>CM055082.1:9326375-9768875 GCA_029204045.2 Tillandsia leiboldiana
TTTAAATTTTAAATTTAAATTTAATCATATTGAAACTAACTTAAGGATAATGGATAATCCAATCGGATTAAGATTCGATTAGGATTAGGGTTAGGGTTTTCTCATTATAAATATATGTTATATGTGAAATATTGAAAACAAGAGAAGGGAATAAAAAAACCCTAGCCGCCTATCCCTTCCTCAGTCCTTCACAATTAATCGTTCTCGATCTTCGGAAGATTGCTAGGCACAACTAGAAGATTGATTTCATCCTCCTTACATCGACGCAAGAATTAATTCGTGATCGGAATCACGAATCAAGGCGATCGATTTTTTTGATCAAGGTGTGATTCCGTGTGGACACAAGTAGAGGCCAGGTGCGTGCGCGGTTATCAAGGACGAACAATTTTACCAACAATCATCGGCTTCGCGGTGATCTCGACCCGCGCAAGGTAAAAATTAAATCCTAATTGATAGATCAATTAGATTACCTTTTTACGATCTAAAACAATACATGAGGTGATCTGGTTTAAGAAAATTTTAATTGCGTTTCTTTCTTCCGCTGCGCATATCCGTATTTTTCTTACATTTAATTTTAAATTTTAAATTTTAAATTTTAAATTTTAACGAGGATGCTTTGGGCAGTGAGAAAGGAAAAGTGAAAGATATAAAATTTGGTTTACCATCGGGATAAGCCTAATTCCGATGGTTGGAGGGGATTAATTAAACGGGTTAATCTCTAAACAATTGGAATTACCCAGTTTGACCGGGATAAGTTTTTTTGGCAAAATAGAATAATGTTTGGCAGAATAAGAAGTATTATTTGCATATATACCCCTAAATTTCAAAAACAAACGCAGCCTAATCTAATAATTTTTCACTCAATCTTTATTTTTATTGCAACATAGTCGCGCCTGGCTCCCAATACTAACCGAGTCTATGTGAAAGGAAGTCTAGATTGCTTTATTCTAGAAATCTCTGGCAGAATAGAAATCCTTATCTCAGTTGAATATTATATATCTATAGAGTTCATACTTTAAAATATGAAGATTATATTATTTAATCGACTATCTTATCATCTTAACTGTATATTTTTAAATTTTTATCTCAGTTGAATATTATATATCTATAGAGTTCATACTTTAAAAATATGAAGATTATATTATTTAATCGACTATCTTATCATCTTAACTGTATATTTTTAAATTTAAAACTCACGGCAGTATCTCTCTCTTTCTCTCTCTCTCTCTCTCTCTCTCTCTCTCTATATATATATATATATATATATATATATATATATATATATTATATATATATATATATATATATATATATATATATATATATATATATTATGAAGAGCGTGGTTGCTTAATTAACCCTCGCCTGCCTTACGTTCTCTTCAATGTTCTCTTCAATTCTCTATTCTGAATTAATTGTTGCCTCATATTCTTTTTGATTTTCTATTCAGAATAGTAGAAATCATGTTGATTGCTTCTATCGCGCCTAAGATTCCATTGGATCGGCCGGAGATTGTGCTGGAGATCAGCTGGAGGGGGATCGAGAATCCGGCCTCTGGCGCCTTCTATTATCACTGCGATAGTACGACAATCACGACGACAATCGCCAAAGACCTCAGCTCCCTCGTCCGGAATATTGAAGAGTAGCATGACTGACATCTTCCGGCAGCTCGACACGGCCGTTCTTTTCTCACACGCCTCCCTCCCTACAGCGACGATAAATAGAAAATATCGTTTTGTTTGTGGAAAGCAGTATGCGAAGTTATATGGTCGCGTGGCTCCGGAGGCTTTTTGCTTAGGTTTGAATTTACCGTAGCAGTGTTTGATGGTCGGTATCCGTATGCAGTTATCCACGAAGATACGAGACTCACAACTGCACCTACAGATACAATATTTTTTGGACTCCTATACTCCAACTTCTGACTCACACAACCGCAGATTCTTTGTACTATTGTGCGATCTGTTTGGATGAGTTATTCCGGGATGAGTCAGCGGTTAAAATGGCTTCCTTGCGCTCATAGTTTTCATCATGATTGTATTAATAGTTGGCTCCAACGATCGCGGACCTGCCCAATTTGTCGACGTACTATTGACTAAGTCCAAATACTTGCATTAAGAAAGGAATATACATTTTTTATTATTATTAAAATTATGTTAATGAGTAATTAATTATTATTCAAGTTTCACTTTGTGAAACTTTGAGTCTTGATACAAGGTCTTTAGGAGAAGAGAAAGAGTATTATACGGTTTCGATTTAGCCTTCGCTTTGTTTTAATATATATTTTATTTATTGCACATGAACTCAGAAATTTAGTATTTTTACAATAAAAGAAATTTGATAATTTATTATGTTTACAATGCTAGGGGCATTGGTGGTTGATATTTGGTTTTTTATTTTCAATTCTAATTTGTTATTTTATTTATAAAAAAATAAATTTTTTGCTATAGTGCCGGGTTATTATTATTATTATTTTTTTAGTTTTTGAAAAGTGCTGAATCCACTTTTATTATCTAAACAAAACTTTCCTTTTTTTAATAGTTCACCATGTGTACTATTAATAGTATATAAATAATATTTTCTATCAATGTTTTTATTTTAAAATTATTATTATTTTATAAACTAGTAAAATTAAATTTTAAATATTCAATAATTAAAAAGTTGATAGTAAATAATTATTTTCATGTTACCAATTATATTATAGCTCCACTCTTTTTGGTAAAATATAACTCCTCTCTTCCTCCTCCGATCACTGGTAAAATATAAATATTGTATTTTCAATATATTTTGTTAAGATATTTTTAAAGTTTATTAAATTTGTTTGATGGCATCTTTTATTTATCTTATACAATTCACGATTATAAAAAGATTTAAAATAATATTTAAATTCTGCATTAGTAACAGAATATATTTATATTATTTAATTTTCAAAACTCAAATATAAGATGAGTGACGGAATTATTATATACAAACAATATTTGAATGTAACAAAATACGTAAAATATTTAAATTGACATTTCTATTATTTTGATATTATAATTTTATTAAAATGAATTTTAAATCAACATTTAATTTAATATTTTGTTAAATTTTTTTAAAAATAAATATAAAAATTTAAGTTTTATAAAAATATATTTATTATTTGGTATTATTTAAACTTGGACTCCAAGTGTGCCGTATATACTTTATTTAAACTTGTAGTCCAAGTGTGCTTGGTTCGCTAGAGCAAAACGTGCTTCGATCCTATGGACCATAGCCGCCTCTCTTTCCCCCCTGTTCACTGGTATTATATAACAGACGCAGATAGCGAGGGCCAGGACAGAGAGAGAGAGAGAGAGGTTTCTTCTCTTAATTTGCGCCGCACCTCCTCCGCTCCTGCGGTGGCGGAGAGAGAGAGAGAGGGAGAGAGAGAGAGAGAGAGCGTCGAAAATGGCGGCCATGGATCCCACTCGAGCTTTGTCAAGGATGTGAAGCGCGTTATCATCAAAGTTCGCTTCTTCATCTCCTCCCCCCTCCCTCTATTTTTATTTTTTAATCTCTTCTACTTGTTAGATCTCTTTATCTAGCATTTTTCGGTGGATATGTTGAGTTATTTTAGCTCGCTGCTTATTAAAGTATAGATTTTGAGCTAGTAATAGGCGCTAATGACTCGTTTTAATTTTTCTTTCCTCTAATAGTAATGGTAATTTTGTTCATTCCGCCTCTGAAATGTAGCTTACTCTGTTCATTCTGAAGCATTTGATATGCTTTAATTGGCTATAGTGATCGGAAATAAAGCAATGGGTGAAAATTTGTTACACTTTTAGTCCATAATAATATCTTTGAAAGTACTTTACTGTGCTAGATGTGTACTATTTAAGGTTTAATTTTTCTTCCCCCAAATCCTACTTAGTCTGATTTTGGGAGCATCTGAATGTTTCCATTTCCACCCCCCACAAAAAAAAAATCAATTGATTTCCTGTGAAAGATTTATCTATATGTACTACTTATAATTTCCTCGATTGTTTGGTATATTATTTGTTGTGTTTCTATTAATATTTTAACTCTCTTTTAATTTTCTCCAAGTAATTTGTTTTGTTTGTAAATCGTAGGTCGGGACCGCTGTTGTTACTAGAACAGAGGGGAGATTGGCTCTGGGAAGAATTGGTGCCCTATGTGAGCAGGTATTCAATATTGCAGTTGTTTGGACTTCTTTTCTAAGGTGCTTCTTTTGCGAGAATGAGGCTTTTTGTGTGCTCCTGAGTAGAATGAGATGATCCTCAGGTTAAAGAGCTCAATTCTCGAGGTTTTGAGGTGATTTTGGTCACTTCCGGTGCCGTAGGTGCTGGGCGGCAGAGGCTTAGATACAGGAGGCTTCTCAATAGCAGGTTTCAAATAGTGAAGAGGATAATTTTCAAACTTGAATCCATTTTTCGAACTTTGATTGAGTATGCTTGATCAAATCTACCAAAATTGCCAAATGCCCCAGCTTTGCTGATCTCCAAAAGCCACAAGTAGAGCTGGATGGAAAAGCATGCGCGGCTGTCGGTCAGAGTGGCTTAATGGCTCTTTATGATGCTTTATTTAGTCAGGTGCAAACATATCTTATTTGTTTCTTGCTGACATGATATGCATTCATACTTCAAGATGACTTCTTATATGATCCATTTTTCGGCGCAGCTTGATGTGACATCATCTCAACTTCTTGTTACGGATAGGGATTTCAAGGATCCAGAATTTAGGATGCAGCTTTCTCAAACAGTCAGCTCATTATTAGCTCTTAGAGTTATTCCTGTGTTTAATGAAAATGATTCAATCAGTACTAGGAAAGCTCCATACGAGGTACGCTTATTGTAATCCTTCACCTGAGCATGTGGATTGTTGCTGTTGGATTAATAATTGCATTATAAAAAACTAACTTAGTTGCCTTTTTCATTTTAGGTACACTAAGCTAGGAGAAAGTAGTTTTTTGTTTTGCATTTGATGTCTTTATGTTGTTTAGTTCTTATATTGAATTCTGCTGTATACTTACAAGCTCGCTATTCTACTAATGTAATTAGGTTTACATGCTTGTGTGCAACAGCTTCATGTTCTCGTCAGAATAAATAATCATGACGAGTTGTGCTATTTGAACTTGGTTGCTCAAAATCTTATAGAAGATAGGTTTTATATACCTAGTTTTGTCCATTCCAAATGTATCAACCTTGGGATTTGTTAGAAAATTTTCAACCTGTTAGTTGTTTTGGGTGTAATAGCAGCACTGGTTTGGGATGTCTTATTTGCTTTTATCTGTTCTAACATATGTTCGCTAAAAATGTCAAGTTGGATTCCATCCCAGTTGATAATCTATAGTAATCTAATAAGTAATTTTGAGCTCTACATGACTGCACTATATTGTGCACTGCTGAGCATTCTTAGTTAGATCTGCTTGTGGAAGAAAAATAAAAGGTTTCACCACTGACTTTTGTTGATGGCCATTCTGAAGCATTTTTGCAATACGCTGCTTTATCCAAAAACTTTTTTTATTGGCAGGACTCCTCTGGCATCTTCTGGGATAATGACAGTTTAGCAGCTCTACTAGCCTTGGAATTAAAAGCTGATCTTCTCATTCTGCTAAGTGATGTGGAAGGTCTCTACAGTGGCCCGCCTAGTGAACCTCAATCAAAGATTATACATACGTATGTGAAAGAAAAGCATCATAGTGAGATTACATTTGGGGACAAGTCGAGGGTAGGAAGAGGGGGCATGACTGCTAAAGTAAAGGCTGCAGTCTATGCTGCATCGGCTGGCATTCCTGTTGTAATTACAAGGTATTTTATCATCTTCAATCTTGAAATGCTTATTTTCCGTTTCAGTAGGTATTAATAGTACCTAATAACAATATGTCCTCCTTGATCATGTAGTATACAGCGAAGTGTAGTTAGCTTTTAAACTATAATCCAACTCTTGTTAATTTTTTAAGTGGTAAGGGGCTGTAATTAATTCTGAATTTAGATGTGTAGTATTAAGGGAAGCAACTGTCTTGAATTGACGAAGGCAGGGGTAGCTGGAGACAGCCCTAACCTTTTGCATTTTTACATTAAGTGGCTTCTATATTCTCCTTCTCAAATTGCAGTACTAAAAAGTTATACCTTAGCATTTTGACTTTGGTTCTTTGTTTATGAAGTGGTTTCGCCACTGATAGCATAACGAAAGTACTTAAAGGAGAGAGAGTTGGCACCCTCTTCCATCAGGATGCAAGTTTATGGGCATTACCTAATGAAGTTAGTGCACGTGAAATGGCAGTTTCTGCAAGAGAATGTTCTAGGCGTCTGCAGGTACATTTAATGAAGTAAAAATGCATTTTTTATACATTTTCCAGCACCAAACACTCCTTTGCCATAATCCATGCATAGTTCCATTTTAAATTGTTTGCAACCTGTTTAATTATTTTGTTTTAATAGTGAAATTACATTCATAGATTGTTCTTGAATATCCGATTTGCCTAATTGTTTGTGCCTTTTGTTTCTTCTCCCCTTTAAGAGTATTTCATCAGAAGAGCGCAAGAAGATATTGCTGGACATTGCAGACGCCCTAGAGGCAAATGAAAAATTAATCAGAACTGAAAATGGTGCTGATGTTGCTGCTGCACAACAAGCTGGAATAGAGAAATCTTTGATTTCTAGATTGACTCTGAAGCCTGGAAAGGTAGATCACCCATGTCTTTCTTTATTCCATTGTGACATGTCTATCTAATCAATTTGATAAGTATTGACTATATTATTCTCTGCAGAAATTTGTTATGTTTACCTCCCTCCCTTTCTTCTTTGATATTTTGATTTTGAACTGCCTTAATTGATTCTTCATCATTTGGCAGATATCCAGCCTTGCGAAGTCAATACGTGTACTTGCAAATATGGAAGACCCAATTGGCCAGATATTGAAGAGAACAGAGGCAAGAACTTAGTAGTCCAGCTCGAAATTAAAAATGATAGAAATTAAATTTTATGGAATTTCTAGATTTTTGTGACAGTTATGATTTTGTTTAAACTCTAAGGTTCATAGCTTACTCAGCTTGCAGATGGGCTTATCTTAGAGAAGACATCTTGCCCCTTGGGTGTTCTCCTGATTGTTTTTGAGTCCCGTCCTGATGCCTTAGTTCAGGTAAAATAGAGTGTTCTGTCTTGGAATTTGTGCTTCTTTAGTCTTTTTAATTTGTTATTTACCATGGTAAATGAGAGTTCGGTATGTTTCTAAAGCTAAAACAATGATTAACTACTTGCATGCATAACTGGGGATTTCGGAAGGATGAAGTTGCAGTAAATATTCTTTTATCTGCTCTAGTAAAGAAACAGTAAAACATGCTTAACTTTTTAAAGTAGAGAAGTTGAGCAAGGTGAAATCTTGTCGTGAGAAGGAGGATATTAAAAAGCTTATCGGAATATTATTTAGTTCTTGTTTCCTACTTTTAACAGCAGGATTAAATTGAGTCAAACAGAACTGCAGTTGACCGATGTTATCTGCTTTAAAAATTAAGGACTTTTAGCACTTTGTGTACAATTACCTGAATATTTATTGCAGCCTTTTGATAATTTCGGTAATTGAACTATTTGGTCATTGAAAATGGTAGTCAGACCAAGCATTCTTGGTTTTCTTTGGGTCATGTTACATTTATATTGATCATTATGTTAGCTATTAATTGGTAATCATTAATTCTTAAGCTCACTGTCCTTATCATGAGAAAAGCTTAAGAACTTATTATTATTTTTCCTTTTCCCTCTCTCGTCTTATGTTTTCTTTTTTGGTCTGATGGAATAGATTGCATCTTTAGCAGTTCGAAGTGGGAACGGGCTTCTCTTGAAAGGTGGGAAGGAAGCCAGGAGATCCAATGCAATATTACATAAGGTTTTTTTTTTCCTTTGGAACCAGCTTCATTTTCTAATGGTCTGCAAACTTAAATTTATGTATTTCAACTTCCTCAAATTTTGGTTAGGTCATTTGTGGGGCAATTCCAAGCACTGTAGGTGACAAGCTTATTGGTCTTGTAACATCAAGAGATGAAATTCCTGATTTACTGAAGGTTAGCTTGTCTTTTAAGTAATTCTGCCACTGATTATCTATTAAAGTTTTGGATTCTAAGCACATAGAGCACTATAATTGCAGCTTGATGATGTGATCGATCTTGTTATTCCAAGAGGAAGTAATAAGCTTGTTTCTCAAATCAAAGCATCAACCAAGATTCCTGTTTTAGGTCACGCTGGTATGGCAAATGGTTCTTTCTAAGAATTACTTGATTCAACATGCAAAGCTCAATTTGAGTGATATTGCCGTAAACTATCTTTTCTCCCTTTCTTTTGGTTCGCCTTTTATGACAATAAAAAGATTTACTAAAGTTGCTGAGATTACATTGCAGATGGCATTTGTCATGTCTACATTGACAGATCGGCTGACATGGATATGGCAAAACGCATTGTATTGGATGCAAAGATAGACTATCCTGCAGCCTGCAATGCTGTGGTACTTCCTGATTTTATCCATTTTGTTGATAGGAGATTACTTTTTTAACTATGCCGCTTGTTGTCGATTTGGTTAATGGATAGCCTTTTGCTTGTCGTATGCATAGGCTATTAGTCAGTTTCAATCTTGTAAATTAACTTATGCAAGCTTCCTTGTTCCTTGTGTTTTCAATCAACTTATTCTCAATGACTTTCTCTATATTGATTAAATCTGATGTTGTATTTTTGAGAAAATCTGTTATTGCATTATTGTCCCTTTCTCAACTTCCAAGATTATATTATCCTCACATTTGATGATTACCTATTTGTAGAGCATTATGCTTTAAAACTTAGTTGATATTTTCTTTCTTTGTATGTGTGTCATTTGCAGGAAACGCTTCTTATTCATAAGGATCTGTTGAATACTGAGGGCCTTAATGATATACTAGTGGAGCTTAAAACGGAAGGTTTGATTTGCAACTTTAGGCTCACAGTTCTACCAACATTAATAAGCAAACAAATATTTAATTGATTGGTGTCCAGTGCCAAAAGTTTTGTTATATGGAGTTGTTTTTGAAATTCAGACGGCTCAATGTGCATGGAAGGGATCACAAAGTTTTCTACGCCGTATATTTTCAATTGTATAGCTTTTATGAAAATTTTGAACTATGAGCTCTGTTTTTTGCAAGTAATTGACATTTTGAGAAAAGACTCTGAAGTAATTGCGGATAATGAGACTTGACAGGCATTCAAGTTATTTAGACTTGAACATCTGTCAAGTCTAAACAAGTTGCCAGGCATGTTTTTTTATCATTTTAGGAATTGGTACACTATAAACTGGAAGATTTTTGTTGCATGCTAGTATTTTTAAGTCAACCACATTTTAAGTATTTCTTTCTACGAAGTAAATGAAAGGTCGTTCATAGATACAAAACCTAGAGGGGCTTTCTATGCTTCAAATCCAGTTAGAAGGAATGAGCACCAGCTGCCCTCTCCTCCTACACATAAAAACACAAGTTCATAGTCCAGACAACGTGTAATTGATGCACATCTAACTCTAAATGCAATGTGATCCAAATACTATTACAGGAGTTGCTCTTTATGGTGGACCTAGAGCAAGCAATGAGTTGGGTATTCCAGAGGCAAAATCACTCCATCATGAGTATAACTCAATGGCTTGCACGCTTGAAATTGTCGATGATGTACACGCTGCAATCGACCATATACATCGTTACGGAAGGTGGTCCTTAGCATGTCTTTATATTTTGCAATTAACCATATTCCCTTTAGTTGCCAGTATGTGAAAGAATATCTATTTTCGAGTACTTTTTCAAAGAATAATCCATTTCTTTGTTTTCTTTTTCTCTCAGTGCACACACTGATTGTATAGTCGCAGAAGATCTTAAGGTTGCAGATATCTTCCTCCATCAAGTTGACAGGTACTTAATTTCTATCTATATAGGATTGTGATGCATAAGAAGAGGTTGAATTTCTGTAGTGCAGTAATCATCAATTTTTCTGTTGGATATGTCATGTACTTGTCTGCGTGTCTTGGATCATCTTGTGATTTGTCACACATCAAACTTTGCCAATTATCTGATTTAGCTCAAGTATCAGCTACTGCCTGTTGGTATTGTGTGATTTTTTTTTGGGGGGAGGGGGGCCAGCGGGGAAGTTACTTGGAATATATTGTGGTTGAGTTGGCATATATAGTGACTGCTATCTTGTACGTTTGAAACTGTAATATTCATGTTAATTTTTTTGTTAATTAAGCTCCATCTTCTTCTATTTCTCTTGAGATAATTAAGGCATATAATTTTTTTTCCTTTTTTCCTCTTAAACAGTGCTGCGGTGTTCCATAATGCTAGTACGAGGTTCTGTGATGGGGCTCGTTTTGGATTAGGTGCAGAGGTACTTTAATTTCAAATTTGGTTCCTCATATCTTAGCAACTTATTACTGTATTAGTTCTTTAGTTCTTATATTGAATTGTGTAAATGGCTTAAATAGGTCGGCATAAGTACTAGTAGAATTCATGCTCGAGGTCCAGTTGGTGTTGAAGGGTTGCTGACAACTAGATGGTATGCCTAATTCCTTTAATTTATGGTCCTTGAATATTTGTTTTGCGTAGTATTCTCCGCTTTATTCTTGAGACAAGAAGCAGCAAATGGAGAATTCTGATATTTGCTTAATGATGTCATATCCACTACATGTAGGATTTTGAGAGGAAGTGGACAAGTAGTGAATGGTGACCAAGGGGTTGTGTACACCCACAATAATCTTCCGTTGTAGTAAGTCTCGGTAATCATTGCTCTGATGCTTTTCCTCATTTGTTATGGTCATCTGTTTATTTTGGTGCATCATTGTATGCACATCCTTCATTTTTAATAAATTATATGATGAATGAATATGGTAGCAAACTCTTTATGGCTCGATGGAGGTTTTTCGGTCAATAAATGGGTACTATCATTTTTTAAGTTTCACGTACTGTTATTAAATTTATATACTCGCTATATATCATCGGCAACTCTTACCAACATTGGAAAATCAAAGTTTAGAGCCTTTCTAAATTGAAAATTTTCTCTTGCACTTTGTTAAAGGGATGCATAATTCTACTGTTTATTACCTGCTGCATCTTGAAGCTGAACATTGTACCATTTTACTTGTCGGCAGACTGAGGATATTTTTCTGCAGTAGATACGGAACAGCTGTATTTCCTGACTGATTCAAGTGTTATATTTGGAATTTTCCAAGTTTTTTCGTCAGGTCTGTCTAAGTTCTATGAGTCGCAGTTTATTTAAAAAATTTTGGTTTTATTCCTTTCCTGCTGAACGGGATTTGCATCCTTTGAGAAACTTCTTGTCAAAGTCCCATACACTTGGTTATTGTGTATTTTTTTTAGAATAAGACATTGATTATATAATTGATTGTGGCTCTCTTTGTAGTTTATACATCAGCATTTCTGCAAAAACTTCTCATTCGGTACATCTGAGTAAATACTTGAACATAAAAATGCATGATTTGGCAATTTAACTGCCCCAGTATAAGGCAAGCAGAGTTCTCTGCAAAGACAACAATTTATGAATGTATGCTTTGTTCATGCGATGATACTATCTATACCTCCAAATTTTGGATGAAGTTTTCACATCTCTTTTACCTGATATTTATTTCTGCACATTACTATTGAAAAGAACTTTACAGCAGGTTCTTCATAAGAAATCTGAATACCCAGTTAGGTGTCTACAACATTTTACTACCTCAACAATACGGCAAGACTCCAATGATTTTGGAGTGTTTTCCGTCTAGCCTGATTCACCAGTAATCCCTACAAGAACAAACACCGTCTTTGAAGTGGTGGAACCGGTTCACATCTCTAACAAGTATCTCCCGACTTGCAAACCTCGAGATGAACTTGGTCACAGCATGGCAATCCTCACACAACCTCAAATTCTTGGTGATCCTAATGACTTCACCTTTACCACTATTAATAAGCCCAAATGCAACAGCCAACTTCTCACTGTGACCCAGCAATATCCTTTCTTTCTCTTCGTGGTCAAGATCATACAAAACAACCTTAGTATTCGGGACATAACCATCCTTTTTCATCTCCGTCACCAATTGAACCAGCAGAGCATGAAGCTGCTCGATTTGCGGGTTCATTTCATTGACTGAGACAAACGAGTATATCTTCTTCGTCACCTCAATCCAGCTGCAGCCTGGAACCTTTTTGAGCCCGCGTTCTTCTACAAGTTTCTTAACCCTACTAACTTCTTCCCACAACTTCGCTTCTGCATAGATATCAGCTAAGAGCACATAGTTCCCCGCATTCGTCGGCTCGAGTTCAAATAGATGGGTGCAAGCCATTTCCGCGAGCTCTACTCTGCCATGAATTCTACAAGCTCCAAGTAGTGATCCCCAAACTTTAGGGCTCGGTTCAATACGCATATCTTTAATAATCTCGGCAGCTTCATCTAACCGCCCAGCTCGACCTAATAGATCAACCATGCAAGCATAGTGTTCTGCGCGCGGCGTCAAACCGTAAATTTGGCTCATCGAATCAAACAATCTCTTTCCTTCTTCCGCGAGTCCGGAATGGCTACAAGCACCCAAAACGCTAACAAAAGTAATAGAACTCGGTTTAATTCCCGACTCGACCATTTCTTCAAACACCTGAATGGCTTTCGCGCCAAAACCAAGGCTGCCATATCCTGAGATTATCGAATTCCAGGAGACCACGTCCCTTCGGCCGCTCATAGAATGAAAGATACGTAACGCGGTATTTAGGCTCCCGCATTTCATATACATCGCGATTAGTGCATTGAACACTGATAGAATCGAACCAAGCCCCTTCCTGAGGATATAAGCATGCATGATCTTTCCCTGTCCGAGAGCGGCCAAGCCCGCGCAAGCTTGTAATGCGCTAACCATAGTGACTGAGTTAGGGCTCACATCAGGCTCGCTCACCATCATCTGGTGGAAGAGGTCCAGGGCATCGAAGGGCCGTTCGTTCTTCGCGCGGCAGGCGATCATAGCCGTCCACGAGACCACGTTCCGTGCGGGCATTTCGTCGAACACGCGCTCGGCGTAGGAGACGAGCCCGAGCTTGGCGTAGCAGTCGACGAGCGTCGTCCCCACGTGGACGCGCGCCTCGAACCCGCGTCGCACGGTGTGGCCGTGGATCTCCCGGACCCGGTCGGAGGCGAGGGGCGGGTGCGACGAGGAGGCGATGCACGCCTTGAGCGCGTGCGAGTAGGTGAAGCTGTCCATGGCCACGCCGCCGCGACCCATCTCGCGTAGCAGCGCGAGCGCCTCCTCGGCGACGTCGGCGAGGGCGAGCGCCTTGAGGAGCGCGTTCCACACGAAGATGGTCTTATCGGGCGTTTCGTCGAACACGTTGCGGGCGTCGTCGAGGGCGCCGAGGTGGGCGTACATGTCGATGAGCTTGGTGGCGAGGAAGGGGTCCCGGTCGAACCCGTCCTCGACGAGGCGGCGGTGCACGGCGGCGCCGAGCGCGGCGGCGTTGCGGCTGGCGCAGGCGAGGATGAGGGCCTCGTAGGTGCGCTGCGTGGGGTGGCGCTCCTGGGGGAGGAGGTGGAGGGCGCGGTGGAGGTCGCCATTGTTGCACAGGGATTGGATGATGTGGTTGTAGTCGGCGGAGGTGGAGGTGGTGGGGGAGAGGGAGGAGAGGGTTTTGAAGGAGAGGAGGTGAGAGCACGGAGAGGGGGTTTTGGGAGGGAGAGGGAATGGGCGAAGAGAAGGGTGGGCGTAAGAAGCCACCATTTGGGAAAGCGCTTTTGGGGACTTCACCGCGACTGGTTATGCTACTCGAAATAAGGGGGGCGTTATTCGGGAATAGAGGGCCGGGGCGGAATGGCGGATAACTTACTACTATTCCAATTTCTAAATAGTGGATGGGATCTGGAATAGTGGACGCGGGAAGAGACGATGATATTAAGCCGAAGTCGGCATTGCAGGCCGCTTCGTCGCCGACTTCTTCTTAAAGAGTCGAATAGTACTCGATCCAGCTTGGACCCAAATCCATACACGGGCCCGAGCCGTATGTCTAAATGGACCCATGAGATACGACGAGTTACGGCCTAGTTAACCCATTAACCTGGTTTCGTGGGCTGTGAGAGCTTTGTAGATGGCCTTTAATTTCCACCCACACTAAGGTGTAAAAATATAGCCGGACGCTCTTAATAAAATAAAATATATATAAGAGCTAGGTTTGAATGCTTTTACAAGTACAGAAGTTTTCATAATTTTTTGATATTATTTGACTAGTAATCAAATGTGCTCAAAATTAATAATTTTAATGATCGTTACGAATTTTTTTGTAAATTTAACGATATAAAAATATTAAAATTATATAAAATTTTGATAAAAAGAAATTTAAACTAGATTAATATTTTTGATATAAAATTTTAGTATCATATCATCACATTTTATAAAATTTTTATTTTTAGTCATTAATTTTGAGCCATTTTGTTTACCGAATAAATAATATTAAAAAATTATAAAATTTATTTTCACGTATTTTAAATTTTCTAGACCAAGTTTAATAAAATTAATCGTCGATTCAGAAATTTCAATATCAAAAATAATTTAATAACACTAAAACCTCCGTATTTTTAAAAACACACAAGTTGGACTACACCATCTTGAGTTAAACGTACTCTGAATTTTTTTTTATGGACGCAAGTTTTTTATTTTTTCAATCTAAGTAATTTCAATGAAGTTGTTGTTCAGTTCAATAAAATATATATTGATTAAACTAAAAGTTTCTAGATGTCATCGTCATCTGTTCATGAACTATAATTAAGAATGCGTAATGTTTTTTTTGGCATAATCTCTTCCTCGTTATTCAACGCATGTAAATTTTCTATGATTTTTGTCCTAGGAGGATACATCGAAGTTTCCGAAACAAAAAAAATAGTACACATTTTGGGGAAGAGTTATTTCATATATATATAGCTAGGAGAGTAACTTATTTATATGAAACTAAAAAAACAAACACACATTTTAACCCAAACAGTGGGTAGCTTATTTGTATTGAATATCATCATCTGCTTCATCATATTTCACAATTTACTTTTCTAATAATCAGCAGTAAGATAAGCTTGAAAATTTCTTTATCTCATAACCTTAATTATTCATGCACTGAGAAAACTACGTACGTACGACGTGGAACATCAATATGTATATATATATATATATATATATATATATATATATATATATATATATATATATATATATATATATATTGCATGCAAAGTTAAAAAAGATACAGAGCTTCTTATTGCTTTTAAACCATATTCATTCCAAAAAGCTAATTACTATGTGATACGATATAACCCTATCGACCACTGCAGAAGTTAAGAACATGATAAAGCTAGAAATCTTCAAAAGCCCTCTACAGATAATACGGCGGCGGCGATTTCGCGTTCACTGGTGGTGCGTATCCTTGCGTCCACTTGGGGGGCGGCGGCGGCGGCGGCGATTTCTGCTGAGGTGGTGGATAGTATGCTGAGGTGGCGGCGGCTGACTCTGCTGAGGTGGTGGCACGTGTGGGTGGTGCGGCAGCGGTAGATGTTTGCTCGGAGGTGGGTGCTTGTGGGATGGAGGTGGAGGTGGTGGTGGTTTAAGATTAGGCGGCGGCGAATGCCGGTGCTGTGGAGGTGGTTGGACGTGGTGGGGTGGCGGCGGCGGCGACGAATAGTGCGGCGGCCGAGGTGACAAGTGCGGTGGCGGTTGCCCGTAATGCGGTATTGGCGGCGGCGGAGAATAGTGCGGCCGCGGAGGCAACAAGTGCGGTGGCGGTTGAGCGTAATGCGGTACTGGTGGCGGCGGCGGCGGCGGCGGCGGCAGCGGCAGCGGCAGCGGCGAATAGTGCGGCCGCGGTGGCGACAAGTGCGGTGGCGGTTGAGCGTGATGCGGTATTGGTGGTGGCGGCGGCAGCGGCAGCGGCAGCGGCGAATCGTGCGGCGGCGGAGGCGACAAGTGCGGTGGAGGTTGCGCGTAATGCGGTATTGGCGGCGGCGGCGGCGGCGGCGACGAATAGTGCGGCGGCGGAGGCGACAAGTGCGGTGGAGGTTGCGCGTAATGCGGTAATGGCGGCGGCGGCGGCGGCGACGAATAGTGCGGCGGCGGAGGCGACAAGTGCGGTGGAGGTTGCGCGTAATACTGTATTGGTGGCGGCGGCGTCAACGAATAGTGCGGCAGCCGAGGCGACAAGTGCGGTGGCGACAAATAGTGCGGCGGCGGAGGCAACAAATGCGGTGGCGGTTGCACATAATACGGTAGCTTCGGAGGCGGCGGCGGAGGGGTAAAGTGCGGTGGTGGTGAGGAGTTAGCGTAATAAGGTGGATAGGATGTGTAAGCTGCAGTGCTACGTGAGAGTGAGCACTCGCACAGCATTGCCACTACTACTAACCACAGCATGGTTCTCATCTCATCCCGTGCTCTTAGTCACAGGTAGCTAGAGACCCGGAGACCCAGAGAGTGTTATGCTACTGTGGGGTTTATATAGAGATAGAATCTATACATACTCTACTTACTCATACGCGTACATATATAATAATTAAATGCTAACTACTACGTATAGTACAAAATTGCACCGCCTACTGCGTCTCCGCAGAGGACGCGCGAGTGTTATGAATGAGGTTACTATAAATGCGATGAGGTGTGGGTTTTAAGGGAAGAGAGGACTCACCCGTTCAGGTGGGGGTGGGTTGATCAGGAGATGATCGAGACATGGTTCTAATTAAATGCCTCAAAACCAGGAAGGATGAGGTCATTTGGTTTGACTAGTTGCATGTACCAGAATAAGTGCTTTTATTATTACATTTGCTGTGGAGAATAATTAATAACTGGGGAAAAAAAATGTTATCCACAATATATATATATATATATATATATATATATATATATATATATATATATATATATATTTGTAGCATTAACACTATTTAAATCGTATTTTATGAAAAATATAACATTTTTTTACATACTTGATAGTGGGAGTGGGTAGGCTCTTGATCTATATTATTGTGTCTCACACCAATCAAATTTTTTATTTTAATAAAAAAAAATTATAATAAAATAGATAAACTCTAGAGGCAAATTTTGATTAATTAGAAACATGCATGGATAATGGAGGTCCCACTGCTACATTTTAAAACTTTTCTTATAGTTTTGAGGCTATCTCAGTATACTTTAATTTAAACTATTTAATTGTGACTTTTACATTGTTAATCCGAGCTTAATTAACCTTGCTTGATCAAAGTCCTAGCTAGCTGGGGGTGGTCACGTGTTATTTTCGCTTTTTTTTTTTTTTTTTTTTTTTTTTTTTTTTTGTTTTTTTTTTTTTCTGAAGCACTTAAAAAGGAATGGCACACGTGAAAGGATGTCCTTCGGAATCGTATGATCAAATTTCCAAAATTTTAAAACCATAATGAGCGGTCGGTGGGAATTAAATCACAGCGTAAGTAATTCGTATAAAGTAACTGCATGAGTCAGGTGCACTGCTGGTAAAAGCTAAAAATATACCCGGGTAAGTCACGCAGAAACGTGAGTGGTAATTAATGAAGAGAAAGAATAGTTACCAGTGCACATTTTATCTCCCAAAAAAAATTAATAAATAAATAATAAATAAATAATAAAAAAGTGAGAGAGAGAGAGTTGAGCTACAGCAATTTTGAGGACAATGACAGTAGCTAGTAAACCAGATCTAATAATAGATGCATTGAAAAAATATATATTTTTTTGGCTATAAAGAAAAATTTTCGTTTATTTGATTCATAGAAAAAATAATTTTTTGAAAAAAAAAAAAATCAGATTATCTAAAATAGTAGCTTTTTCGTTTTTCAAAATTTTTATCAAAAAATAAAAAAATGAAAGCAAGGATATTTTTATAAAAAACTTTTTCTCGAAAAATAGTTTTTCATGCTTTATGCAGAACTAAAAGGCCCCTGAGCCTTTCTAATTACGAGCCTGGCCCAAACAATTCAGCTATATAAAACTTTACGAAAAAGAATAAACCCAAAATATTAAAAAAACTATGCTACTGTATTATTAATAGTACCGGTTATTAGTATTATTAAATTTTCGATACTTAGATAAAGTGATGTACGATTATGATAATAATGATTTTCTAAAATTTAGTTGATGGTTGATTGAATAATATAATTAAAATGATAAATTTAATAATTAAAAAATTGAAAATATAAAATACTTGATGTTGTTGATAGTATAATAACGAACTTCATTAAAAATATTAGTATAAGAATATCCAAGAGTATATAGGCATACTTATCCAAAGGTCAATTTTATCATATTAATCCTACCACAACTTTATTTTTTAATATTAAAAATGAAAAAAAAATGTTTAAACGTTTTGATTAATAAGATGTAAAATTTATATTTCGTTTTTGAATATACAGATAGTATTTACCAAAATAAGTAATATTATTCTATAAAATGTAAGATCTACCTCCTTCATTATCAATTTTTATTTAACTAAAATTTAAAATAAAATTTGTAAATTCTATAATAATTAATACAAAGGGTGTAAGATTTACACTATTACATAAGAACATTTAGCGTTTCTTTCTATCCAATTACCCAAGTGCGTTTGCACGTCTATGTAGTGTAGATTTATCGGGTCTTAATCATGTACATGTACAGATGAGATGAATTGGATGTAAAAAATAATTTATATTCTAAGATAAAAACTAAACTATTATATTGTGAGGTTCAGAGATTAAAATAATATTTCCTAGGAAGTTCAAAACTTTGAATATCGAAATGGATCAAAATAAAGCTGGACTTCATTTTTGCAATTACTCGATCAGCTATGATCATCTTCAATTGAATGAATATTTAATAAAAACTCAAAAAGTTGTAGGCTTTAAAAGGCATTAAAGAAAGAAATTTGATATAACATATATTCGGATAATAATGGATACTAAATAGGGACCCTTGATAATGCAAGAAACCAAGTATTGTATCATTGCAGAGAAAAAGCTACAGTGGTTAGGACAAAAGAGGGGTGCCAATAATTAAGGGAATCAACACTGTGCTGCTACTAACAGTGTAAGTGGGGAAGTGAGTGGAGAAAAAGTAGGGAGAGAGAGAGAGAGAGAGAGAGAGAGAGAGATGTTAAAAAACCGAGGAGAGCAAAAGTATACAAAACACCCCCTTTGGCCCTTTGATATTACTTGCACTCCAGTGTATGTCATTTCCAAGAGAAGCAATTATTCTACGGAACAGCACTTGTCATTTCCAAGACAATATAAACACGTCCACTGCCCATTTAATGCGATGACCCAGCATAGAACATAAAAATAAACAACTGCGGAGATTAGTAGGAGCTTCAGAGACATAAGGGAAGTCACAGTAATTAACAAATACTTGTAAAAATGGCTCCACTAATAAATTGTCTCCTGTGCGAAAAAGACCCTGGCACTGTAGCATAACTTAGGCTTCCGCATCTGTTTCTACAGTTTGAGTAGATCACTCAAACAGACATTCATTAAAACTAAAACAAAATGTCAAAATCCCAAATAGCTACTGATGAGGGAGGGTATATGTAAATTACAACTTATATTTGCCGAATACCTGGTAGATTTTATTTATATTTTTTGCGATTTAAAATTTAATTTTGAGTTCTAGATTTTTTTGAATGATCAACTTCAATAAATTTTATATAAGAGTCTAGTATCAGTGAGCTTTACTGCATGTGATGTTTAACGCCACAAAAAAATTCATTACATATAATAACAATATTTATAATTTTTTTTTTTATCTGAATTGATTAGAAAAAAATAAGAGTCTAATTTTTTTCTAAAGACACCGGCGTTTTAACCTGGTTCACTTTTTATTTTATATATATATATATATATATATATATATATATATATATATATATATATATATAGAGTTGTGCTGGAATGCTATTGATAACACCAGCTCAATTTTGCCACCCATTTTATAGTCATTGGATTGCATTGAGATTTGTGCAAGCCCTTTAATTAAAAAGAAAAGTTGTTTACTTTTTACTTTTTTTGTTTATTTTTTCTTTTTTTTTTTTTTCATTAAAAAATTTCCACGAATCTCAATGCGATCCAATGGCTACAAAATGGGTGACAAAAATAGGCTGATGCTATCAATAACATTCCAGCCCAACTCTATATATATATATATATATATATATATATAGATATATTTGTTGACTTTAATTTTATTTTAGAAAAAATCTTATCAGACTATCCAAAAATTTTGACTTGAAAAGAGTTTGATGAACTATACAAAGACCTCCTCGGGAAGGCTCAACGATCATCTTCTTCGCTACCTCCTCGGCTCAACGGTCATCTTCTTCGCTATGTTTTAACTTGTGCTTCCAATCGTTTGAATCCCGCCGAATCTCTAAAAACCGACAAATCCGTTCTGCGCCACGCCATTCCAAAATCATACTGACAAAATGAACAATCATTCTACACCACGCCATTTCGAAATCATATTGACAAAATGAACAAAAATCGCCAAATAATTACCCAAACCCCGCATGTCTCGAAGCAATCTTATTTGGAAAATAATACCTGACACATCTCTGCCCACAAACTTCATCTAATTTTTATTATTTAATTATTTATAATATACTAATAATAATTTGCATGCTAACATACATTTAAATATTTTATATTTAAATTATTTTAAAATAATATTTTATTTCCAAAAAAAAAAAAAGAAGTAATTTCCCAACAATACCTATTTGGAAGTGGGTTTGCCAAATATTTTGGCTACTGCTCTGATCATAATCAATAAAAATAAAAAGAGAGGATATTTCATGAATCAGGCCTCAAAATATTAAAGTCTAATAATTCATACTAGTGTAGTTAACCGTGCGATGCGATGGATAAATATTATTAAAAAAAATATTTTTATATTTTTTATTATTATAATATAAATATAGAAGTAAAAGATTATATAAAATAATTTAAAACACTGTTTTAAAACATCTTTTCCAATATATATAAAAAAATTTATTTTCAATCCTAACATAAGAACCTATAGCACCAATCAGAGTAAAAGATTAATCTATTCGGGATTAAAATTTAAGGCATATGTGGGAATGTAATAAAATTTAGAAAGAGAGGGAGAGAGAGAGCTCACGTTCTATGAGTTACGGCAGTGTAGAGTTTCGATGAAATCGAGAGTAAAAAATTTTAACCTTGGAGGAGGAGGAGGATGAGGGCAAGAAGGCTTGGAGGTTCTTCACGGCGGGAAGGAAGAAGTAAGAATCGAGGGTGGAAGGGTCGAGGAAGAGAGAGGAGAAGAACTCAAAAATAGGGAGAGAGAGAGGAGAGAATTATGTTGGTCATAGTATAAGAGTTTTTGTGGTTGAGTGTGAATCGTGTAGAATTTGATTTTAGGTATATAAGTGATTCATTAGGTTTGGAGTTCACAATTAATTCATTGGGTGTTAGGAATGAAAAGAATCCACAATTAATTCATTGGGAGTTTGGGAATAAAAAGAGTCTACAATTAATTTATTAGGAGTTTGGAATAAAAAAAGTCAGAAAATTCTCAATTGTATAGATGAAGGAAATGGTTACACGTGGCAAAAAAATAAGAGAAATCATGTATAGGTATAGATAGCCTTTTTTTTTGGGTTAATTAACAAGAGAAAGAAAACAAAGAAAACAGCTACTCCACTGACTCACAATTATTTTAAGAATATACAGTTCTACTAACACTTTATAAATCGACTCTTTTATTAGTGATATAAAATATAGAATAGAAAAAATAGCAAGTTGGTTGGTGTAATCCGATCCCATTGCCCCCAACGATTGCAATAAAATAACAGAGCCTCCAACAACTGATACAGTGACAGATATTATAATACTGCATCATAGAGCACTAGAGTACTATAGAAGTAATACATTAAATAGCATGGATTCTATCAAAGAATGCCTACATAGAGCCCCAAGCTACCAATACATCAAATCAAACGGGACACATCCAAGGGCTAAGATACCCAACTCCCATCATAAGATAAACCTGGTAGTTAAGAGGACTCCAAACTCAATGTACCTTTCCATTGGATTGAGTGTAACCAATGTAGTTTCCACACATAATCCACCAAAAGAGATGAATCTAATTGAATACACCTTAACAATCTTAGATAAAAGTTTCTCAGAGATAAAACAAAGGTAGTGATGAAATGGGCTCAAAACCAAGTGTGGTTTGTCCCTACTTTAGGAGACTTCCCCCCACCCCTCCCCAGTAAGGACTAAGGATACAAGATGGCCTCCCAACTTGCACACTTAGCCTCCTATTTCAACCAGTTTGTCTACTTTAATAACATATCCTGGCATCTTGTAGAGCTTAATAACTAATCATTAAGTAAGATACACAATTCACATTGTACAAAGAAGGAAATGTCATCATCTATATAGACTTACAATTTCTCGTTTGCCCAGAACCAAACTCTCTACCTTGCTGCGCATGTGAGAATTCTTTGGGCCAATATATTCCCTCTCACCCTGTGTATATAGTGACTAAAATTAGCTAATAAAGTAAGAAAATGGCAGTGTATATATAATTCAGCTTCAAGGAGATAGAAATGAGCAAATACCATACTAACCAAACATATAGATAATCTGTTCTACGACTTTCACCCAACAAAATCATGAAGTAAATGGCCACTAATATCCTTTGAGAACTGCCGATCTTGACCTTCGAACGAACCCATCATGTAAGCTTCGTTGCAATCCTCAAGGCCAAAGCGGTGAACCATGGTCAATGGAAGTGGCTCAGCTAAGCAAACCCGATTGTTTTGGTGGAGGCCTAGTGTAAGAGAAACACCACTGCCATTTCCTCCGTTAAGGCCAACACCGACTCCAATATGCTGTTGGCTGTTCAGTCCATCGTATACAAAGTTGATAGGCTCGTGGATGTTGCTATTGGGTATTTGGGAAACATCACTTTGAATGCATTTGGATGTAGAATTGTGATTTTTATCAATGCCACCACTATGTCCTGAGGGGTTTGAGCTGGAATCTGATGGCTGGTGGGATTGCTGAATGCCGCCTTGGTCATTATCAGCTGATGGAAGTTTCTGAGACTGGCGCATCTCGAGATTGTGTATTTCTTCAACCATTGGCTTCCATAGTCTAACTCTCGCATTAATAAACCAATTCGAGACCTGCGAGATAGAGAACAGGGCTCATCAAGGGTATTCATGATAATACAGTGTTCAGTTCTTTTGTTCTTCAATGAAGACGTAGTGAACTGAATCTTAATGTCATAGGAAAGGAAGCAGTATGATGAAAGGTGAGTATTGCTCTTTATTATATTATATAAATAAAACACAAAACCTAACATGCCATATTTTATTCAAGGAGAAAATAGCAAGAGGTTTAATACCTGGTTTCTCGTTAAACCTGTCTGTTTAGCCAGCATCTGCTTGTCAGTGTCTGTTGGATACCTGCATAAGTTTGGAATGTATTATCCGGACATTCTAGCATTTTGTTGAGTCAAAAGTTTTGGTCATTCGGATGACATAATTTGTGCATGGCATATCACAACTACTATACACAATCTTGTGGGACTGCTCTACATCCTCTAAGCATCTGTTTAATACTGAGGACTTCATAATGCTATTGAGTGAAAAAAAAATTGGGGTAGAAGTATATAGAGATATACTTTACACGAGTTTCAGTGAGCCTCCACGAATCATATCTTAACCAAACTGGTGGCATGCAGCAAAACATGCTATCACTAATGGAAACAAATGAAATATATTCTCATCGCACTTTCTGGCCACGTGCAACATGTTCCGCCGACCAACCCCAAACGAACCCTAAGTGTTACTTCGTTACTTTAATTTTTCAATTTTATGCTACTATGCAGTCAACAAATTTTCTAATTGTGCACTATGAATTATGCTACAATCAAAATAAGAAATATTATTCACAAAATGAAAATATGGTTAAGTAGCTGTCCCACTATATACCATATTGCAGAAGTACGTCATACTCCCAGTAATTAATCCTCATGGATAAGCTAATTGAATCGTCCTTGCTGTCATCATACACAGTATCTCTCAACAACAAGGATCACACAAAATATGACTCAAAACTATAAAGGATAACTGATAAAATTCTCTGGCAAACTTGATATTAATCCCTACAGAAATCAGTATAAAAAGCCAAATAAAAGCAAACCAAGGAAATAGAGGGGCTTCCTGTGAAACCCTAAAGATTGAAGGTTACAAGTTGAATAATATACATACAGTAGACCAACCATATATTCGAACTATTCAGCATAGAATCAGCTTTATATGAAAAGAACAACAAAGCCAATGGAGAGCCACCTCTACGTGATGAAAATTATTATCTGCATAAAACCAAAGCATAGGAATGTAATTACTTTAAATACAAAAGCAACTTACGGGTGCAAGAAGTGTTCGAAAAGCCATGCACGAAGAACAGCCACAGCGCGCTCAGGAAGCCCTCTTTGGGGTCGCCAAACATGGGGCTGACCAAAATTTCCCATATTATTTGCCCTTTGGAGACAAATACCACCACTTACAAGACCAAAACTTGAAATATCTTCTTTATTTATGCCTTCTTTCCCAAAAACCTTATTTGTTTGGCGCAACTGGTTAGATATCATGCTCTTTAAACACTTAAAGTGTTTTGACATTGCTTTTAGTGCCATTGATGCATATGGGGCAGCGGTACTTAGTCCTGCTACGGATTCAAACGATGTGATGACTGCGTGCACTTGCTGGTAGTACTGCTTATATCTTTTGCAGACCTGCAAGAAATTTATACAAGAAAAATCACGGGAAAAGTTAAAATATTCAAAGCTACTAGTAATAAAGCAAGAAATCACTATAGGCAAAAATGTTGAGGGCAAAAGCAGAAAGATCATGCTCCTACTGTCAACAGAATCTAACAGTAGAATTTTTAGCCCACAAAATAAAAGGTGGAATTCCTATTCAGATAATGAACATGAAATTACATGGGAAACAAGGTTTTTTATCTTGATTCTAGCCAAATGAAGATATTCAAGGGAAATCATTTATACATCGAATCATAGCATGAATAAACATATAATCAAGCCACTTAAAGTTCACTTAATTTGGCCTTAATTGACTTCAAAACTCAGTCATAACACAATGTTCAATATGAAATAAGCCCATTCTTTCTTCATCTAAACTTCTCCCACGTAGAAATAAGACATCGAAGTAACACTATTCTGTGCCAACTACCCACACAAGAGCATGTATAATCTTTTCTATCTTGCCTGACTTTTTTATGCTCAAAACCATTCACCTACTTTTAAGTGTATCCACCTAATGTACGATAGCCAATCATTTACAACCATATATATGTTTGCATGCATTTCCATATATATATCTATGACGACCAATCAATCTTAAAAGCTCTTTTAAAGGTGTCATGTCGTGAGCATTATTGCATTAATGCAACACAAAAAGAAAGAAGCACATATATTCTTACAAGATCTAGAATAAAAATTATGCACAAAAAAAAAAAGAAGAAAAAAAGCTCATTGCAATTCAGATAATTTATCAGCCGATATATGGAGTATATAACTTGATTCTAGAACAATCTCTGTTACTAAATCAAAAAATAATTTTAGCTTGGCCCAGATATATTTTGATTCTAGCTCAATGGCTGCTGCTAAACAAAACATTCTACGTTTGCATGCAGGAATTTGAAAAAAGACAATTAAGATGAAGTCATCTAGCCGCTGACCAATAACGTTCAGAAAGTATAGATATTATACTTCTTTTTCACGACTAATTAAGAACAGTTCTTACAAACAACACTCGTATCTAAGAAAAAATCATGTTAGAATAAAAACTAGAAACTAGTTCATGAATCTGCAGCCTCAACATGTCGCCAAAACACAACTAACGCCACATGCACAAAACCCCGCCGTCAAAGCTTATCTCTATCTAAACATAAACAAGAGAGTCGCTCTCACAAAATTTCCAGTAAATACAGCTTAACATTATCCGTCATATATTATCCAAAATATAACAAGCAAGTGCACCAAACACTTGATGTACTATCACAGAAGAATATCAAAACATACAAAATTATGCACCTATTTCGCATACGTGAACTAAAATCTTCTATATTCAACAGAAGTTGCTATTTGTATCGTGCCTGGTAGGAACCAACTTCACTGTTTCGCTTCCTTTTCCTCATTTAACTCAACACTCGTATCCATGCTTCATCACATGTAAAGCATAATCTAAAAATTGTACTATGATCTAAAATCAGCTACATATTTAGATCCAGAAGAAAAAAACCCTCTGATGAATCAATAAGCTTGATTTACCTAATTTTAGATCATCATAAAAACCAAATAAACACGAGAGATTATATAATCCGTTGGGATTAATCTTTTTTTTTGAAAAAAAAACGAAGCCTGATTGAATCAGTGATGTGACCATTAATTATTTGCTACGGTTTTATACTATCAGATTCGCCAGGTGCAGCAGAAATCTATTGACATGAAAGCTCATGCCCATATTTTCCGAGCTTTCTTTTATAATTCCCAAAGCGAATCTCATCAGGAATGTTATTTAAAAAAAAAAAAAAAAACTTATAATTAAAAAATATATATGCCTAAAAAATAATAGAGACGAAATATATATATATATATATATATATATATATATATATATATATATATATATATATATATATATATATATATATATATTATCTCACCTCCTCCATCAAAGAGATGAGCTTCGTCTTCTTCCACTGCTGCTCAACCCCGGCGGCGATCGAGCCCTCCTGGCCACCGTCCGATCCGCGATCGACAGCCGATATCGTCTCCGCCGGATCCATATCGAGGAACCCTCCTTCATCGCCACTCCCATCCCCTCCTCCACCTCCGTCTCCTATACCCGCTCGGCGCCCCACGTGGCACACCTCTTCTAGAAGCTGCTGGGCCGGGCCGAGGAACCTGGACCGGTTCAGCACCGCGGCGTAGCCCGTGAACGGCCCACACGGCCCGCCGCTCACGTGCCCACCACGCGGCGGGTTCGACGACGACGAGGAGAGCGATAGGGAAAACCCTTGCTGCTGCTGCTGCTGCGGCGGCGGCGGCGGCGGCTGCTGCTGCTGCTGCGGCGGCGGCGGCGGCGGCTGCTGCAGCTGCGGATGCGGATGCGGCTGTGGCTGCGGCGGGATCTGATGATGATGGTGATGATGATGGTAGTGATGATAGTGAGGGTGATGATGATACGCATGGGGGAAGGACACGTGGCTCGCGGGCACGAATTGGGCAGAGGGAGGCGTACCAAACCCGAAGCTGCTGGGATCGTGAGATGTAGAGGAAGACGACGTCGAGAACAAGTTCGGGGGATAGAGCTGCTGCTGCTGCTGTTGCTGCGGAGTCGGCGCCGGGGGACGCGCGACGTGGGGATCATGGAGTAGTAGAAGCGAGGTAGGGGGAGATTCCTCTGGTGGGAAACGCAGTTTCTCGCGGCGGCTGTGTTGGGGCACGTGATACATCTGGCCACCGCCGCCGCCCCGGTTGTGCTGCTGCTGCTGCTGCTGCTGCTGCTGCTGTTGGAAAAGCTCGTCGCCGCCGATGCCGCCACCGCCGTACCCTCCCGTGTCCGCGGACATCGTTTGATTATATCCTTGGTTTGGTGCTTTTGGGGTAAATTTTGAGGTGTGCGTTGCGTTTGGTTGCGGTGCGGTGGCTACCGCTTCTCCGATGTATATCAGTAGCTCTGGAGAGAGTATGGATGGAGACGCCTGTCTCCTTTTCTTTTGTTCTCTTTTTTTTTTTTTTTTTTTTTTCTCTTTTCTCTCTTTGATAGAGAAAAAGGGGCCGGAGATAGAGAGATAGAGAGAGAGAATGGTGAGTAGTGAAAGCGAAAGGTAGAGAAAGATACAGAAAGAGAGAGAGAGTGTGGTCGTGAGAGTATAGTAAGGAGAGAGAAAGAGTGAGTAAATTAACGGAGGTACCGGATGGACCGGTTTGTGCCACCGGAACTGTATGATTGACGTTAACAGGTGGGATCGAATTATCTAATAATTGTTATTATTATTATTACGGGTATAAAATTGAGCGTCTTTAGCTTTAGTAACCTCTTGTTAATTCGCAGCTAAAAGCGCTTCTAATTTGGGGATTAGATGACGCGCGCGCGCGCACACGTGGGAGGTCCAAAACGGAAGGGGGTGGTTCGTGCGATGCCGCGGTGGGACCCACCCTTCTTGACCAATAATAATAATAAAATCATTAATTAGAGAGAAATAAGGGAAAAAAAAAGAATAGAAAAGCGAGAGAACGAGAAATGGGGTGGGGAGATCGCGACCGTCGATTAGGGACCAGTTGTCGGGTGGGCGGCCTCTTTTTAAGTAGTAATTGAAGCTGGGGTGGGCCCGCGTGAATGAGACGCCACACAAAAAGGCCTACCCAATCTGCGGGGCCCACCAGGAAACGGGTAGTAGCGTTAATCTCTCGTAACAACGAAGGTGGAGATTGAGAGAGATTTTGAGAGAGAGAGAGAGAGAGAAAAAGAGAGAGAGAGAGAGAGAGAGACGAGTAGGATGAACGAGATGATTACAACCAGATTCGGGGCCCTGGGATGGTGGGATTATTGCAACGGCCCATGTGTCGGTTTTCTATAGGAGGTCGCTCGTACTGCTCTCTGACGTGAAAAATAAAATTATTAGCGCCTAAGACGAATATGTATTCGAAATGCATGAGCCCTAGTCCCCGTCTAAACCTGCAGTCTCCTCAACCATACAAATATCTCACAAACTTAAATAATTCCTCCTGTCGTATATAAATTTTTATTTTTGAATAAAGATGTTAGTTTGTGCTAGAGCAACGTCGACGTTACGTAGGAATTAATTAAACCAGACGATTATTTTTATTTTTAAATAAACAGAGGCCGAGTTTTTAGACGCCTACGGTGGACCGGGTCTAGTGAAAAAGTGGACGAAACGGGTTAGGTGAGTACAGGGCCTACGGTGATCGCCAGGAAGGGTGTGGTGGCCGTGACGTCGCCTGTTGCAGTTAAGTTAATGTGATCAAATCACTGTATCCGAAGAGAGGAGAGAGAGAGAGAGAGGAGCTATGAGCCTTTATTCTTTGGGTTTTGTGCTGTCTCTCTCTCTCTCTAACAACAGCAGAGAGAGAGAGAGAGAGAGTGTGTGCGTGTCTGTGTGTGGGTCTCTGTGTGTGTGTGTGTGTGAATATCTTTTGCTTGAGAAGGGGGGGAAAGAGTGGGGGCAAGGGGGGAAGCGCCCGAGTTTCCCGTCGAAACACGGATGCCGAGGCGATGGTCCACCTGAGCACACTGTACGGCACTGTGCACTGCTTTAATGGCAGGTGGAGTTGGGAGGAGAGAGAGGGTGATTCGGGGAAGATAGGGATGAACCATTTTTTTTCTTTAAGAAATAAATAAATATATATACATATTTTTTAATTAAAATTACAACTTAAATACCCATTCTCGATAATTATATATTATTATATATATTATGATAAAAGTCGAAAACATTTAGTTCGTTGATCATGAAAATATTAAAAAAATTTAAGAAAAAAAAAATCACATAATATTTATTACGTCCACGAATCGGAGACATATATTATAATCAAAATAGTATATAAAATATGCCTATCTTCCAAAATCCTAATCCCAAAATACACTCATACTTTTTCTCGTTTGTCGCACTAAATCAAAAGAATAATAATATATTTATAATAGTGGCTAAATCCCAGTATAATTAGGAATACAAATTTACTCAAATTAAAAATAATCTTAATAAAATTATATATAATTCAAACTTATCTTAATTGGATAAGTAAAACAGAATATAATTATAAAACTTTCCGATTCTATAATTCCAGACATATCTAACCATATATAATTTTATAAATTTTAAATTTTATTCAAAATAAAATTAAAAATAATATATATATATATATATATATATATATATATATATTACTTTCTTATGCTAATATTTTATTTTAAAAATAATTAAAGATTTGCAAATTTAATTATTTGACAAAACTCTTGAGAAGGCGCTTGTGTGTGCACATTGTTTTTAGCACAGAGAGAAGAAAGAGAAGCTTTTGGGATAAAGAGACTACTTTTTATGCAACTTATTCACGTTTCCTCGTCACTTTTTTTTTTCTTTTCTTTCTTGTTGTTGTTGAATTTGAATGGAGCAGGGAACTAGCGAATTAAGTAATGCTTCCGACATCACACGATTGCATGTTAAGGTAATGAGTGAGATTAACAAAAAGCGAAATTGATTTAACAAAGGATAATTGTGTGATCGATACACTAATCATACGGTTTTCTGAAAGAGAATATAAATATAGAATAATAATCTGATTGATTGGGTGGATATTTTTTTAAAAAAAAAAAAATATGAAAGAAAAATCACAACGATTAATATTAATCCAACCCACAAATTATTTTGCGTGGTTTATAAACAACAACGTCTTGGATTAATATGGAATCGATCGTGATCGGTTTTGAATGAAATAAATATGAAACAGCATAATTAGAATATATAATATGTGTTTTATATATTATTTATAAAATATTAATAAGTTATCTTTTTATGACCGACAAGTGTTTAAAGTTCGAATTGCTTCTAATCCGGACCTTCTCTGAGTCTGTACAATCTAAAAAATTATGTTCACATAATATTCGAATTATTTATTATTTTTCGACTATTAAATGTATAATAAAAGCTTGTAGTTGGATTAAAATGTAAAAGTGGCTTTCAAGTAAATTAATTGAGTGATTTTTGAAAACAAATATTTGTAAACGAAAATAATTTTTTTTTTATAAACAGGACGTATACTGAAAAAAAAAAATTATAACACTACAAGATATTAAATTATTATTATAATAATAGTCCGAGTATTGAAAAATTATAAGACTACAGGATAAATAAAGAGTATAGCTTACATATTAAATTATTTTTTACTATTAATATTTTTTTATTGAGATTTATGTTATTGTAAAATTAAATAAAGAAAGAAAAAAATAAATTACAATAACACAAATCTCAATACAAATTGAATGATAAAAAATTTATAAATATAATTAGACTTATATTTTAAAAATATATAAAATCTATTAAAAAATAAATATGTAGCTCTATTAATAACTGAATAGAGATTATTATTTAGAGAGCATTTATGATAAATATTATTATTATTTTGTCGCTGAATAATTAGAATTTCAATTAAAATAAAATTTTAAGTGCTTATGAATTTGAGCCCTATGTGTGTGGTGGCATTCATAGAATCAAATTAATTTGATAACAAATTACAATATAAAAAATGATGAAAATTTGATTGTAATAATTTAAAGTTACGGTTTATTTTTAAATCACAAAAAAAAAAAAATCTCCAGCGCTCTTGTATTTGTTTTTAAATTATAAAATATACCGTAAATTTTTGAATGGTCGAGATCAGAATATGGACCGAAACGGAGGGCTGAGATGGGCCTGATGATCTGGTTCAACGTGTGCAGACCAAAACAGTAGGAAAAAAAAAAAAAAAGATAAAAATTAAAATAAAATCGTAACTGAAAAACTGCTTCTAGCGATCGGGAAAAAAAAAAGAAAAAAGGAGAGAGGGAGAGGAAGGAGAAGAAGAGGGCGACGACGAGATGAGGAAGGAGGACACGGTGAAGCTCATCAGCGCCGAGGGTTTCGAGTTCGTCGTCGACAAGAAGGCCGCCATGGTCTCCCAGACCATCCGCAACATGCTCACCTCTCCAGGTTCCATCCCCTCCTCCGATCCCTCCACGCTAGGGTTAGGGTTAGGTTTAGGGTTTCTGATGCGGTTTCGCTTCGATCGCACGACGCAGGTGGATTCGCGGAGACGCAGCTCGGCGAGGTGACGTTTCCCGAGATCAGTACCCCGATCCTCGAGAAGATCTGCCAATATTTCTATTGGTCTCTTCAATACGCCAGGTTAGTGCGCTATCCGCTTAATTGATCTCTGTCACATCTTGATTTTAGTCGATTTTGCTTGGATTTGTGGTGTCGAGGTGTTAATCCTATTCAAAAGGAAGACAAATTGTAACGGGCACGGCAATGGGGATAACGAAACTTATACTCAACGAGTTTGATCGGATTGTGAAATTCCACCGATCGTCTTACTGCTACGATGATTTTCATTGTGGGATTTGTGGAATGAATTATTGCAAATGTAGTTGTATTTCCATTTCTTTGTATTGGAATCTGTTTTGATCATGTACTGTTTTTTGTTGTAAAATTTCCTTAATGGCAAATGTTGTATAGTTACAATGTTATGCATAGCACGTGCATCTTTAGGTTTAACATATTAGCGGTGTGGGCGGCCATTACAATCAAATTTTTATTCTTTACACTTAGAAGAATTTGGTAATTACTATAGTTGTTAGAAATACTATTTTTCTGAATATATAACTGTCATTTTGCCAAATTACGTAGTTTCCTGCTGCGCGAACTTCCCCTCGTATCTATTGGAGTATTTTGATTCCATAAAAGTGCTTTGATGCGTGTTGATTTGCAAATTTGCGTAACCAGGTGATGTTGGTTTGAACTAAAAGTTCTTTAGATTCATTTGGCACTACTTTAGAGAATGAACAAATATGTCTTGAAATAAGAGAAGGTGTAATGTAGCTTGTGCTTTTCTAGGACCTAACTAGTATATCTGTGCTCATATCTAGTGTTGTTATTCTACGTACCTTTGCTACAATGCAAAACAACTAAATTTGTGGCTTTCGACTGTTGGATTTGCAGTGCGGTCATCCTTTATGTTGAGTTGAACTTGCATAATTCCAGGAAGATATGATTGCCTGGGAAACTAAGTGCTTGCATTGAAATTTTACGAAGCTATGACCGTTGTTTAAAAAGGATTTTTCTTGTTATGAACCTGCAATGATGACGTAGTGTATCAATATCTAGGATTTAAAGTCCCTTCTCGTGCTTTAGAATTTGATCGACTTAAAAATGAGAAAGAAATTCGCCTGACTGAATTGCCCTATTTTTGGATTTTTACAAATTGCAGTTATTTATTATAGGTTAGTATTTCATCATATCATTTCTGATCAGCAATACCATATAGATACCTTTAAATCTGAGTACTAAACACTTGGTACCTTGGGTATTACCTTATCCTTTCTTTGTTAGCTCGTCTTAATCGTATGTAAACTATATTGGACATGATAAGAATTAAGGGAAATATGTATTCTTGCTTAAAAAAAAAACACTCTGGATTTATCACTTGTGTTATCTTGATGTTCACGATTGCTTGGCATTTATGGTTTTGATGTCAAGTAATAAGGAAAAACTTGTGTTATCTTGATGTTCACGATTGTCTGTCAAGTAATAAGGAAAAACTAAAAATGGTTTTGATGTTGGTGCAGATGAACTACTTAATACTTAAAATTTGATTTTTCTGATATCTGATTCCTAACTAAGGTTTTGATTATCATGCATACACTGAAATTTTTAGTAAGTCTCTTGTAAACATCAAGGGTTATTCTTCATTACTTTGTCATCAAAGGAAAAAAAGAGTGGGTGATTTGCATATACAAGAAAATATTGCCACCTTCATATTTTGCAATGAATCACTGAGATATACTCACTTGTCAAGTTGTCGTATTGGAGAGTGATCTTCTAATTCTACAATAATTATTGAAAATTGACTACCAGGTTCACAGTTTAGGTCCCTTAGATGCCCCCTTCACAGACAGCTATTTATCCTAAATTAGTCGTTATATGTGTAATAGACGGCAATTGCGGACATTGCTGATCCAGATTACATAAGAAAATTCTACATGAAGATTCATTTGTGTTGTCCTATTTTACCTTAGCATCCTACCAATTAATCAAAGCAATCTGTTTTCGATTTTTAGGTACTGAAGAAAACTTGAACATTCATGCATCAAACCTATCACATGTTATTGCCAGTTAGGCTAAATTATTAACTCAATCCAAGCAACAAATGTGCTTTTGAAGTGGCATGTTCCCTTAAATGTTCATGCATAGAAAGTGTTGTTCCTCATTTAAAATTGTCCACCTTACGTCTCTTATATCTGCTTGCTGCGTTAACTGGCCTTTTGGTATCTACTGCTCCTTACTTTAGCAGAGTTTCTTATAAGATTTTTTTTTTTCCAAACATTTTTTCACAGAAGAATATTTATGGTCAATGATATGGCAAAAAAAAAACTTCTTCTTTGTTGGTACCATGGTCGACATCTCGATGACCTTTCTTACTTTGTCAGATTATTTCGGAATATTCACTGGTTTGTACTTAACAACTCTCAAGTGGTCCTGGAAAACAACCTTTTAGAAAACAACCTTTTAGTTGGTTTTCTTTGTTCAATTAGTATATTTCTTGTTTTGATTTTTTATTGCAAGTGCAAGAAGAGAACTTGCATATCAGTACGGCAACTAGGTCTTTATCACCCTCTCTTAGGAGTTTAGATCATGCTCATCTGGTTATGTGCTTATTCAGTTTCAATTTGCCGTCTCATAAAATCTTTCTAACCATATTGGCTAAGAAATTCACCTCACTTATGAATATAGCACGGCAGTAAGTTCTTATGAAAATAGTGATTGCAAGAAGAGATTTACAGCATACTGAGTGTCTTAATTCTCTGGGTCGTTTCTGCTGTGGCTGATCCATCAGTGAATCACACTCAAACTAGCTTAATCTTATATAATAATAACAAGAACCTCCATTTTCTTTTGTCAGTCATTTGAGTGAAAAGCATTTACAGGAAGCTATGAACAGCCCATACTTTCATCTGTTTGCCTATAGCTGCTTCTCTCCTTTTGCTTTGGACAATGTTTTGTTGACCTTTTGAGTCTGGAGAATGTTAGCATCTACTTAGGAACTGTCTTAATATTCACGACTACAAAGTCGTAATGCAAAAATTATCTAATTTCTCAAAACTAATATCGAGTAGTCTTATATTTCTTTTTATTACGAAGACTCCTATTGAGTTGTTTAGCATGACTTGATGATAAATTATGTTCATTCTTTCAATTACTTTATTACAAGATATAGAACATTGCAGCCTCATATTTACTACTAGAGTTATCTGAACTTTTTGCTGGATTTGAAACTCTTTTAACTGTTCTCATCTAAATTTTCTTCTTATGGCAGTGGAAGGGAAACAGAGTTTCATATTGAACCTGAAATAACTCTGGAGCTGATGATGGCTGCTAATTATCTCCATACCTAAGAGACTTCATTGCCCTGTGGTTGTAAAGTTTGTCAATTATCTAACATGTTAGCTTTTGTGCTGATGTTTCTTCATAGAACTCAAAAGCAAGTTGATTCATCATTTCCATGCTCCTAGGTTAAAGATATTGTATTTCTTGACGAAGTTTAGTATTTTTCTTTTCCCTATTTAAACTGTGCTAGTTGCATCTGCTGATTGAAATGCCTTATCATTTGGTTGCTGCCTTTAAAAAATAAAAAAAAATAAAAAAAATAAAAAAAATCAAGTAGTGCTCATTCTCTAGGCATGCTTCCTAGCCAAAATTGCACTTTAACCCAAGCTGATTTTTCTTTTCAGCATACTGTATTGTTTCATTTATCAACTTTTTATGTTGTTTAGCAGTTGGGAACTATAAATTGTTGAGATCATTGGTGAGGTTCCTTAACCTCAACATCATTTGTGAGAAACACTCTCTCATAATGGGAATTTGTAGAAAAGGGCACAAATATGCTAATCTCTCTCTTATTGACTCACTTAAATCAATCGACTCTCAGTTGAATACGTTGTGTTGGAAGCGGATACAAAGATACTGCTAACTTGATGTTCTCGCATGAAACCTAAGGAAAAGGACTGAAAATGTATATATAGACTAGGGATTTCAATATTAATAACTTAGTCTTAAGCATTAAGCATTTCTGGTGGGTGATTTTGTCCCCACATGTTGTTAGTATCAATATTATTATTAGTACGCTGGGTCATTACAGTGTCAAAATACTCTTAAATGTGCTTCCAACTCTTCTAATGGTAGTAGGATGCAAAATTTGTTGGGAGAGTATATGTAAGGGGGCCTAGTCGACTCAGCTCTCACAGATAATTTCTTACACCGTAACTGCGCACTCGAGGGAGAGAAAGCCCACTATCTCTCACCCACCCGGCCTGGCCCAATCCAGCCCAACAAGCTACTTGACTTAACCCGACCGACCCGCTACTTGGCTTGGTGCGTACGTTATATTTTACAGATCCAAATCTTTTGTGCGTCTTCGTCGTCGTCGAAGTCGAAGGCGCCACTCAAAGAGGTACTCCGCTTCCAACGCTTCCATAGAAGCAGAAGCGGTAGAGGAAGAAGAAGAAGACGACGAGGGAGAGAGAGAGAGAGAGAGAGAGATAGATCATGGATAGTCGTCTCCAACGAATCTTCGGAGCCGGGGGGATGGGGCACCCCCCCACCGACACCCCCCTCCTCGACTCCTCCGAGCAGGTCTACATCTCCTCCCTCGCCCTCCTCAAGATGCTCAAGCACGGTACAAACCCTACCCCCTCCCCCACCTTATCTCCTCCGATCCTATACGATCTCCTTCTTCTAGGGTTCGTGTCCAAATTAGGGTTTCTGATTCGGCTTTGGGGGGGTTTCTGAAACAGGTAGGGCGGGGGTTCCGATGGAGGTGATGGGGCTGATGCTGGGGGAGTTCGTGGACGAGTACACGGTGCGCGTTGTCGACGTCTTCGCGATGCCGCAGAGCGGGACCGGCGTCAGCGTCGAGGCCGTCGATCACGTCTTCCAGACCAACATGCTCGACATGCTCAAGCAGACCGGCAGGTAAAACAAAAGGGAGCTGCAAATCTGAATTTTTTTTTGCTTTCTGAGTTTTTGCTACTAAGTTTCACCATGATTGTTTAGTATAATGTTGTGGATATGGAAAAGATTGAATTAATGAAGGTAAAGGATGATTACACAAAAAAGAGTACGGAATTTGATGAATAATATGATTATAAATTGTAAGCTTCTTCTACTGTCGAAATGGATCGACTTTCATGCCTAGAACTAAATTAATTAATGAGCAACAACAAGTACTAAGACGAGTCCTCATGCTTGCTAATTGATGAAAAACAGGATGTAGGAAATGGAAAACACTACTCGTGTTCGTAGTTGATGCATGAATTTAAGTAGATGCTAGAGTTGGTTTCTTCATTTCATCGAGGAAAAAGCCTCACCAAGACCAGTGAAAGTATCAACCTTTCAAGCAGGTTTACTCATACTCAGTACTTAGGTTTGCAATTAGTTGGAGAAATTTGAAGGACATTGGTATTTGCTTTCAGAACATTTCAGTACTCTTATGTGCTGAGATTTTCCTTTTAGAGAAGTCGAATTTGGGATTTCTCCTACGAGCATAGGTCCAAAAGCCTTATTTTCAGGTGAATATCTATGGATCAAAAAATAGTTCATGTATTCTGTCTTCTCTTTTTGTGTTTTCTTGTTTTTTTAATTTCAATCAATTACTATAGTCCAGAGCTAGCTTGAATAAATCTCCTCTCAGCTGACTAATTTGGGTAGCAAATCATGTACTATCTTATAATAGGATAGTCTATTCATAGATGGCGGGATCTAAAAATTGGATATGTAAGTCATTACTACTTCAGCCAGAAATATCCAAAAGATTTTTCGGATTTAATAGATTTTAATTAGTTTGCCCACTGCCCATTCAAATTAGCAAGTTTTATTAGGCTCTATGATTTTGGGCAGTTGCATATGGTTAGGTTTTTATGACTACATATTCGATGATTCTTTCAGTCATGCGTCAAACTCAATACCTTCTAAGAGTAATTTTCAGCTATTGTTTGTATATGAACATGATAAGAAAAATGAGTTGATGACGAAACTGATATTGACAGAATCTCGCAGATCCTTGAACTCTTGAGATCAATATCTTAGGACTATATAAGAAGCAGGTCAGTTTGTATTAAGCAAATGGTCATACTCTTTCTGTTTCTTTCTGTCCAAACTATCTATTTTGAATCAGTGGTACCAGAGCAAGTATGATATTGCTTTTGAGAAGTCAGGTTTTTTATATTAGCAGTTTAGTGCCAATTCACTAGTCCTGAAAGTGGTCAGAGTAGGTCTTATACATTAATTTTTGGCTAGTCTTACATCATTATCTTCTCTACCTTTCTTTAGTTTGATAAACTGCTTCAAATTTGTGGTGGAGATACATTGTGTACTTCTTTAGCTTGGAAGGTTTCTTTTGGTCTACCATTCTTGTCCTTAATATTGCTTGCATTGAGCATGTTTGTTTCCTGAATAACCCCTTACTCTACCGCACAGACCGGAAATGGTTGTGGGATGGTACCACTCCCATCCTGGCTTTGGTTGCTGGCTCTCTGGTGTTGACATAAATACGCAACAGGTGTGTTCCTGGCATTTCCCTTTTATTTTTTGCTCTATGTTTTTTCTTTATTATCGAGAAATGACCGTTGTGTTTATTCTGTTACAAATTACTTATGTTAGTGTTCAACTTTTCAGCTGTTATATTCAATAATCTTTTATAAACATAATGTTAACTGGATAATTTAAGCTTGTGATGCTGTTAACTCACAACTCGCTCTATTGTGTGCCATAGTCTGTATTGGAAATTTATTACTTGGTAATTCACTTTATTTTACATTTTGTAGAGTTTTGAAGCATTGAATCCTAGAGCAGTTGCAGTTGTGGTAGACCCAATCCAGAGCGTTAAGGGCAAAGTAGTCATTGATGCTTTCCGGTTGATCAACCCTCAGACAATGATGCTCGGCCAAGAGCCTCGCCAAACTACATCTAACGTCGGACACCTCAACAAGCCATCAATTCAGGTTTGCTCTTCTTGTTGAAGTGAAACTTACTTCTCTTATATATTTGGTCTTATATCTTCTTTGCAAATTTATACCTATTTCTTGCTATATTTTTTAGGCATTGATTCATGGGTTGAACCGGCATTATTATTCTATTGCCATAAATTATCGTAAGAATGAACTGGAGGAAAAGATGTTACTGAACCTGCACAAAAAGAAGTGGACTGACGGTCTAATGCTGCGGCGGTTTGATGCACATTCCAAGACCAATGAACAGACTGTGCAGGTATGCATTCTTAAATCTTGTTCCTTTTATGTATGGAACAAATATATTGGCACCCCCATGAAGTTTTGGCTAATTACTGTTGCCACGGAAGATTGTGATATTTAAAATGAACGACACGAACAATCTGACTGCTTCAATCCACCTTCTGCCTCCTGATTTTGTTTGTTTTCAATGACTGTCAGTCGCATAAAGCCAATTGGCTCAAATTCCCCTAGGCTTATCTTGGCTTTCAGTTGAAGACGGGTGGGACGAAGTCCTGTGACACTCATAAGCTAATGGCCGTAAAAGAAAATTGACCGTAATAGGGCTTTGGTGGTAGGTTGGAACACTTGGGCTGGTCATATGTATTTTATTTGATAAACCAGAAGTTTGGGTTGCCTTATGTAAATCAGCTACGAGTATTTTTGGCTTTTTCTTCATGCTAGTAAATGTTGTTGCCCCTCCGGTTGTATTCCATGGGTCTGTTGTACGAACTTGATTATTGTAACAAGGGTTTATTATGTGCAGGAAATGCTGAATTTAGCCGTTAAGTACAACAAAGCAGTGCAGGAAGAGGATGAGCTGCCGCCTGAGAAGCTTGCCATTGCTAACGTGGGCCGGCAGGATGCAAAGAAGCATCTTGAAGAGCACGTATCGAACCTGATGTCCTCTAACATAGTGCAGACTCTGGGTACTATGCTCGATACTGTCGTGTTTTAGTCCGTAGAATTTCGTTGATGACGCATACTGCAGAAGATATAATAGGACTATATGCTACACCACACCTTTGCTAGGGCTATATGCTACACACCTTTGCATTTACTGCTTGGTATGAATAGATCGTAGTTGGTTTAATCTGATTTAATCTGAATTAATCTGAATTGGGTAAAGACTATTCTTCACCCTTTCATGAGAAAACCATATTAGATGTCTCAGTTGTAGAACATCGGTATCCAATCTTCTCATTTCATTTATTTCATCGACGAGAGATTCTTCAATGTATTTTTAATTTTTATGAACTTGTCTGATTTGTTTCAGCTGAATTTTATTTTGTTCAGAGCTTGCCGATAAACATGGATTGGCAGTAAAGTGTGCTACTTGGTGCCCCGTATAGACTCATCTTACAAAAGGATTGAAATTAAATGCTAAACTCGTCACTAATCCCTGACGATGAGTAGATTGAATTTGATTTATTATTGTAGTTCGGATGTGTTTGATGGTTTCACAACGATGGAGAGATGATATCTAGTTTTTATAATAATCAGCAGATGATGTTCATTGAATGCACAGATTAGTGTCTATTTTTTATAATTTGTATAGTAATGAACAGATGATGTTAAATGAATTGCCCATTCCATGTAGTACGTAAGTTTCAAAAACTACATTCAGGAAACTACATTCAGGGACAGAGGTAAAACTACATTCAGGAACAGCTGTACCAGACGAGACGCCCTTAACAATCAGGCCATTTTGAATCGAAGATCTCAAAATTTTTTTACCTTTCAAATGACACCACAAATCCCTTGTTTTTTTCATTTATCATATAGAGGATTTTCTCTAGTTAAATAGTGACTATTTGGGTCAAGTTAAATAATGGTAACTATTTGGAATCTCAGTAAAAAAATAATAATAATGAGGGGTTTAATTCGAAATACTTTATATTTTAAAGGGGTTTAATATATTTAGCCGTAAATCGAAAAATTTCTATTTTAGGTAAAAAAACGAGACACAGCAAAAATAGACTTATCAACTGAAAGGCTGGACCAGGATTAAGCCCAATCGCAAAGAAGCTAGTTCGGCCCATAAAAAGATCACAACCTTCGTCATTATTATTGGGCCCATTGCAAAAACGGGCCTCACAAACTAGAAACTATGTTAATGGGCTGAATTTTTAATGGGTCTTGTTTAGGTCCGTTTCGTCGTGAAGCTCAGCGAACAATTTTAGGCCTATTTTAGAACATTTGCCCACCCCAGTTCGTTTCACTGAGTTTTGGGCTTCCTCCTCTATTTTTGATGTCTCTCATTTTCAACCCAAAAAAGGAAAGTTTAGGGTTCAGGGAAAAATATTATGATCCTACGGGTTTATTGAGGTAGAGAAGTGATCCTATTAATTATCTCACATCTCTTTATTATTATTATTATTATTATTATTATTCTGCATGCTTAATTTAGAAATCTTGATTATTAAATAACTTGCTTATCTAAAAGCATAAGAGAAGTTTTATTATTTCTTGTTCTCCAAAAACTCCCTCATATCTCTTAGAGCATGAACTCAATATATACATTGATCTTTTTCTCAATTAATTGCTACCATCTACGAGACTCGGGATACTACGTGAGATAGCGTATACACAACACTATGATCCTGAAACACAAGAGTTGTTTTGCTTTTATTGCACACTCTTCTGTTACAAATTAGATGTAATTTATTTAAGCAGCTCACAACATTACAAGCAATCCTTCTTCACCCCTCCTCTTCTTCATGGTAGAGTATATACTGCAAACAAACATTACAAAAACAGTTATGACACAAAATACAAGAATTGATGCGGGGAAAGAACAAAAAAAAACAATGTAGTTGGCAATAACAATTTACGCACCTCCGCATTTGTAACCGACGGGACGGTCTGCAAGGTTGCAGCGTTTAGGAATTGTTATTGCGACGTCAGGCTTAACCCCTACGATTTTTGCGGTATTCGACAGCATAACAGCACATAGGCAGCTAGGATTTTGGCCCAACTTCTGAATCTCAGAGCAGCACCTGTCTGAGACCTGGGCCTGCGGATCCTGCGTTGCGGAGATGCACGGGGCCAGGCGTAGAGCCATTCGGTCAGGGGGAACCTTACCACACTCCCCCGCCGCGTCGGACTTGTCAATTTTTGTTATAGCAGTAATGACATAGAGAACAAGGAGGCAGAGGAACTTCATACTATTATCAGTCTTCATTCTTCAATTCTGCAGTGCTTTCCAGCAGCCATCTGGAGAGGTATATATATAATGCATCAGTGTCGAGATGTTGGGTCTTAGTCCCCGAACTTTCTCACATAGTTGCAATTTCATCCTAGACCATCAAAGAATCTATGTTTTTGAGTGTTGTTATGGACTAAAAATAGGGAATGTCGTGTTCTGTCGGAGATGTAGTTGCAATACATCAGAAACTTTAGGGACTAATTTGGTTCATTGAAAGTTCGAGAACGAAGTTGTAACATTGGAATAGCACAGGGTGTATTGACACTAGTTAGCCAATATATAATTGCATGGAATTTTTAATGGAGGTTGCACCATAGCTTGTTTATTGCAGCACTAAGTGAGCTGTAATCATGATCACCTGCTTCATCACATTTATAGTGCTTATATTTTACTGAGTATTCATTAGTGTGCACTTTGAAAACCTCCAATGAGCAGCTGCCATGTTTCCTGTAGCAATGCTCTATCTACCTTTTGAATTCATTTTCTTTTTGAAGATATGCTTTGCTGCCTGCCATATCTGTAGCTACCTTTAATCTTTCAGCAAGGAACTTTACTGTATATAAGATCAACAAAAAGAGCTGCAATTTTTGAAACCCATACTACTCACAAAGAAAAGGAACCTTATACCTGTTGAGGTCTATATTACATTGACCGGCAATCATAACAACAGCAGTTTCAAGCAACAAAGAAAGCACAAATCCTATCTTTCCAGCATCTCGCAACAACACATCACTCACTAAGAAGCTCCAAAGCCTAAAGTTAGCGATGAGACCTCAGTCATACTATTATTGTTGCTGCTCTTTCCCTTCACCTCGACACCCAGATATTCTGTCAAAACTTTCTTCACTCCAAAACTGCGACTATTCAGTTTCCTATTGAGCAAAAGTGCCTTCTCTCCTTTCACCGGACTGATTCCCAGCGCGGGAGAGTAGCTCGGGGTAGCATAAGCAGTTTCAAACGGAGTGCCTGAGACAGGCACCGAGTGCAACGAAGTGATAACTTTATTGTGAACGATTGAGGAGAACTGATCCGTATGCCTGCTCAAGTCATCTACGTAAAGTAGATCGTCGATGCGAGCTACAATGTTAGAGGCAAGGCTTTCCAATACCCGTGAATAGCTTTCTAGGATGGACTTTCCGACATCCTGCAAATTTTCGCCAAATAGAAAAGAACTTTCTGAGTTAGCTGGTATCAATTCAGTCTTGACTATCATTTAAGAAAAGACACCATATCAACATCATTCATTGTGAGGATTTGCTGATACGACAGATTTATATGATATTTCAATTTGACGATGACGCTGATGAAGCGTCTGTTTCAAATGTAGATTGACAGAACTTCATTCTTACGCTCGATGTAGTTCAGGACTGAATCTTCAAAACTTTGGAACAAACTGATACTTCTCGAGCCAAACTTCAAGGACCAAATTTATAATTAACTCTAGATAAGATAAAGAGGGACCAGGATAAAGATCGGCGAACCTTGTTGAACTGGAGTTTGCACATATCCAAGGTAGTTTGTGTGAGTCCAGGGAACCTTTGCTTCAAGCAAAGCAGGAGGCCCTCAGCTCTCTCAGCAAGCAACTCTCTTTTCTCTACATCTATGATCATATCTTTCACCATACCCCAAGATGATTTAGCGCTACTTTGGCTCGTGTTGTTCATTGGCTTGTTAGTTGTTCTCCGACGCCAAATATAAACCGATGCCTCCACACGATTGGCAATTTCTAAAGCCTCGTGTTCGGAGGACAAATCGAGGCAATCGAGAAGGCATTCAGGAAAGAATTGATCAGAAGTGATGTAACGGTATATCAGATCACCGAGGCTCGTTCTGCCATTCTGATATCAAGGAACAAAACAACTTTAGTCAGCCTGTCACATAAAATAAAAAGCTACTAAAAGATTTCAAAACGGTGGATACGATGTGAAAGATAACACAATTGCTACAGAGAAAAAAGAATCATCATTTACGCGCACACACCAGAAGATTCATCTACTTATATATCTACCCTTGTAAATAATCAAGTGTCATTTCTTATGAAAGTATCATTATTAGTTACTTGCAGTCGGGATATTATCCAATTCACATGGAAATTTAAGTTTTCGAATAGAATAAATAAATCTAAGATATGCGAAGAGATAACTCTGCATAGGGGTAAACATCTAAATATCTCAAGGCAAACCTTTGGTAGAGACTCGATATACGAACTGGGAACCTCAATTTCCGCCAAAGCATTGCTATTTATTGCCATGGAGGCCTTCAAAATCTGGTTTGTGCAGTCTCGTTTGTGCTGCAATTGCTTCTTTGTATTCTCACTGAGACCCCCAGGCGGCACCCGGGGTACCGGCAGCCACCACTTCTCATCGTGGCGACGAAAAACTCTTCGAAAGGAGGCCGAACCATCACAATCCGGTGCAGAAATTCCTTGATCAACATACCAGAATTCTGGTTCACTAAAACTATCCAGTACATCCTGTAATGAAAGAAACTAATCTGAAAGACCCTCCACAGGTTTATATTTGATAAATTAGGGGTGACAGCATGCTGCAATTCTTACAAGTAGCATGTTGTCTAATTTCCGAAGGGCAGGCAGGTTTGCATATAAATCGGATCGCGGTCTGCATGTCATGACCTGAAATCGATTTCAGCAACAAGTTTAATAATTATCATGTAGCCAAGGTTTGCATCCTTGATACAATTATGAGCTCTTATTTTACCAAGGAACAGATTACAAGGCTAAATCAATTGCAGGAAACTTCTCTATAAATTCAAAGAATTCAACTAACAAAAAATAAATTTTTGATAGTAATTCGACAAAACGCAGCATAGTTTGTCGGATGATTATTTATAACCATAATTTTCAGCATAAGAAAATTACCTCAAACTTGCTTCCATCAGGAAATGTTTGCCATGTGGGTAAAAATTCGACTATGTGATCACTAACACAAATAAGCCACTCCATTTCTCTTCGCCACATTAACTTTTTTTCGCAAGGAAGAGGCTCCAATCTCCACAATTGCCCAAATATTGTTGCTGATGTGGACAGTAGAATGAACAAGAAAAATTTATAAGATCTCAATATATATATATATATATATATATATATATATATATATATATATATATATATATATATAATTTTATGAAGAAATAACCTGAGGATATTACAAAAATTACCGCAAAGATTAGTAATAGCATTTGAAATGGCCAATGCTGTACACACCCCCTTGCCGCAGCCCGACATGTCCTCTCCAAGTAGCAATTTGGAGAACCTCTCCTTCATCATCTCAATTTCTAATTAAGTATCAAAAGAAATCTCAATAGATGAACCAAGTAAATAAAAGGCAACTAATTAATGTTCAGATTAAGTCTCTAAAAGGCTAACAAGCATATAACTCGTAGAATCTCTCTAAGTTCATAAAACACTAGCTCTTTACAACAATTTTCTGATAAACTTATTAAGGAACTATCTATGTGCAATGCCTAAAAAACAGAGTTTTCGGCGGTGAAAATATAAGAAACTGTAGAGAAATCCAATACCTGAAACATTTCGATTCTGCTTCTCTACTCCTGCATCATTCTCATGGATTTTCTCATTCCCATCTACTGCTTCCGAGCTCGAGATCTTCTTCTTCATGGGCCAACCCAACTCCGCCGACGGCTTTACCGGCCCCTCCGATCCACAAAAGCTCTGTGGGTGATCTCTGCTCGACGAATTCTCCGAGCTCGAACTGCTCCCGCGACACTCCTCCTCCTCCGCCGAATCGCTATAAGAATCTCCTTCCCCGCCATTATCGCCCACCCTACTTCCTCCAACAATTGCTCCTCCCAATGTCTCCATCTTAATCCCCACTGCTCCCCCAAACAGAGGACGCTCCCTAACGACGCAACTTCTCCCCAAGTTTCGCACCAAGAAGGGATTTTTCACAACAAACCCATCTGGGGACGGTGCTTTTGCGGGAGATCTAGAGACCCAAAAGCTCAAAAGCGAAATGGGTTTGAAGTGACAGGTCAATGGGAGACAGAGCTTCTTGGGGTCCTCTTCTTCGTGGGAACAGGACTGGTCCATAAGAAGGAGATCATTTTAGGAAGGTGAGGGCCTGAGGAGAGTGTGGGGACTAAAGTGCGATTATAAATTATGGTAGGTGTTTCTGAGGAAGAGGTTGGCCATGGCCATGATTAAGTGCGCTTGCTTCGTTTGCTCCAAACGCATGATTGCTCTAAAAGAGGGAGAGGGAGAGGGAGATGGAGAGGGGGAGAGGGAAGGACGACCGTTGGGGTTTAAATTTTTCCCCTTCTCCTTTTAAATTCTCTTCGACTTTTCCCAACGGTTGGTAAATAGGAGGAGTGTCTTTTAACTCTTTTTAAGTAGTCTCACTTTTACTCCAAACTAGAAGTTGCTAATCTTATTAGGTTTAATTTTTTCTATTTTCTTTTTATATATATATATATATATTAATGTCTTGTCCTTTTTCTTTTTCTTTTTAATTTTATTTTTAGTTTTAGTTTTAGTTTTTTTCAAAGGAAAAGAGAGTACGTAGCAGGAGAAGCAGCACATTTCAAATTTAAGTTTGAAAATAGATGTGGAAAAAAAAGGTTTAGAGATGAGGTCCCAGTAGTAATTGTTGACCTTTTCACCTTAATTTGGTCTCTAAAACCTAATAAAAGAGAAAGTGTTTAGCAACAACCATGTGAAACTATGATAATAATGCAACGTACGTAGTTTGGTAATTTGAACTGGAGCAGTTATTTATTTATTTATTTATGTATTTTTAATACAATAAATGTGATTACTCCGAACACACCAATTAATGGCATGATACTATGTAATAATTCCTTAATTAAAACCTCTTTCTAAATAATTAGTACCTAGATAAACCTCTTTTCTTATTATTATTATTATTTTAAGTAATAGCGGTGCATGCGTACTGCAACCTCCCACCTGCACCATCATGAATAGAGCGGTGAGAGGCTCACAAAATAATTTTCATTCTTATGTAATGTAATGTTCTATATATATAAATTTATATGCTATTTTACATTATATGTATAAATAAAATACAATAATAAAATAAAACACACACATATAAAATAAAATAAAATAAAATAAATACGGCAATTTCAACATGGTAGATATTAATTAGCATTATAATTATGTTTTTAGAATAATATATATTTTCAAAGAATCAAAAATTCATTTAAAACGAAGATTTGTCCTTCCTTAAATATATGGACATGTTAGAGATGTAGTGCACAAGTTGACCTGGCACACCACATTTACTCTAATTCTCGTGCTACGAAACCAACACTAAATTACATCACATTGTCAAAGAAACAGTAGTCATCTACTCTCGGCGACACTACTCAATAAATAAATAAATAAATAAATAAATAAATGCAGTCCCAAGAAGAGGATTAAAATAATAATAATAATAATGTGGTCTAGTAATAAAAGACCAAAATTACTACTATGTCATGTAATACTTGTCCCTACTCTTCCTTCCGTGGTTCGTGACCCAATGAATATTGGAGCGTGATGCGTGAGCTACTACTTATTATTGGTCTCTGTGACGCGAGTAAATGGCTTGTAACGGCGTTAATAATTAATGTAAATAAATTGAGGTGGCTTGTGAGTTGTGAATCGAGAGAGACAGAGAGAGATCATATAAATAATTATTAAAATTTTCACGGTTAAATTTATTTTTAAAATTAATTATTAGGAGATAGATCTGGTGTGGTGTCGTTAGGAGAGGTGGGAGGGGGTTCGGTTGAGCTCTCATTCTTCAGTCGGAAGGCTTAGATGTGATGTTTGTTTCCACAGCAGCACGGTGGAAGCAGCGTGCCCACAATAAACACAACAACATTGTCCCTCTTACGTACGGGAGTCACACGCCATGCATGACTCCAGGATTGGGTTGATTCAAATCACAATAGTTAATATTCTACATTTATATTTTAATATATATATATATATATATATATATCTTATTTATTTAATTTTAAATTAGATCTAAATTATTAAATTATTAATATATTCGTCAGATCACTATTTAAATAAGTCTGACTAGTAACCGTCCGCTTAAGACAAAGTACAGGCCAAGCACGATAGAATCTAAATCAAATACATATCAAATCTATATCAAGTACTTGTATCTGTATACATATATATATATATATATTTTATAAATTTTATTAAATAATCTATAGATAAATTATAAATTTTTTTATTATAAAAAACTAGCGTTCTAATAAATTACACCAAATCTAATAAAATATATTTAAAAATTAAATAAAATATTTCAATACAAAAAATATAGATTACTTTTCATAACCACAAGAGCTATAAAAAATTTAGAGCGTACTCCGCGGAATATTACCAGCTGAATATTTCACCGAATTTGGATCGGATTGAAGTTGGATATAAGTATAAAATATTCAGATTTATATTCGAAACTTTAATGAATAATATTATTTACCCATATAGTAACCATTATTTATTGGATTCGATTCAAATTTGAATAGGATCACTAGAATCTGAATACCGTACGAAATATCAAATATTTTAGACAGCTTTACATGACCCCATTCTCTCTCAAAATAGTCCAAAAGCATTAAAAATCTGAAGCAAAGAGTACTTAAACACACAAATTCCAAAAAAAAAAAACAACAAGAAGATTAATGTATAGACATAGACATATATAAGCAGTATATATTAAACTCATGACAATCCAATTTACTAGAGTAACAACTTCTGCATGAAATGAAGCGCGACAGCATTCAAACTTTGCAGTGCCAGCTTCGCCGCTGTAAAAGCTCAGTTATTAGAATTATGAATTATACATGAAATCGAAATTTGTCATGGAAAAGCAACCATATATGTCTGTCTTGTGCGCAACGGTGTGGATTTTGATAAAAGCATAGAAACAATTCGTGTCGTTACATGTGCAACCTGAGAACGATGGGTTCCACTCAAAACTGAAAAAGAAGAGTGAGGTTTACATATGCAACCTGCTGGAGGAAGATACGATGGTCGAATTGAATTTGGCAAACAAGCAGAAACAGAATCTGTAACAAAGAAAAGTTGCCCGCAATTGTAATATGGAATACATTTTTGTTAAGTTACTATAATTGTACTATCCAGAGGTTGCAAAGTACTAAGCTCAGAAGCAATAGCTAGTAAGTTACCAATTTCTTAGCAAAAGCCTATTACCGGAAAGAAATTTTGCTTGATTCAAAACTCGATGCCCTCGTATTTCCTAAAATTGTCCATCGTCTGTCATGACTGAAGATTCTACTCCAGAAATTCTTCCATCAGACCCTAATATTTTAAACAGGAGTTCAACATAAGGAAGAAACATAGACATTGAGGTGAGGCAAACTCTGCAGTAACAAACCTGGGATATAAATTGCTCAGCATCTGTACGCCTGAGAAAATGCAGTGAGTGCTTAGTCAGAGATATTGAATGATCGCCAAGGCAAACTTCTCCGATGTCATCAAGAACCCTAACACGGATATAAGGATCCTTGGGAGGTACCATATCCTACAAAGTCCATGTTTTTCATTTAGGTGGTTTAACATATATACCCCTACAAAAAAATTATTTACATCTGCACCCTCATAAAATCTCAACTTTGATTCTCCTCACAAGCATAGCTAATTATAAAAATACCCTTATCGTATGTTGAAGGTTAATCTTATTTATGAGGGAAGGTTAATGTTTTATGAGAACAAGTTTTTTAAGGAGGGCTAGTTTTATTAAGTATGATGGTATATACGGAAGAAATTAAGTTTTTCAAGGCATATCTAAAAATTCAGATTTTATAGATATATATAAATAAATGATTTTACGGGGAATATATATGTAAATAACTCATTCATTTCTAATTGAAAAATATTTGGTTCTTAGACATGAGAACGATAAGAAGGTTAAAGATACCACAGTCAAATCCAGGTCTAGCTCAGACATGTAGGACTCTATGGCAGCAGAGTGATTTTTGAAATACTCTTCCTCAGAATAATTGAGTTTTTCTTGAATTTCCTGGGGAAGAACAGGACCCACTTTCCATCTCAAACTCTGAATGACTTCTGCGCGGTTGTACCTATTTGGATGTACTAGCTTTAGTTGGTATTAATTTAACAAAGAATTGTTATATGGAGGTTAGGCTCGGACATGTATGATAACAATAAAATTTAGAAAAAAAAATCATTCAACCGGGGAAGTACTCTTCAATTATGTGCTTACATGTAAGCCATGAGACATCTTTTGTTATGGGTTAAAGAAAGATGATGTATAACTGCACCAAAGTGATCCTCGTTTCTAGTCGTTTGTATGTCTAAGTTCTGATCCTCAATTTTCCTATCACAGAATAGAAAAATTATGTAGTTAGCAAACCCAAAATGTGTGAGTGGTATTTTCTTCTTTTTTTTTGAAGTAAAAGAGTGGTAAAGTATCCACGTAAAAATGACCTATACAGCACGAAAATAATACTTTAGGGCACACTACTAATATATACATCCTTTTTTAGTGAAAGACACCATATAGGTTGAGCAGAAAAACCAAGTGAATCACCTGATCAGCGACTGAAGCTGGAGATTATGCTCGTTACATTCCTTAGTGACTTGATCAAATGAATCACTCTGCACGGCCAATTAGACAGCATTGTTAATCGTTGCACCAAGTAAGCTATGGTTAGTCAGAATTTCTTTGATACAAAATGATCAGAATCAATTAACTTTGTGACACGTGAAAACCAAATGAAAAATAAAAATAATTTATTTCCAGAACAATCAGAACTCATCGCCACAGCAAGAACCCAAAAGGTTACGGCTGGGATCTTGAAGCTAAAACTATGCATGCATAACAGTTATAACAAGCATTCTTTACATATCACTAACAAGTTGATTAACTACTATTAGATGTGCCAAGCCCTCAGCCAGTACTTAATTCTGGCTGCAAAAAGTACAAATTTATGATTCTTCAGTCTCAGCAAGGCCTATAATAGTACAATTTTCTGATAAGAGATGCTGTCATGAAAATTCCATCTTAAATCTATAGAATGGATCAGTACTGCATGAAGATGCCTAAAGTTGAAAACCGAAGCTAAAATTTTAGCTGATGAAGATTTGGTTTAAAAATCAGCATCTCTAGGCATCCCTGACGGTTTAAGAATATCTTATCACTTATAAGCACCCAAAGGCCTAGTATCAACATACTAATACAATCTTAAGGTACAGTAGGTACTCATGCATTCAGTGCTGTGGTACAAGTATCCGGTGCCTAAGCAGCACAAGCAAATATAGAATCCTCTAAGGGGAATCGAGGAAACACAATATAGCCGACACAAGTTGTATAGAGTGATTCAATAGTTTCGGCGAGAAAAATCAAGAAGTGCTTGATTATGTATGGTTCTCAGGCATAGGTTGCATAATTGATAAACTTTGTCTTGTCGCTGTTAATATTTTGTCGCTGTTAATATTTAAAGGAATATCGTAAGATGCAAAAGTATATGAACAGCTTACATCGAATGGTGTAAGCTGTCCAGCCTCACAGGAGCCTAACTCTTTCAAAAGCTGCGATGCTCGTCTCCCATACATTTTGTCGTCCCGCCTGTAACCTATAATGCACCAGAGAGGCTAGTTAGTTACTGATAAAAGTAGTTTGTCAAATTCTAATCATGGATTTCTCTCAAAGAACAAAAATAATATAATCCAGTCCTTGATTAAGAGCAATAACAAAAATAACTATATTCATAAGAGACCATATTTGGTTAAGTCGGATTCGGCAAAAAAAACGGCACGAATATGTAATACGGATAAAATTCATATTCTAATTTTTAAATTCGTTGAAAAATACGGTCTAAAAAACGGGTTTGTCAATTATTCGAATACGCGATTTATACGAAAATTATACGTTCACTAATTAAAAATTAGGCTATTAAATTAAATTATTTTTTTCCAAATTTACGCTATTAGCATAAATGGTTATAATTTTTAAGAATATAAAAATAAAGAGGTATAAAATAAAGTAGCTTAATTAAACAACACCTAAACCACTCTCGATTGGTTCTTACAATAACAAGCAAATTAATAGATGTAACAACAACTTAATTGAAGAGAAAGATGTTTTGTATGAAAAACACAACAACTATTAACCATCTTTTAATAAGTTGAACATGCAGATAATAGCAAATGATAATTTCACTCACAAAAACTATAAATTAGTACACAAATTCTCAAACTCACAAAATCACGAATTGCTTGGTGGCGAGGAAGATGGCGACCGGCGCGCAGCCCGGCGGAGTTCCAATGGCGAGAGGCGTGCGGCCCGGGGGTTCCGACGGCGAGCGACGAGCCGGCCGGAGGGGGGTTTCTGATGGCGAGCGGCGCGCGGGCAGGGGTGGGGTTCCGATCGCGAGCAGCGCGCGGCACGAAGGGGGTTCCAATGGCGAGTGCACGGCCGGGGGATGGGGTGGGGAATGGCGGGGTGGCGGGGGGGGAGGAGGGCAAATTATTATTATGTTTTTTTTTTTTAGGGCTCACCAAGAGGTCCGTATTTATCAAATGCTAAGGCGTGCTTTTTGACGGAATAATTGGACATTCACGAATAAGAATTTTAGTTAAAAAATTTATATTTATTTATAAATATTTAGAAAAAAAAAATTGCATACTATATGCTTAATTTGAATTTTAAAATATTCATAAATTATTCGAATTATTTACGAATTAACTAATACAGTAAGAAACACATGAAGAAATGATTGTAAACCAGTGTTAGAAAAAGCCCAAGAAATTTAGGGTATTTCTTTTGCGAGGGAATCCGAACAAAGAGGGTAACCAAACGGATCTGCTTGGTCGTCAGATGCTTGACGAATCCTTAACCCTGGCGGGGACGGTGACGACAGTGCCTCCAGAGAAAGTGCTGCTTCCTGGCAGGGCGACTCTTGGAATTCTCCGAAAATTAGGGACAAAAGACGCGTAGCCACCCCCCCGGTTGGAGTTAGGGGGACGGCTGACGATTTCGATCTCCGGCGATGGAACGGCCCATCGAGTTGCCGGTGTGAAGCTAAAGTCTCATGTTTACCCTTCGGTCTCGGGATGCTCCTTTTATCCTTCGGACCTCAGAGTGTGCGGCCATCAGGAGGATCCTTCGTTTTAGCCGATCTTGGAACTCTCCGAAAATCAGGGACAAAAGACGCGTAGCCACCCTCTAGGTTGGAGTTAGGGGGACGGCCGACGATTCCGATCTCCGGCGATGGAGCGGCCCGTCGAGTTGCCGGTGTGAGGCTAAAGTCTCCTGTTTACCCTTCGGTCTCGGTATGTTCCTTTTACCCTTCGGACCTCATAGTGCGCAGCCATCAGGAGGATCCTTCGTTTCAGCCGGTAGACTATCTCGGGAGTCGCATGAGCGCTCAATCGAGCAAACTTTCAATTTTTTACAAAGATTTGAGGAACTCAAGAAATGATGATATCCTCGCAAGTGGATCTGGTGGAGATACTTACCTCGAAGCCTTGAAGGTTGGCCCTGACGCGATGATCAAGATCCCCATCTGTAAGACAACAGACGCTGCCCTAGTCACGATGAATAAGAACCTTCTTATCCTCAATCCGGCTGCCTCCCTCGGCTTCGCTGCATAAGAGATAGGCTGCGGCTCCAAGGTCAGCGATCGTCAGGGATCGTTGGTCTAGGTCTCGTGAAGGATGGCCGCTGGATCCCTCCTGTCACTGAGGGAGCGTGGGCGAACTCCACTCAAGACGGATTGCCTTAGAAGTTGGTTCCTGGGCATTGAGGACTCGGCCCACGTGCTGTGTGGGTTTTTGACTCGAAGTGAACCAACTGGGCCTATTATGTTGTTTGTGGACTTTTTGATTCTTTGGACTAAGATCTGAACATTATATATTCCAAAGTGGCTTTCTGATCCCATAACTACATCTTTATCGCTGAGTCCTTCTAGGGGACATGCTTTCTAAGATTTTACTTGGGAGTTGGCTAGTATCAGGCTCTTTCATAATTGTCAATTTGAGGTGTGGCGGGGCATTTCTTTCGGTATTATCTCTTTTGGTGTCTTTTATGGGCTCCTAGGTGATCATTTGCGGTCGGTGAAAACGTTTCCTTGCGATTGCATCGAAGCCGTCAACCCAAACTCTAATCCACCCTGCCAAAATACTCTACTGGTGACGGATTATCTCACTCGTAGAAAGAGTCGCAAATTGGCCAATGCCACTGGTGGTTATGTTTTGGATAGAACAAAGCGCGCAAAGCTCTCTTGTTTGAAAGGAAAGATACGACCCCTCATAGTAAGCCTAACAACATCACAAGTAGGAAGCACAATTCCTCCACCTCGAGCAGGCCTTGCGGACCGGTGTATAGAAGGATCAAAGGAAAGAGTACTAAGCGCGGGATTTTGATGACAGATGGCGACATGCGCAGGTTCAATGATTTTCTTCTTGCTTCCAATTAGACGTTCTAGGGTAGGGATGTCGTGTTATCGTTTTCTTTTTCCTTATATTTCATATATGTAGCTGGAATATTAGAGGCCTTAACGATCGTGGCAAAAGGGGTCTAGTGAAGTTTGTGATATCCAAGCTTACGCGGTCTATTCTATATTTACAAGAAACCAAAGGGGAAGAGGTATCTCGCTCTTTTCTGCGTTCATTCGCTGAATCTTTTTTTTTACAAATGCATGCTTCTTGAATCGATTGGCGCGTCCGAAGGTATTGTTACATGCTGGAACTCTAGAGATTTTACGTGCTGCGAGGTGATAGTCAGAAAATTCTCCTCTACCACTCGTTTGAAACATAATGGTTGTGGTACTCAATTTTTCCTATCGAATGTTTACAGACCCTCAACGTGGGACGGTAAATAGGAGTTTTGTAAAGAACTTGCGGCACTTAAAGATGTTTTGTAGAGATTCGTAGGTTATGTGTGGAGATTTCAACCTCACTAGACACTAGCAGAAGAGAAAGGGAATGAGTTGGAGTAGAAAACTTGTGGCTCTATTTTTTGATTTACTTAACGAACTTGAGCTTATTGATCTTCCTCTGAAGAATCAAAAATTCATGTGGTCTAATATGCAAAGTTCCCCTACCCTAGCTAAATTAGACCGCTTTCTGGTATCCACAGAGTGGGATCAAGCCTTTTCCCTGACCGATGTGAAGGCAATTCCGAGAATCACTTCGGACCACACACCGATTTTGCTATCTTCGGGTACTAAAAGAATTAATAGGCTATTCAGATTTGAAGAAATCTGGCTAACACGAGATGATTTCAAAAATATAGTGCCCTTATGGTAAAGAAAAACGACTAGTAAAATATTTAGTGTCCTTACTTTCGTAGTCAAGCTTTGTCACTGTCGAAAGAGGGTCAAGGAATGGTGTGATTCTAATTTTTATAGTATATCTAAAACAAGAAGAGGATTGCTGAAGAAATCCACAAGCTGGAGTTGCTAGAAGAATATCGTGCTCTGAATCCACAGTAGTTTGAGGCGCAAAAGCAACTCAAGAAACAGTTGGCGGCAATTATCTCTGATAAGGAGATACTTTGGAAGTCTCATACTAGACTTCAATGGCTAAAAGAATGAGATGGCAATACAAAATTCTTTCATGCGATGGCTAATGGTAGAAGGTGTGTAAACGTCATAGATATGATTGATTATGAAGGTATGGCATATCATAGGGAAGAAGAGAAGAAGAATTACTTCTACAACAAATTTAAAGGGATCTTCAGCCCTGGGAACCCTGGTAGTGAGTCAATTGGTGATTGGAGTAATCTCTTTAAGGATAGTCCTTTACTCATCTTGGAATCTCTCACTGCTCTTTTCTCTCGGGAGGATATTAGAAATGCCACTTTTTAGCTAGGAGGAGACAAAGCTCCAGGGCCGGATGGGTTCAACCTAAAATTTTATTAAACTTTTTGGGAGGTTGTAAAAGACGACATGTTTAATATCTTTATGGACCTCTTTGATAATTTTTTGGTTTATGGATCTATGGACTACTCTTATATCCGTTTGGTCCCTAAGAGAGAAGGTGCCACAATTATCTACGACTTCAGGCCAATTAGTCTTATCAACAGAGTGCAAAAGATTGTATCTAAGGTTCTGGCCAATAAACTGGAGAAGATTTTGAAAGATATCATCTCTCTCTCCCAGTCCGCGTTCTTAAAAGGCAGATATATCTTGGACTCTTTCGTAATTGCTAGCGAGCTTATTAATTGGTGCTCTAAAGTAGGAGAGGAATGTATTGGAATTAAGACTGATTTCGAAAAGGCTTACGATAGAGTAAACTAGAATTACCTCCGATGCATCATGGGGTGGCTTGGGGCGGACCAAAGATAGTGTGGTTGGATTGATCAATATATATCCAAAGCCAAATTGGCTGTCCTAGTCAATGGTGCTCCCACTAAATGGATCAAATCAAGTAGGGGCTTATGCTAGGAGGATCCTCTGTCACCCTACCTCTTTCTTCTGGCGGCAGAGGGCTTACCGAGAATGATGGAGAGAGCAATCAGCAATAATCTACGTAGAGGGGTTGGGCCAATCTAGGAATAAAAGATTGCTATTATTCAGTATGCTGACGATACAATCTTATTCTACGAGGCTAAGAAAAGGCAGGTGAAAACCTTATTTTCATATGGCAGATCTTTGAGTGGGCTTCGGAGTTGAAAATTAATAAGAACGAGTTTGAGCTCTTTTACATGGGTAGAACTTTTTAGCATGGAGAGAGGTTAGCAGCAAGTCTAGGATGCATATTGGGGACCTTCCCAATTCACTATCTTGGATTTTCCCTCATGATTGGTAGAATTCGGAAGATGGACTAGTGGGATGTAATAGAGAAAATCAAGAAGCGAATCGAAGATTGAAAAGCAAAGGAGACTGCTTATGGAAGGGGCTTCGTTCCGACCTTACTTACAATGGTGGCAAAATTTCTTACGACTCAAGAGATTTTTAAATGAGGAGTCACATACTCTATTGGAGACGGCAGCAGAGTGTGCTTCTGGTTGGATATTTGGTGCGAAAGTTTCTCTCTAAAATCTCCTTTTTCATATATTTTTAACAACGTGGCAAACAAAGGATGTAGAGTAAGGGATTATTTTGGAATTAATAGGTAAAAGTGGCGGAAGATTTTGCATGGCTTTGCCCCAAACTCACAGAACGACAGAGATTTGATTTTAAAATTAAAGGATTTGTTGTCTGACACCGCACCTTCTAATGGAAGGGATGTTGTAAGGTGGAGATGGGTCCCAGACCGATCAGTTCTCGGTCAATTCACTCTATTCTTTCCTCCAAGATGGCAGCGTTAGAGTCAGCACCTATGCTTTGCTCTGAAAGATACGTATCCCCCTTAAAGTCAAAATCTTTGTCTTATTGGTCTTAATGAGCAAGCTGCTAACAGTTGATAATCTCTTGAAAAGGGGTTGGCGGAGAGATGAGAGGTGAGTCCTTTGCTCAGGACAATTGAAGACAGTTGACCACCTTTTTGTGCAGTGCGAAACTACCAAAATGGTTTTGGCTAGCCTCTTACCTAATAAGATGTCCTTACTGCACTGCCATTTAGCCGAAAAGTTTTGGGATGCGACTCGGGACAAATAGTGACTATCGTTTCTACTTGGTAGGTTTTGTGGTTAGAGTGAAATAGAAGAATTTTCTAGAGAAGAAAGTGCATGTGACGCCCCCAATAGTCCCACATCGGATGTGGATGAAATTGCGATTGGATTTATATGAGACATGGGCACTAGTAATAATAATTGGGCTTAAGCATTTTGGGTTGTGGTTTGGGCCCAACGAGTTATTATTGCTAGTGGGCCGGGTCGTTACATTTCGTATCAGATCGAATAACCAGCCGAAAATGTGCGGCGAGTCTCGGCTGGGTCTCGGTCTAGATGACAGGGCTAGCGAGACAAGTCTCACATTGCCTGGTGATCTTGGGCTGTTGTGTGTGTGTTTGGGCTGACGAGGACGTCAGGGCTAAACGGGGGGAGTCTGTGACGCGCCCAATAGTCCTACGTCGGATGTAGATGGAATTGTGATTGGATTTATATGAGACATGGACACTAGTAATAATAACTGGGCTTAAGCATTTTGGGCTATGGTTTGGGCCCAACGAGTTATTATTGCTAGTGGGTCGGGTCGTTACAGTGCAACTCGGGATAAATAGTGATGGAGATCATGTCCTACCGGTCTTTTTGGGATTCGTTGTCTTTCTTTTCTTTTTTTTTCCCGAGACCCAGATACCTCACCTCTGTAGTCTAATTCACATTTTCCATTAAATGAAATGGTAGCATGCTACCTTTATCTCAAAAAAAGAAAAAGAAAAAACCCAAAGCGCATAGCAAAGACACAAAGGGCTGTTAGAACCTAGGCGCATGGCGAGGCACACATTTCTACAGAATTTTTAAATAAATAAAAAATCATTTACATACTTTCCAATAATTGTTACAAAAGACTTCAAATCATAATGTATTTGGGAAAAAATAAGATTAAAAAATACAGTAAAACACTGTTTTAACAAAAAATACAATTTACCTCGTCCTATTTCCACATAATATGCACAAGAGAGAGAGAGAGAGAGAGAGAGAGAGAGAGAGAGAGAGAGATATGAACACCTGGGAGAGGGAAGCTATGGAGGGAGGTGGCCACAGGGGTAAGCGAGTCAAGGGAATGGTGGAAGCGGAAAAGATGAGGAGCGGAGGTGAACGAGAGCGAGAGAGAGAGAGAGAAAGAGAAAGGGGAGAGAGGGAGTGGAAACGCGGTGGAGTGAGGATTAAGAGGGAAGGGGAAGAGTTGGAGCGCGATAGGATTCCTAGATCGACGATTCCCCCTAATTTCCCCAGGTTTGATGTTTTTCGCCGAGTAACCGAGCCGCACAAATCAGGAGGTGATGGACCACAAGTTTGATTATTGATCTGGACCCAGCTATGAGACCACAAGTTGGAGCCTAAAACAAATCCGCAAACTTGGGTTGCATGGCCCACTTCAAGTTAGGCCCTACATATCTTTTGTAAGCCTAATTCACATTTTTATTGAATGAAGCGGTAGCATGCTACATTTCTTTTATAAAAATATAATCCAAGGCGCATCGAAAAGGAGCAAAGGGCTAACAGAGCCTAGGCGCACGGTGAGTCACACATTTTTACAAAATTTTAAAATAAATAAGAAACTCTAATACATACTTTTCAATAAATTGTTATAAAAGACTCCAAATAATAACATGTTCGGAAAAAAATAAAATTAAAAAATAGAATAAAATATTATTTTAAGAACAAATACAATTTATCCTATTCTATTCCAATATTAATATATTTAGAAAAAATTAGAAGAAAATATTATTTTAAGAATAAAATACTGTTTCTGAGGAGAGAGAAGAAGCGGAGAAGAGGATGAGTGGAGATGAGAGAGAGAGAGAGAGGGTATGCGGTAGGGTGAGGATTGAGGGGGAAGGGGGAGAATTGGAGCGTGATAGGGTTTCTAGATCGACGACTTCTCTCAATTTTTTCAAGTTTGATATTTTCCGCTGAGTAACCGAACCGCATGAAAGAGAAGGTGATGAACTATAAGTTGGGTTAGTGATCTAGCCCATCTATGAAAAGATCTGACTTAGCCTACATCTGTTTTATAAGCCAAATTCGCGAATTTGAGCTGCGTGGCCCACTTCAAGTTAGGCCTTTTTTTTTTTTTTTTTTTTTTTTTTTTTTTTTTTTTACAAAGTAGCCAATTTAGGCTGTGAAATATAAATAAATTTTATAATTTTAAAATTAATATTATATCATAATAAAATTTAACATCAAATTTAATTATCATCTTAAGTTTTTGAATCCATTTGAAACATGTATAAAGGCTTTACTTGTTTTTTGTGGATCTCAAAATTAAACCCTTATTTGTAAATAATCAACAACATTAGCATTTATTTCTATAAAAGTCATAATGTTATTGAAAACCTTATTCATAGTTATACAAAGTATGCCTTTTGGATTCGTGGAGTTGAGGGTATGCTGGAGTGTGCAAAAGTTACAAACTTTTTTGCTTTTGAACTTAGCAATGCTATATATATATATATATATATATATATTTGGAAAGGGTGCATATTTTATATTCCACTTATTTAATGAGCTGAATATCTTTAAGGATTACTTGAAGTAATTTTTTATTATATCTTCATTCATTGAATGAATAGGAATATAAAATATATATTTCATAAAAAATATATATTTAATATTTTTTATTTTATTTTTATTTTTGTGTTGCTTTTCAAAAGTATCCATTATTTTTACCAATGTAAATATTTTTTTTTTTTACTTCATAACGAATGAAGTAAATAATTGACTCTTATTTTAAAAAATAATAATAATTTATAGTATAAGAATGAAGTGGGTAATTTTTATTTTTTTTCTAAAAAAGTAATAATTAATATAGTACGAGAATGAAGTGAGTAATCATTATTTATTTTTTTTAAAAAAAATAATTTATAGTACAAGAGGATTCTTGGAATGGAGGAAAGAGCCGAGATACTTTATATATATATATATATATATATATATAATTTGTCCCATTTTTTTAAAATTGATAGAGGTGTATGGAGAATTGGAGACTACCAAAAGACAAGGACAGAAATTTTTCTGCACCACTTTGTCCAAATAATCTTCAATTATTGCTGGTCGATCCATTCAAAATGTGACACTTGGGTGGGCACGTATGGTCCAATCGTGGAGTAAGTTATTATTGCGATGGATAAGAACAAGAAATTCTTAGGTAACGAATTTGCAAATCATTTAGTCAAAACTACAAGTTTTGGTGAACAAATTTTCTGAACTTAAAAATTAATCCAAATCAAAACAACCGTTGATAAAAAGGTACTAATAAAGTTAGGAAAAGTGGCATTTAGGAATGTATTTCAAATTTTCTTGTAGTGGAGAGGGCACCGTACATTTTTGTCCTTGCTATTGATTTTGGTGAATATCGTAGCAAGCTGGAAACAGGACGGGTACTAAATATATTTTATTTATTTAATAAATATAATTATTTAAAAATAAAATTTATATATTTTTAAAAATACAAGTCAAATTATATCTGTAATAATTATTGAATTATTATATATATAAAATTATTTTTTTAAGTTAATATAAATCTAATAATAAAAAAATTATAAATATATTTGAATTATAAATTTTTAAAAAATATATAAATTTTACTTATATTTTAATAAATAATATTTTATTTATCGAGTGAGTGGTGTGTAAATGTAAATGTATATCTTAAGACCGAATAGCAAAACTGCGCGAGGCGCCGATCTCTCCGGTAGGTAGGTCTCATTTAGAAACCGTTTTTATAAGTAACGAATGGTGGGGGCCCTCCTCCCTGTTCGCTTATTTATCCTCTCATTTTCCGCTCCGTTTCCCAGAAAAGAGCCGAACACGAGAAGCTTCTCGCTGCAATCCCCCATCCTCCTCCTCGCCGTCGTCCTCATCGCAGCTCCCCAATCCCTGGTACGTACCCTGTACTTCCATCTCTAAATCAGATTCGATTAGGGTTTTAGCTTACTAATCGCATCTGCTCGACCTCAGATGCCCCCGATTTGCACGGGATTTTGAGTCCCCCCGCTCGTCGGATTCGACTCGTGTTCTTCGATTTTCGGAGTATACGGTTGGATCGATGCGGAGGCGGATGCAATGGCGTGAGGTGAGAAGCTTTCGGTGATGTTATGTGGCCTCTGTGCGTTATCAGTGACAAGTTGTCGAAGATGATCGGAGATGGAGGAGGAGATGAGGAGGAGGAGGAGGAGGAAGGAAAAGGGGGATCGCCCACTGGTAGTTTAGTTTCCTTCTCCGCTCGATCCCACTTCGTAGATGTGAGTAGCTTTTTGGCATGACTTGGCTTCATTTTTTTGTTTTGGGGCTATTTATTTATCAACTATTTGTTGATTGATGATCGCGGGGTTGTTAGGTCCCTCATGTGCGGCAGCTGTTCAATTGGGATTGTGGCCTTGCTTGTGTGTTGATGGTGTTACGAGCTCTAGGGATTGAGTGTTGTGATATCCACGATCTCGAGAAACTTTGCTCCACCACGAGGTTCGTTTTGTTGTTGCTCACTCTTCTGAGTCATGGGACAACAAGCAATTCGATTAAATCATCCAATTTGTTCTTAATACAAGAAGGCAGTGATTCGTGGATTGTTTAATTCAGTTAGGTCTGGTGCGGCCATTTAAATCATTCATAAATATTACTCAGACGAATCTCAGTTTGCTCTACATGTTTGCTTACGAGATACATGGAATGCTAAGGGTGGGGCCAGAGGTTTTAAATGTGATCCTGCTATTGCAGGTGCATTTGTTCTCCAAAATTTATTGCTTGCTCGTTTGCTTAATATACTGTGTTGTCCATTTGAGGGAATTTATAAATGTAATCCTGCTGAACGTCCTAGAATCCATTAAACCCATAAAACCCTAAACTAATCTATGTGAATTTTGGGTGAATCTTACATTTACTATTTATAGTTTGTAGACTTTTACTGCAAGTTGAAGGTTGTTATCGACTATTTTATATCTGACCACCGCGTAGGCCTTTAAGCTGTCAATGGTAGTTACTTTATAAGGTTTGAACTGAATTTTTATCCGTACGCCACTCTTTTTGCGTAATACAGAAAATACTATGACGACTGTGAGATATGTTTGAATATTTCAAATCATTCCCTAAATTTATTACTAGTCTTTTCTCTGTGGATCAATTCAGTAGACTGATGTGCTATTTTTAGTTTTGCAGCATTTGGACGGTTGACCTGGCATTCTTGTTACATAAGTTTTCAGTTAATTTTTCTTTCTTCACGGTGACTCTAGGAGTAAATCCAAATTATTCAGCAGAAACCTTTTACAGAGTGAGTTCCAACCCCTATTCTTTTAATTTTTGAATGATTCCTTCGTTCATGTTTCTATGTATTTGAAATACCATTTTGCAATCGTGGTAGTTCTCATGTCAGTTCCTAAGTTCCTATTCTCTTAATTTTTGAACGATTCTTTCAGTCATGTTTCTATGTATATTTGCATTACCATTTTTCCATCATGTTAGTTCCCATTGTTGCTGAGATTTTTCTCTTGTTATGCCTGTAACAAGACTTTTGTTGTTTAATAAACAATAGAAATATAAGCTATAGTTCAGAATATGAAATCCTATCCTTCTATACTGTTGCAATATGCCCTTCTATACTGATGCTGTGTGTTGAATGTGCCCAAATCATCTTAATCAGTTTTCATGTAACTTTTATTGCCCAAATCATCTTAATCAGTTCTCATGTAACTTTTATTCGGTGGATTATATATGTGTGATATACCCTTCTTTGTTCATTGCATATTTTTTGTTAATCCTGCACATCTATCTCTACATTTTGCTTAGCTTAATCTTTAGATATATTGTCTCAGGATTGCTCAAAATCTGATCCATAAATCATGATTTTAGACATTTCATTAAATTTCTTCAGATTAAGAGAAGTGTGGCTTCCACAATCCTCTTTTTGCCTCCATGATGCATCGGCTTTTTCCTTTTTTTTCTCTTAAGAGGATGCTTATTCTTTTCATATACATTACTCATTGATTAGTTCGGACATGTACAGGAGCAATTGGAAGATGACACTAGTCGAGTGGGTGAGCTGTTTGAAAAGGCACTTGAAGCTGGAATTAGCATACAAGTATATGCTCTTCACTATTTTTCTAGGCAGGGTTATGTTCAATGGAGAAAATATGTGAACACTTCATTTTGTTAATTAGCCACAAACTGGTACCTTCAATTGGTTTAACAAATTTCTAATCTTTCACAGTGCAGATCCATCAGCTCGAAGGACATTTCTATCCTTCTGTTGTCTGGTCATTGTATTGCTGTTGCTCTAGTTGACAAGACTAAGTTAAGGTTGCAAATTCTTAACTCGCCTCTTGTTATTTTACGAGCACAGCTCATTCAGCTTTCCTTCTTATGGTCAATGTTGTTAGGCATCTTTTACTATTTTTCGTCAAGCATTAAAAATTAGCAATATGCTTTTACAAAGAACTCGTATAATACTAATATTCCATCTGGATTTTAGAGATCTCACTGGAAGAACTAACCAAGATATGTTGATGCAGTAACTCTTGGATGCATGATGTATGCCCCAGTGAATGCTTCAGTGGGAGGTCAGATTATATGGGTGCGGACTTTTCTCCTGTTGGTTATAGTTATTATGCAGTAGAATATTCATTTTTTTACTGAATACTTAAAATTACAGTTATTCACTACAGAGTAGTTAATTAATCTACTTTTTTTTTCACTACATAGTAATTAATTAATCTTTTGTTGTCATTCGCTACAGAGTAGCTAATTACTCCATTTTTTTACTGATACACTTCTAATTTTTAGTTTTTATTGTTTATTAAGTTAAAAGTTTTGTTTAATTTCATAACTTAATTAGCTAGATAATAGCAGTTAATTAAATTGAGTTTAAACTATTAAATTTTATGAAATCATTAATCATTTTGGTTCAATTTCTAATATATTTGGCTTAGATTATTAGATTCTAAAAAATTGGGAGTTCAGTGTGTCTCGATCAAAAAAAAAAAAAAAAAAAAAAAAAAAGTTGAGGCTAATTTATAAATGGACCTAAAGGTGAGGGGGGCCTCCGTACATTTATACCAAAATAAATGGTATGATTTTACACCAATTAGAGGGATCTTGGGAGTGGAAGATTTGCATAGGAAATGAATAGTATGCAGACAAAGGAGATATCATTCCATTGATCAAGAAGATTTTATTAATTGATAATGTTTTGGACACTGTTAGATTTTTAATTTTGCTAGGGTTATTTTCGGTATGTAAATTGATTGATAGTTCATCTGTCATCTAGTGGATTAGATCCAGCAGTACAAAATCAATCTGTTAGAAACGTTCGCTTTCTAACAGATTAAACAATTGACAAATAGAATTTTGAAATGTACACTTTATACTGATGGATTAAACAATTAACAAATGAGATTGTTCGATCTAAATAAATGGGCATTTTGGAAAGAAAATTCCAACAAACTTTATCCTTTACTAGTATAAGATAAGATGCTTGACTGTGATGTCACAGGACCTTTTACTTCTTCTTTTCTGTATTGCAAATTCATCTTCTTCTTTTTTCCCAATTACATGTGGGCAATCTAATATTTGTTGTACTGACTCTCATGATCCTTTTTTAGGGCACTACATTGTAATATGTGGCTATGATGGCAATGCCGGTGAATTTGAAATACGGGATCCTGCAAGTTCAAGGTAAACCTTATTTGATGTATATCTTTGTTTTGTTTTGCAGGAAAAATTTACCACTTTTCTGTTGCTCCCAATTCTTTGTTATTTGCGTTTTGAAATAAGTTCAAATGGCTGCTATTTGTGGTAATTAGTGTCGTCTTCTTTTGTACTTGTGAATAGATGTTTTGTCTTTATTTTTGTTGTGCAGGAAACATGAGAGGGTTTCCATGGAGTGCCTAGATGAGGCACGCAAATCCTTCGGCACTGATGAGGATATACTTTTGGTACTGTCATTTCCTGAAGTTTGTGCTTTCATATTATTTGTTTCTCGTTTGAAATCATGCCATTGACATTATGGTGCTTCAAAGGAGTTAGCACTATATGTGATACCCTTTGTCTTACTATTTCTGTGGAGAGATGGGACAGGGAAGACCCGCCAAAAAGTTTAGCTATTTGTCTTTACTATAAATGTTTCTATTGAGGCATGGAAACATTTTTCCCTGTCTGTTTGAGCTACAGGAAGGTGCTTTGAGATTGTATTGAACTAACAAACAGAAGATAAATATATTTGATGTGATGTGATCTTCTAAAAGTTAGTGGTGTTCACTGTTTCTCCAACTCTTATGACTATTCCTTACAAACTTGATCTTTGTGAGCCTAATGGATTGTCTTTGCTCCACACGTCAAGCCTTATTTTACACGTGCATATGTACTCGTGTTTCTATTTGTGTATTATCTCGGTTTAGTTATTTGTCTGCATTTCAGAAATATCATATTTCTTTTTCTGGATATCCGTTACCAACTAAGGATTTGGATAGATATATAGAGATGAGCATTCACTTAGGAGAATGGCGCAGGGAATTAGTGTAAAGTTCTGTTCTTCAAAATGGAGATGCTGCCTAGAGTTGGAGAATTTCGGTGGATAATTTGTTCTCCAGTATCATGGAAACTTAATATTTTTAAACTGTGTCTCAATTCTTCCCACCTTTACCAGAATCAGTGAATTATACATAATTGGCTATGCCAAACTCTTTTTTATCTTAGCTGCTTTTCTTTTACTAATAGTGGTAATCATGTTCAGATCGTTACTTCGTATGCACATTGTTGCTCTTTGGTAGAAGACTTGCAGCTTTATAAATTTGGATTTTAGAGCACATTTTCAACCATCCTTTGCTTTTTGTTGTCAATTGCAGGTCTCCTTAAGTGGGAAAGATGGGAACAAGATCTCGTCTTATTCCTGATGCGCTGCATGTATATTGCTCAATAGGCATTCTTTACTATTAGTTTGTTGCTTCCCATTTCGGCCACTAATATTCCATGTAAAATCTGTAAATCTTCCTTACAAGTACCGTCACCGATAATGTAAATTTCAATAAAGCTTATGCGATCAAGTTGTAGATTATGCAAGTTCTTCTGAAGGTGGGAAAAAGATCTCTCCAAATTCATGTTGGATATTTTGGACCCTGCAAATAGAAACTGTAATCAAGTTTTTATCTGCCGAAAAATACAGCGCGAATACAAGTTGGGTACTCGTTTTTGTTTTATCCGACCGTTTTCCTTTTTGTGTTCTTCGTTATTCAAGTACCAAATATGGGGCAGGAAATCGATTTGGGCTGCTGCTTTTCCGATCGGCCTTCCACGAGGTATTGCTTGTTCTGCTCCAAATACTAGTAAGCATGGTAACGCTTTTTGCAGAATTGATTCTTTACTCTCTGTTCTTGTTCGTCAACTAATTAATTTCTCAGACAGGATTAGTTCCGCGAGGTTAACCAATGGGTAATTTTTTTTTTTACAAGATGGGCTGAAAAACAACAAAACACTTTTACAATCCATAAATAGTTACTTGAGAAAAATCTGCATCTGCCTATAGACCCTCAAATTCTTTTACAAATCTGAATTCGCGGCTTGATCATTCATTCGCTTGTCTCTGAATTTACCTAGTTGTTCCCTACAATGTGATTTCAGGGTATTTGGTTTTCAAAACTTTTGTTTGCAGATCTCCAAATCGGCATGTAGGTTTTGCTTGGAAAATGCTTTTGGGGTGACATCTAAACAAATTTGTTTAAGTTCGCTAGTCTATTTCAGGTGATTGAATATGGATCAAATCATAATTTGTCCACAGCTGAGGAACTACTATCTCCGCATTTGTAGCCCCGGTATGTTTGGTGCCCGAGTCCACAAACTGGTATCGCAGGGGCCCCGCCCCACTGCTACGTGCGTCCGTGTCAAAAAGATCAAAACCACCGCAAATAAATATTGTGTGTTTTGAACGGAACCGGTAAGTTACATCCATAATTGGTTCGGCAAAGTTAACTGGTCACTATCAGTATTTGAGAAGAGGCCACATATTGAGTTGGGTGGGCTAACAACTTTACTGCATGATTTGGTGCTGAATATTGATGTCAACGTAAGTGACTTTCGCATAGCATGGAAAAGAGCTTTCCAATAATTGGATTTGTTGTGTTAGGTTTCTTACCGATAAAAAAAAAACCCTCTCAAATACACCGTACGACTCCCTTACGTGTGTATGAATAAGAGAACACATCGACACCATAAATAAGTGATAGTAACACTCCATCTTGCGCCAAGGGAACGTAGAGCACTCCCAGTGGGTTTGTTCAACGTATAATTTGAAAGGAAACGATTTAAGTAACAGGTGTTGTGGTTGAACAAATGCTCTCCATCAAAGTCACAGCAACAAACGAAGACCCTACAACAGTGCCACCAACGGGGATATCACAACTAAACGTTAAATCGAGACAAGGATGATGAATATGTTTTTTTTCTTCCTTTTTCTTTTTTTTCTTTTTTTTTTTTTCTTTTTTTTTTCTCTTTCAAGATCCTAATCCATAAATAGTCCAATACCTTAATTTAACCATAAAACTCTCGACTTGTACTTGAAGCCTCTTAGATTTCATCGTCAGTTCTTAATTAATAGTCAATTACGCATCAAGGCACGTAAAATCTAGAGTAGTACAGCATTAACTGTTTCGTTTATTTTGAAATAAACATAGTGGAAAATATAAAGAAACTAGGTTTCGAATTTAAAATTTCGAATATCAATCGTCATATCCTTTGCCACTTGCGTTAGGAATGATCAACAGTACAGTATACTACTAGGTAGGATAGGTAAAGTTGCATCTTTACTTATTTATTAAATAAATTATACTTATATCAATTACGCGCTAACAGCATAGAATGAATGCAAATCTAAAGATAGTTGTGGCAATTTTCTTTTCAACATATATTTGTACTGGAGTCAAGTCAGGGGTTGAGGCTACAAAAAAAAATCTAGCTTGATTTAGCCACGAATCTAATCTAATCTTATGCGTCAAATTAATTAAATCCAATGTTAATGCATTGGATAATTGGGCGCCCGCATATAACGGAGTGTGCGCGATGCGAACACCGCACTCCACAGTATGTCGGTATCTCACGGGCGGCGCATACGATCACCCTTGGAAAGATTCTATATCAGGCGTCCGCATGCGACACGTCCTCTGCCCAATAAAAACGCTCCTTCGTGCGTCCGTCCATTCATCTCCCCCCCGCCTAATAAACCACTCCGCGCTTAGTCATCGTATCCCAAAAAAAAAAGAAAAAAGAAAAAAGAAAAAAGCTTGCTTTAATTTGTGCCTAACTTGTTTTTTATATTTTGTTGTTCACATGAAAATAAGCATTTGAACGTGGGTTATGAGTACATTATTTATTCGGTTAAAAAGTTCAAGCCTTTTTAGAAGATAATATTTGTGTAAATCTTTCTATGCTAAAGATGCATGTGAATTAACTTTGGTAAATAATAAAATTGCTGAAAATCAAGTGATGTATAGACTTGAACATGATTTGAATTTAACTTAAGATCTCCCTGCACCTGCACCGTGATCATGTAAAAAAATTGATGTTAATGAAAATCAAATATGTCAACTGTTGTGTTTTTACAATACGTTACATAAAACACGAAATTTTAAGTTTTTTAAAAAATGAAAAGTTTCAGCTGAATGATCAGTTGATGAATTTAAAGCTCCAATTCAAATTACTGGGCAAATTTTTTTTTTCTTTGCTTCACGTTAATCTCTTTCCGTTTTAATGCTCCGTTAACCTTCACACAATCCATCGCCTAGCAGAAATGGTATCTCAAAATAAGATTACTGACTAAAAATTTGCGAGAACCAAGACTGCTATACGCACTCTTAAGAGGATAGTAGTCTTACTCTATATAGTGACTATTATACTTTAAATAGTATCAAACACTTAATAATTATTAATTTTTTTATCATTAGATTTATTATTTTGATCATTTTTATCTTTTAAATTATACTTTTCATCAACCATTCGATATATTTCAGGAGACCGCTATCATCATAACAGCATATACTTTCATTCAAGAGCAAAAAAATTGATAGTTTCAAATTCTTGATATATTGATAGTAAAATAGTCTAATTATATATATATACATATAGAGAGAGAGAGAGTAGAGTTTATATATTTTTAAAAGCAGAAGTCTAATTATACTTGTAAATTTTTTATCATTAGATTTGCATTAAAATTTGTGTTATTTATTTTTTCTTCTTCTCTCTTTAGTTGACTTTATAATAGCACAAATCTCAATACAAATTTAATAGTAAAAAATTTACAAGTATAGTTAAATTTATGCTTTTAAAACTATACTTGTAAATTTTTTATTATTAAATTTGTATTGAGATTTGTGCTATTGTAAAGTCGGCTAAAGAAAAAAAAAAAATAATAATAACACAAATCTCAATACAAATCCAATAATAACAAATTTATAAATATATTTGAAATTATATTTTTAAAAATATATAAACCATATATATATATATATATATATATATATATATATATATATATATATATATATATATATATATATATATGCATGTGAGGATCTTGTCTACAATTGATATTATATATGCATGTGAGGATCTTGTCTACAATTGATAATAATCACAAAATATACTTTGTGATATATATATATATATACTTGTCGTTTTTCAAATGGTTATTATTGTTCTTTAAAAGAAATGGTGACTATTAATTGTCCTCGTGTGTTACGTATATTACATTACTAGCTATGACGAAATAAAAATAGTATATCGAATGGTTGGTAGCCCCGTACTGTTCTACTAGTGGAGATTGAAAGGTAGTCACCTTTCTATCCTTAGTTTCTTTATTATAGAGTAAACAACTAGTCTCGGTTGAAAGGATGTTTATATATATATGTAGGGGTCGATATACATATATGTATAGGATTTGCATGTGCATGATGATCAATGTGCATGCATTTCCCCCCTCCCCCCACACACGAATAGTAACTAGCTAGAGTAATAATGGAGAAGAGTATGTGGGGGCTCTTAAGGCTTAACTTTCAGAAGATGTACATAAACCATTTATTTTATGTATATCAATCATCATAGACACGGTGACTAGTACGACATAAGAGAGGAGACATATGAACGTGCCAGAAATGCCGTAATTGATGCTTCATGTCTTAGGTAGTGGAAGTTGTTGCTTGTCCGAAGAAACCTGAGAGAATGAGATACAGCAAGAGAGAGAGAGAAAAAAATAAGGGGATCGAGTGTTTGGATTGGTTTTTGAAACAGTTAGTAACAATTAGCTAGTTTGGTTTGCCAAACAACTAATCTAGTAGCTATACCAAGTAACAATCAGGTGTTTAATTAAAAATATTATAAAGTTAGAGCTTCAATTAATTGATTGGACGTTGATTGAGCTTTTGAAACCCTCTAGAATTAGAAAATTCTATGAGTTGTATGGTCATAGCCAAAATCCCACAAAAATGTTTTAAAAGTAGATTCAAATAAGTCCTAACACAGACATATATATATGAAAAGCGCGGACAAAAAATAAGCACCTGGAATCACAGATTCCCTTAAATTGCATGGACCCCTGGCTACGTACCGCGTGCAATGTGGATCGACCATTCAACAAAAATCTAATCAAACTATCTCTTACCTACATTTTGACTTGGGCAAATATGCATGTACAGTAATATGAGAACATCCAAGACCCTCACACCCCCATATATATATATATATATATATATAGATTGTGGAGCCCAAAAGCGGATAAGAACAGCTAAAGGAGGATGCTGTATATATCGGTCAAAAACAATTCTAACTTAATTAATGCTTAGGATATGAGCAATATAAAGAGAAGCAGAGAGAACATGGTAAGCCCCTCCAAATCCTCCAATGAGTTTGTGGCTCCACATGCATGAGATGTATATAGTGAGATTGATGGATGATCACGCATTGGCTTTTCTGTGTTGGCTTATTTTCTACCACATAAGTTATTTTATTTGCTTGGAGATAAGAAAGAAAATCTAGGAAGAAAAAAAGATCAGCTGCAAATTTTAGCAAACTTAAGGATCACTCAAGTGATCTCAAAAGATAGCCATCTTCAGCCTTTTTCATTCACTACTTCCCTAGGTCACCAAAATACTCTCTTTATATCATTTCTATATGCCCAATATATATATATATATATATATATATATATATAGAAAAATGCTATGTGTACACCCCCACCCATCTAAGGGTGGGGGTTTGATGATGGGTCACTTGATGTGACCCGTAAGAAATATCGCCATCATTAAAATGATGGAGATGTATGATGTACATCCCTTCGGGGTGTACATGTAGCATTGCTCATATATATATATATATATATAAATAAATAAAATTGAGCTTTATGTTTTTAAAAATATAAGTTATTTATGCTTATAGATTTTTAGCCCTTAGATGAAATGATGTGTGGTTAGGATGATTGTAAGTCCTTTAGATTTAGTGAATGGTTGGTAAAATAGAATGATCTAAGAAATGAAATTAATCAAAGTGGTAGATTTAACGGTAGAAAACTTACAAGCACCGATTGCTTGGTGCTTGCACGAGCATAGTAGCCGGACTCTCTCTCTCTCTCTCTCTCTCTCTCTATATATATATATATATATATATATATATATATATGGTCTAACTACTATACTTTTATGAGTAAAATATCTTCGTACTCATAAGTTTTTGGCATTTGGATGAAGGAATGTGCGATTAGGATTATAGTGGTCCCCTATAATTTATACTATTTCACCGACAACCCACTAAACCCTAGGGGGACCACTATCAATCTAACCGCGCATCCCTTCATCCAAGGGCGAAAAAGTTATGAGTATAAAGGGGTTTATACTCATAAGAGTATAGTAACCCTACGCTATATATGGGTTCGACTACTATACTTTTATGAGTAAAATATTTTTTAGATCATGCTATTCTACCAACTATCTATTAAACCCTAAAGAACCACAATCATTCTAACCAGTTATCTTTTCATTCAACGATCAAAAATTCACAAATATCGATAATTTGGTACTTTAAAAAGTATAAAAGCTCAATTATATATATATATATATATATATATATATATATATATATATATATATATATATATATATATATATATATATATATATATATATATATATATATATATATATAGTCTGACTATGGTGTTTGTAAAAGTACCAATCACTTGGTGCTTGTACGTATTTTACCATTAGATCTTCACTTTAATCAATTCCATCCCTTAGATCATACTATTCCACCAACCACCCACTAAACCTAAGGAGCTTACTATCATCCTAACCGCAATCCTTTCAACTAAGGGCTAAACATCTACAAGCATCAATGATTTTATACTTTTAAAAACATATATAGGAGCTCAATTATATATATATATATATATATATATATATATATATATATATATACAAATCAAATTATGGTTGTGAATTTTTTTTCATTGAATTTGTATTGAGATTTGTGTTATTGTAAAGTTAACTAAAGAGAGAAAAAAAGAAAAAATAATAATACAAATCTTAATACAAATCCAATAGTAAAAAATTTACAAACATAATTAGACTTATACTTTTAAAAAATAAGCTCTAATATATATATATATATATATATATATATATATATATATATATATATATATATATATATATATATATATATATGGGATAATTGCCTGTGTACCCCTGAAATATGAAGAAATATCTGATTTACCCCTCTTATTTTTTTCTTTCCAATATACCCTTCATACGTTCCACCGTTATAAAAAATACCCCTACCGTTTTCCTTTGTTAAGTTAACTAGGGTTAAACTAGAGTTAAATAATAATCGGAGTTGAAAACTATCAGATATACATATTTTGCCCTGGTTTAGGGTTTAGGGTTTAGGGTTTAGAATTTTTTAGGGTTTTAGGGTTTAGGATTTAGGGTTTTAGGGGGCGTTTGGTAACAGGGATAAGGGGGGAATAACCCCCTTATCCCTGTTACGGTACCCAAACGGGAACCTACAAACCCGGTTTAAGGGGGATGGGGGTGGGAATACAGATTCCCACCCCCCCCCCCCATGGAATTAAGTGGGATTCAAAAAGTGGCACGGGGATCGAGGCCTCTCTCTCTCTCCACGCTTTTTTTTTTCTTTTTTCTTTTTTTTTTTATTTCTTTTCCATACTAATAATAAAAATTAGTTTTTTTATTTTTTTAAATTAAAATTTTAAAAATTTAAAAATTTAAAAATTTAAAAATTTAGAAATTTAAAAATTTAAAATTTAAAATTTTAAATTTTAAAATTTAAAATTTAAAATTTAAAATTTAAAATTTAAAATTTAAAATTTTAAAATTTAAAATTTAAAATTTAAAATTTAAAATTTAAAAATTAAAAATTAAAATTTAAAATTTAAAATTTAAAATTTAATTTTAAAATTTAAAATTTAAAAATTTAAATTTTTAAATTTTAAAAATTTTAAATTTTTTTCTCTCTCTGCACCTCCTCTCTCTCTCTCTCTCTCTCTCTCTCCACGGCACTTTTTTTTTCTTTTTTCTTTTTTTTTTTTCTTTTCTTTTCCATACACTATAACAATAAAAATTAGTTTTTTTATTTTTTTAACTTAGAATTTTTTAAAAGATATTTAAATTTATAAATTTTAAAATTTAAAATTTTTTATTTAATAAATATTATTTTTTTAACTTATTTTTTAATAAATCTAAAAATTTTATTTTATTTCATTTTTGAAAAAATAAAATTATTAATTTAAAATTTATAAAATTTATACAATTATTTTATAAATTTTTAAAAATTTATATAAATTTAAAAATTAAAATTTTTACTCCCATTTAAACTTTATTTTAAAGGGCAAAATAGTCAAAACACATAATTATCCCCTCTCAATTCTTCTTATTCCTCTATACTCAACCAAACGCAATTTTTTCCTATTCATCTTATTCTCCTTATTCCTATATAATTTACCAAACACAATTTCCTTTAATCCCGGTATAACTCATAAACCCAACCAAACGCAAATTTACACTAATTCCTGCTAATACCATAATCTATACCTATCCCCGGTATGACAAAATTTTTCTTATCCCCGAACCAAACGGTACCTTAGGGTTTAGGGTTCTAGGGTTTAGGGTTTAGGGTTTTAGGGTTTAGGGTTTAGGGTTTTTTAGGATTTTAGGGTTTAGGATTTAGGATTTTTTAGGGTTTTAGGGTTTAGGATTTAGGGTTTTAGGGTTTAGAGTTTAGGGTTTTTTAGGGTTCTAGGGTTTAGGGTTTAGGGTTTAGGGTTTTTTAGGGTTTAGGGTTTAGGGTTTTAGGGTTTAGGGTTTAGGGTTTTAGGGTTTAGGGTATATTTGAAAGGGCAAAATAATAATTACACACAGATAACGGCAGTTTCAAACGGTACACTAACAGAGTTTAACTTCAGGGGTATTTTGGAAAGAAGTTGGAACGTAAGAAGGGTAGTTTTAATATTAGCCTTCTAAGAGGGGTAAATCTGAAAACAGGGAAATTTTTAGGGGTATGTAGGAAATTGCCTATATATATATATATATATATATATATATATATATATATATATATATATATATATATATTGTTGGAAAAATCCGGTACTCGTCCCGATACCAGATTCTCTGAATCCGCAACCCATTTCGGAACCGCAATCCGCTCTGGTACCGCCTAGAGTTGGGATTCCGTAGCGGAAACGTTAAATTGAATTTTTACATTAAACCCGTCATCTCAACAAAACTGGAACCAATACAACCACAAAGAGAAGAAAACCAAAACAGAAGAAAATATGCGGGTGAAATAAAATTCATTAACCAAGAGAAGAATTACAACGATTACACAGACTTCTCTTATGCAATAGAGTAGCTTCAACCCTAGCCCTCCTCCTGAATCTCTCTCATCCTTCTCTCGTCTTCTATAAACCTAGAAGACTATGGGTGTGACTAAATCTTAACCCCCACCACCTCCATGGGTGTTACTACCACCGTGGGTGTGGATACCACTATATGGGTGTGGCTAAATCCTAGCCCCCACCACCTCCATAGGTATTACCACCACCGTTGGTATATCCTCCTTAACACCACCGTGCTGTGGATACCACTATATGGGTGTGGCTAAATCCTAGCCCCCATGCTGTGGATACCACTATATGGGTGTGGCTAAATCCTAGTTCCCACCACCTCTATAGGAATTACCACCATCGTGGGTATATCCTCCTAAACACCTCCGTGCTCACCACTTCTATGGGTATTACCACCAGGTGCTGTGGATACCACTATATGGGTGTGGCTAAATTCTAGCCCCCACCACCTTCATGGATATTACCACCATCGTGGGTGTGACTATCTTAACACCACCATCGAATAATAGCACATATGCTATATTTATAGCTTACATCAAAAGCTATCCAAATCATAGTCTAAATTGATTTTTATTCTAATTAATATTTAAATCTTAACAAACTTATCTCTTTAAGATTTAAATATTAATCTTAATCCAACTAGAATTCAACTATAAATACAATCAAATCCTAATATATATATATATATATATATATATATATATATATATATATATATATATATATATATATATATATATATATATATATATATATACACCTTTGGTGATATTGAGCTATATAATTTTTGACTGTTTGATTTGAGTTTCAATAACATTTAGGCATTGTTTGGTTTGGGTACAAAAGAGGAATATCTCCTTTTTGTACCCAAATATAAATGGGATTGGGGATGGGATTGGGGGGAATGGGATATCCCCCACTCCCCTCCTGAACTACTTTCTGGGCCCCTTGGGAAGGGGCATTTGCCCAATTAAAATTAATAAATATTAAAATTTGAATAAATTTTAAAATATTAATTTTTTAAAAAAAATTAAAAAGAAAATAATATTTTAATATTTTAACACAAAAGTCAACTCTCTATTCCTCTTATTCTTCAATCACTATCAAACACTTTTTTTTCTTATACCTGGTATAAGTCTAATTTCCAACCAAATACAATTTCACATTATACCTAACTTATACCTAACTTTAGACTTATCACTGGTATAACTCATTCTCTCTTATTCCCGAACCAAACGATACCTTAAGGTAAAAAAGAAATTAAGAGAAGTGCTACCTATACACCCCAAATGGGATGTACATTCTACACCCACCCCATTCTGGGGTGGGGTGAATTACACTCGTCCCATCGATGGAACGAGTAGAGGAATACCCACCCCATAATGAGGTGGGTGTAGGATGTACATCCCAATTGGGGTGTACATCTGGCAATTTCCTTTTATATAATGCCTAATTAAATAAAAGAAATATATATTTATAATTATTATATTTTTAATTATATAAAACAAAACGCAGTACATCATTATTATCAGGCATTTAGCTTGTCTAGGGCAACAATTATACGCAGTCCTTTTCGATCCTAAGATATTTCCACCTTTTCAATTCCTCGTAAGTAGCTGTAACTGGTGAAATTACTGCACGAACCCTGTTCGCCGACCTCAGCTGTGGACCGAACAGTTCATCCACCCTCCATCAATATTTTCTTCGAATCCCCACCGCTCAAACGACCTCCCCCGATCCGAGGGCTCGGCACGCTTGGACGGCCCACGAAACACGGGGCGGGCGCGGTGCACGGAACAAACACTACTCCTATCCCCCATGTGCGGCGGGACCCGCACCGAAATTCGAACCCGTTTCCCGTACCTCGCGCCGCCCATCGCGGGTCGAAGCGACCAATAGGACCCGCTCCGCACCACACCACACCACGCAATTTTTGCGCCCTCTTCTTTATACCAAAATATTAAGAAAAAATTCCTTACTGTTCATTTTTTTTATTATTATTATTAATTTAAATTTACAATTTTTTTGAAAACAAAATTATATAACGGGGTTGTCCTATCAAATCACGGTCGTCGGTTTGGGAAGAGATCGCATCATATCATATCGCGAGGGCCGAGATATGATAGCCGTACGATCAGTTAGTAGCGCGATCCACCGCATCGTCCGCGCCGTTTGTATCCGGAGGTGCAACGCAATTACTGGTGTACAGCTGCTATACAAATTTGGCGCCTCCTTTGTTCAAATTCTGGGGATGGCGCTTTTTTTGTACATCCAAAATGTACCCTATTACCTTTAGGACGATTTATTATGTTTTTAAATCCAAAACCCACAATAATGAACCAAAAAAGATGGTAGGTTATAATTTACCCGATCAAACTAATTGCATCAGTATAAACACATAAATAATAAATTATTTTTAAATATTTTAATAAATAATTTATATTTAGATTAGTTTATTACATGTTGAATCATCGTTTTAAATAAATCAATAAAATTTTTAAAGCTTTTCTGTTTTATGAACTTAAAAACTAGATTACCGTCTCACTGATTCGACGGTAGGGGTGACAATCCAGCTTGCTGTTCGCGAGCCAGCTCATTCGAATTGAGTTCGAGATCGAATCGTTCGTTTAGTAAACGAGCCGAATTTTTCAGCTCGTTTAATAAACGAGCTGAACACTGAACACGAGCTGGGGTTGGCTCGTTCGTGTTCGGCTCGATAACAGCTCGAATATATATATATATATGTGCGCGCGCGTGTAAAGTTTACTATTTAAATTTTAAGCCATTAATTTTTTTGAAATTTAATTATTAGATTAAAATTTTAATTTTTTATTTTTTTTTTAAACTTTATACTTAATAGTATGAATAAAAATCAAACTTGTTGTTCGCGAGCAAGTTCGTGTTCGGCTCATTAATAAACGAGCCGAATTTTTCAACTCGATATTTAAACGACGAGTCAGCTCGTGTTCGGTTCGTTGACATCCCTATTCGACGGATCTATTCTCACCCTAGCTATTTTTAAAACAATGATAATTTCTGTTAGATTCATTTCATGCTGTGCTTGAAAAATAAAAAAAATTAGCATCTTCTTTTGCAGTAGTTATGTCCCACAAAATAAATGCAGCAATTCAGAGTTTTCAGATCCGTTCCAAAAAGTACTCTAATGGAAAGTATGAAGAAAAAAAAAAAAAAAAAAATCTTAACGATTACCTTCATAAATTTTTGTATTTGGCTAGCGTTAACAACTTTATTTATGCTGTCACCAAAATATCTCTAATTTTTTAAAATTTTTAAACAGAAAAGGAAGTTCAAAATTCAAATTGAAATGATCTCTCCCCCCAAAAAAATTTGAAAATAACTAATTCAAATTTCAAAAAGTGCTGTGGAAGGACGGAGCTGCGACAGCGACACGGGAGACGGGTTGGGCCTACCTCGTTTCCCACTTTCGGCGGGAAACAACCCCCCAAAAAAAGAAAATAGTAAAAAGAAACTTGGTCTAGCAACTGCTGTACTGCATCGTCGTACCACGTCATCTGTGAACCAGCCAATAAGCTCGTTCCGCGTCATCAGGCACACCACAGGAGATAAGCTTCTCCTCGGTGTCTCGGTGTACGGACAAAAAAGCCCAGCAAAAGCTGGGCCACTAACGCTGTTTTTCGTGCAGCCCGGCCCGCTAAAAGGGACCCGGCCCTTTTTACCCGAAACGCGTTCCCCTTCTACAACGTTCGTTCATCCGATTCCCCCACCACATAAATTTTCAATTTTCGTTTTTCATGTACTGTCCTTTTCGTCCGGAAAATAATCACGTCCCCACGTTTTCATCCCCGAGTTCCCCACTACTACCAAATTTCATAGTTACAAATTTAAAATATAAATAAAATTATAAAATATTAGTAATATATTTTTTTTTCTTTCTACGATAAAAAAAAATAAGAAAAAATAGTACAATTTAAACGGGTCGGGGGAAATTTAAACGGATATAATCTGCGGAGTCGCGTCCGCCAACGCCAGTTTTTTTTTTTTTTTTTCCTCGCTCGTCGCGTCGTCATGAGGCGTTGGCGGGAACGTTAAATTTATGCGTGTGGTTGAAAAACTGCGACAGTGACGGCCGTTAGAGTTAACGGTGACGGCGACCCCTGCGAGAATCTCCGTCACCGCCACGTCACCACCCGAACCGAGATTCCTGATACCGTGCCGTGTCGTGGAGTGATGCGCGGTGAGTGCACCGGACACGACCCCCACTGCGAAAAGCATTGCGAGACATTCCCGCAAATCGAGATATAAAAACGATTTTGGGTGGGCGGTAAGATTACCGGGAAGTTATTCGACCGCGCGCGCAGGCGTTGTCCGTTACGAGTGGTAACTGGGCGGTGGTATTCTTACCGGTTCAATTCTGGTAAGACGGTGAAACCTTTTTGACGTGTCAGTAATGCCCCCCTTCCTCCTCCTCCTTTATTGATATTTTAATCATGTTATAATTATCGTAAAATCATAAATGCAATTTTTTTTTTAATAATAAATTAGCATGGAAAAATAATAAACTTTTTATTAGTTTTATTAATCATGATTCAATACTACTTAATTGACAGTTAATCAGTGGATTCGAAATATTTTATACTTTTTATTTTTTTTATTGAGCGATTCTGCAACTTCGAATAAATTATATAAAATTTTTGTTCCTTAATTACCACACAAGTTTAAATAGCTGTTACGAAATAATTAACGTACATATTTTAATCGGTTGTATCCAAACTATACTGACAAATTGGATGGTTCCCCCATTTTCCACAATTTGGTCAACTAATCATCGAGCAACTTGTTTAACTAATAATACCAACAAATAATAACTTATTCAATTTTAAAAACAAGGAGGGATAGTAGTTTAAGCTACAGGAATATTTATGGGAGAGAGGAGTGAAGCTTTTCTATATACATATTTTTTTTAATTATTGTAGTTCAGAAATTAATTGGCCGAAATTACCCTCGGTAGGAAACATAAAAGTCGGGAAACGAAAGGGTGTTTCTGTCAAAACGGCAGAAGCTTTTGGTGAGTGAGAGGGCCAAACGTGCAACCGTGTGTCTCCTTACACTTTGTCATGATATATTTTTCTTTGCATGTAATTAATTTTAATTTATGAAAAAGCTTTTCAACTAATTTGAATTGTGCATGTTACTTAATCGGATCATTCTTAACAATATTTTTGTTGAATGTTTACTCTATAAATAATATCTTTTAATTATATCAACAAGTAATAAATTATTTTTAATTATTATACAAATAATAACGGACGTAATATTTTTTATAAAGAGGGGAGATGAAAAAAAAAAGAAAAAAAAAAAGTAAGAAATGTAGAGATACGTCTCATTTAGATAACTAGCTAGGTTGGAAAGTAAAATTCTTAAATAAAGGACTAATTAATAAGGATGGTAGTTTTTAGGGAGCAAGTAAATTGTGAAACTAATATTGTAATAAAAGTATATATATATTTATATTTATATTATAAATAAAATTTTATGAATTTATAATATATATTTTTTAATTCACTCCCACATCCCCGTTCTCTTATTATTATAATATTATAACAGAGAGAGAGAGAGCGGCCGCTTATTATAACTCCTCTGCTCCTCTTTTGTTCTCCTCCCTTGACATTCCCTTCATTAAAGCTCTCTGCTCCTTCACCCATCCTTTCTCTCTCCTCCTCTCCTCTCTCTTCCTGCAGGAAAACCAAGTGAGAGAAAGAGAGTAGAGGAACGCAAAGGGAGAGTGGGAAGCGCACCGGAGGAGGAGGAGGAGGAGGAGGAGGAGGAGAATCGAGAAACCCTAAACCCTCCTGGAGTGCGTGCGGGCGCGCCATTATTACTCCTTCCTCAACCCGCGAAACCCACCTCCTACCTTCCAGGTTCGGCCATGGCGAAGGAGCTCGCAGGAGACGCGGAGCTGTGGCTCCCAGCGGAGCTCCTCGAGGACGACTTCTTCCTCGAGGAGAAGAGGCTGCGGGTGTTCGGGGGGCTCGGCTCTCACGAGTCGAGCTTCGCGAGCGGGCTCGGATCGGCCTCGGACTCGCCCGCCGACTCGGCGGCGGAGACGGAGAGCGACGAGGAGGACTATCTCGCCGGGCTGACTCGCCGGATGACCCACTCCTTCCTCCTCGACGACGACGACGAAGAGAACCCCGGGCTCTCCACCCTCGCCGCTGAAAACCCTAAGGTACGGCTCCACTTGGTACTCCGATTAGGGCTTCCAAATCGTCGGATCTTGGATCTTCGTGCCTAAGTTTTCTCAAAATTTTAGGTGATGTCGGGGTCGCCCCAGTCCACGCTGTGCGGCGTGGGGTTGATGTCGGCGCTGGGAAGCGAGGTCCCTAACGGGACCTCTCAGACCTCGCCGCCGACATCTCCGTTAGAGAAGAGCAACGCGGAGCCCTGGGATTTGCTATACAAAACTAGTATGGAGAACCAAAAACTCCTACAGAAGCAGCGTACCTTCTACGGCTTCGGTGTGCTGGAGTCGGCGACCAAACCCTCTCCGGCGCCGACTCTGGCTCCGAAGAGCGTTTTCCCAAATCCCGTGTTCGCTCACCGCCAATTACAAGCAGCTCACGTAAGCTCCGAGTCCTCCCCAGTTTCGCATTTCAGTACTCAGTCGAATTTCTCACAAATTGCATCGTGGGTAATTTTTATATATATATTTTTTTATTTTCGTTGGTAATAGTTTTATCAGCTGAGGCAACAGCAGCTTTTGAAGCAGCAGCAGCAGTATGCGGCTTCTGCCGCGGCGTGGGGGAGGTCGCACAATAGCAGGGTGCGGGCCTGCGTCGGTAGTTACGGAGAGGAGCGTTGTAGTCCTCCGCTAGGGTTATCGCCCTCGGCGTGGCCACCGCTCCAGAAGCCTTCGCCGCCACCGCCTCCCGCTGCTCCAGCGACGCCTCCGCCGCCGCCGCAGGGGTCGGGGATGCGCGCCATATTTCTCGCCGGCGCCGGCGCGAAGCGCGAGTGCGCGGGAACCGGCGTTTTCCTGCCCCGGCGCCCCGGAGCTCCCGCCGAGCCCAGGAAAAAGCCATGTGAGTTTTCCTTTTTTCGCCCCCAGGTTTTTTATTTTTTTAATAAGAATTAATTACTATGCTCTTGTTTTTGATTATTATCGGGTGGCGTTCGTTACTAATTATTCTGTTATCTTTTGAAAATTTGGTAATTGTAGCATGTTCCACCGTGCTTCTCCCGATCAGAGTAATCCAAGCTCTGAACTTAAATCCGGATGATTTAGGAGCGCAACCGCGTTACCCCGGTGGCTTCGTTCTCGACCACGGTAATTGATTAATCTTCTGTTTTATATTTCCCACTATTTTTTTAGTGCTTTGTTAAATTATGTTGTCGATTTGTATATCTGACTGATTATTATTCAGATGCTCTAATTGGTCGAAGCAACTGCATGCTCCCGCATCAGAAGCGCAGCAACAACAACTATCTCCGGCCCCAACCCCCTTCAACTGTGACAACCCACGAGCTTCATCTTCCTCAGGAGTGGACTTATTAACCTTCTTACCCATCGCTCTCTCTACTAACCTTTTTAATTGTTAGTTTAGGTAGAAGTAGCCTTACTAATCGAAGCGTTAGTAGTAGGTGTTTGTACCTTTTTTTTTTTTTTTTTTTTTTTTTTTAATTTTATCGGATTGGTGCAGAGAGAGAATATTTGGTCTTGTTTTTTTTTTTTTTTTTCTGGGGAAAGATGGAGATGTTCGAGTGCCAAAAAGGCCCCCCCCCCTCAAAAAAAAAGAAAAAGAGGTCAAATCGCTTGGGGAAGCGGAAAAGTTGGTAAGGTTTTGGGCGGAGGGAATAAGTAACGTTTTGGAGAAAGAATTAGGCCCTTGGTTAGTGGGTTTTTTTTTTCTTCTTCTCTGTGCAATAAGATCCGCCACTTTTTTTATAATTTTATTTCACCTCCTCTGAAACTCACCAAGGCCCCACCTATTATCTCTCTCTTCTTTTGCAGCCCTTTTCTTGCAAAAGTGATTTTTAATAATAAGCATTATGATATCCGTGCTGGTTTACCTCTAATATATACCTGCTGTTTTCTACTGTGGAGGTGAAAAAGAAATGTTGGTTTGTCGTATTATTATATATATATATATATAATATATATATATGGAGCAAACTGTATTGTAATATGGTAGTTCAATGGCAAGTGGTATTATTTGTATTTATGTGTTAATTTGTTCCCCACTTAAATTGCTTCGCTTAATTCTCTCGCGTCATTGGATTCTTTCTCTCCTTGATACCCGAAACAGAATCTGTGCGTTCTCTGCCGTGATTTCTGTGTCTTTTCCTTTTTTTGTTTTTTTTTGTTTTCCTTAAAATTTTACGGTGGAAAATGATGTATCTACGTTTTCATTCTCTTTTTCGGTTTTGGACTTATTGCTCGTAATCTTTTGCTTGCAAAGCAAAGCAAAGCAATGAGATCGATGTGGATGTTAGAGTGGGTTGCTTGAGCGGGAAGCCTTTTGTGGGGAACATGGGCTTGTTTACCGTACCCTCTTGCTTTTATTTGGTGTTACATTTTTTTGTTGGGATTCGGACCCTACAATCTCGGGTTATACTACGGTAGTGTTGTGTGTTCCTCTATACATGTTCTACTTGTTGACCAAGTCAAACCACGGCTACGAATAGTTATTGTCGAAATTAAGGGGGTCAAGAAGAAAAGAGAAAAAAGAAGAAGATGGTGCATAATAATTGGTGGGTGGTGTGTGTGTGTGTGTGTGTGTAAAGGACAAAAGCCATGCATGCATGATGTTGTGTTTCGGGGTTCTAGGGTTTTCATACTTTCATGAGGGGAAAGAGTTGGTTGAGTGGTGCGCACGTGTTGTCCCGCATAATGTGTGTGTAGTGTAAATTGGTGGGAATGGGTTGGCGATGGGCTGGAATGGGGTGGTTCAGTCGGCCCACCATGTGCTCGTCACGTTGCTCGCACCCTACTCACAGGTTTATTTATATATATATATATATATATATATAGGATGTGCACCATATAGTTTATATATGATCCTACTAGCTAGCTAGCTAAGTGTGAATGAATAATGATAATTTTAATATTAATAATGCTAATAATATCAGGTATTAATTATTGTTATTTATTTATTCTCTACCAATTCATGTATGCATGGGACCATGTGTATCTTACGGTACAATCGCCTCATCAGTTCCAAATAGTTACCATGTTGCGTGTTTGTTGGGTTATCGGAGGGCCCAGTTTGGAACGTTCTCCGCATGTTGTGAGATTGTGTTGTATTCTAATATTTTACGTACCCCATTCATCTAGCCTTGCGCATCCATTACAGGATCTTTCAGGTATGACATCGTTAATCCGAGTAAAGTTGATGTATTCATGACTAATTATTGATTTCTCTTAAACAAATTGTTGGATAGAGACTTTAAACCTCAAAGTTTGTTAGCAGGTCCTTGGATCTGAACGTGAGCTGAACTTCAAGTACACCTTCGCTCTTGCTATTTATAAATTGGTGTGACGGAACGAAAGATATAGCAGACCAATCTAGTGCCACATCTATTTCTTCCTAGCTAGGTGTTATCTGTGACCGCCCAGCACCAGAAAGAAGGGAACGGCGTCGCGCCGGAGGGGAGGGGCGGTGGAGTAGGAGATCGATTGGCCCACAAGGAGAGGGGAGATTAGGCTAGAAGGATCTAGAGTCGACAGTGTTTTAGAGATCTAGTCAATAAGGAGAAGTGGGCGAAATCGGGTGTTAGGGTGAGACTGCGAGCATACCCGAATTCGATTAGCAGACCGATGCAAGGCGATCGATCCAACACAAGAATAAGATGCTCATACTCGTCCCACATTTAATTACATTTCGGTAACTAATATAGTTGTTATTGCTGATTAGACTAGCATAATTAGCAAAAATATGTAATATAGCCTCAGAGTAATCTCATCATCATCATCATCGGTGGTTACTTCCGTATATTACATGCATACATAGTCTTATTATTCTCTCTAATTAACTTAACACTCTTCATGATCAGTACCAAAAACAATTTCTTTACATCCCCTAATAATTTCTTTCTGAGAGTATTGTTATTTATATTGAAACGGACAAAGCATACAAAGATGCAACTTTAGCCTCTTAATTAAGACGCGCGCATGCATGCGTACACACGTCGTCCACATACGCGCGTACACCCCGGCTCAAGTCTCTCTCTTTCGCGACTCTCTCGCTCCATTGATTTCATTTTAAATGGACGATGAAATTGCTTGCATTAATTGTACATGATATTTATCATGTGGGGCGGGGATGTAGGGAATTAACTAGCGCTGACTCTGGTGGGAATCTTATTATGAACCTTAATTCCGAGCCTTTCTCACTTCTATGTCATGGCATTGTCCCACACCGTTTCCCAGAACGGTTTTTGGATGTCTTAATTTGGGGGTTTTGGTTTTTGGACTTAATTACGTTCAAACTGTCCTCTAAATAATAATTTTGAAGTTCAATTTTTTCTTATTCATTAATTTATTTTTTAAAAGTTCAAGTGCAAGATGCAAACATATATATAGAAGAAGGAATTAATTAATTAGACATTAATTGGAAAACAAAATTAAAATAATGGGAAGTACGCAAAAACTTTACTGATTGACATCGGCATAAAAGAGCTAATTAAATTTGTAATTGATTAGCTGCAGTTTTCGCTGTATACAAAAAGGAAAAAAAATTTGAAATGGTATTAATTTGCCAACATTTTTTTAAAAAAACCAATAATAGAGAAGTGAGTAAACGATTTTCTAATTTGGAGCTGACTTGGAAATTTAGTTTTCAGAAAAAAGAAGAATAATACAACTTCATTAATTGGTGGTGGCATCTCTCAATTTCTATCAGCATTTAACAAACAAAAGGGCATATAAAAAAGGCAGCTATACGCGTCTAATTAATTAATCAGCATTTAAAAGAAAACGAAAATTTGTGTCAGAAAACTTAATTGCTTGATCAAATATAATTACATACACATTGTGGATATTAAAGGAATACTAATGTTTAATTAAAAGGATATATATATATATATATGCTGGACATACGTACGTATAAATATCAATTTTGAAGTATTAATCACAAATGTTTAGATCTATAGCACATATAAGAATGGTACATGCATATATTGAATAAAAAAATTAGAGAGCAGTAAGCGAAAAATTAATTAACTATGATGAGTATATCTAAAATTTTGTAATATATTGCAGAAAATATATGTTTAATGTCCTGTGTGATTTGAGGGACAAATTATACACAATTCTACGCAATTACATAATAGTAATGAGTTAATAACTAGTTAATATGATAATGTCAGGTACAAAAATTACAAAGACCAATTAATTAAGTGAAGAATAAAAAGAGAACATGGCGAGCTTAACTAAAACTAGCACATACTGCATGCATATATATATTAGTCATCTCAAAAGAGAGATCACAACGTACGTGTACTACATATAATTATATAATTAACCACCTCAATATTTTCCGATGGGCGCAAATTGCAGATTACATATATATTTACACACAGCTATTGATTGATTGTACACCCAGAAAAAAAAAGAAAAAAGAAAAAGTGAAAAACTCGCAGCTAATTAATTAGTTTGTAGCATGCATCTGCCTCCTCCTCCGGATGGCTATCAACGGCCACGATCTGCCGGGGCTGGTTGTTCCGGCAGGCACCAACGGCTCCCTTAGCAGCAGCCACGTCGTCTTGCAGATCGGCGGGGGCCAAGAAGCACTCGTCGGACAAGCCGACGATGTTGAACTCGACCTCCTCGACCGTCCACGTCTCATCCACGCTCGATCTGGACTGTCCGACGTCGTCGCCGAATCGTAAGAGCGCGACGTGGCTGCGCCCTGCGTGGGCGACGCCGACGCCGTCGACGGTGCGGTAGTCGCGGAGGAAGGACTCGGTGTTGCTCTCCCAGTAGACGCCGTCGCCGCCGCCCCCGTTACCGCCGACGCGGATGAGGTGGGAGTCCTCCAGCTTGCGGAGGAGGCCGGTCTTTTGACTGAAATACCCCCACGCCGTGTGCCGGACGATCTCCACGCTGCCGCTGCCACGGGCACGGAGCGCCGCGCGGTCAGCGTCGACCTGCAGCGCGAAGCACGCCTCCCCGTCCACCATCCTCTCCCCGACCCAAACTGCGTCGGCGAACAAGTTGGCGGTCAACCGCGGATCCAAACCCTGTCGTTGGTTAATATCTCAAATTCATGAGTAAGTAAATAATATTGAACAGATTTAATAAACTTAATTATTGCGTTAGTTGACTCAGTCAGGCTTCAGAATTAATGAGCGGTAGTAATATTTGATACTTGTGGAATTACTAACACAGTCGACATGCCCTCATCGATCGTCTCATTGTTATATTTTACTTAATTCAATGTACATAGATAGATCAGCAGCAGGAATTTAACGAACGAGCTTGTTCGAGCTAAATTAGATAGAGTGGCCCGGTCTGCATGGTAGGTGTGAATTAAAGTGAACTTAATTTGTTCGTCCTACCGTGTTGAAAAAGTGTGTGTGATCTATTACTTGTGTTTGGTTAAGAGCGTGAGGTGAGACCATATATATATATATATATATATTTTATACTTTAATAAGGAGTGGGTGCATGATGGGTGTTAATTTGAATTAATGATTACATACGCTCAATTGGTCATATATATATATATAATATATATATATATACACACACACATAAATATAAGGAACCCGGTAGTTGTGCTCCTTGTGAAAAACTCCCCGTTAATTAGTTAACTATAGGTACGTAATAGGTGTGACAACCACCCAACCATATGTCCTCACGTTTAGCACTTTTCTACTGCTTTTAAGTCATAATTTAATTCATAACTATAATAACGAACCCAATGCACAAATGGACTCTAATATGATTCATAACTTTTAAATGAAATTTATTAAAAAAGAAATCCTGCTAACATGCACGGTTGACCCGAAAACTACACCGAATTAACCTTTTTGACAGATACTAGCCAGCACTACAAAAAAAAAAAGAAAAAAAAGAAAAAAAACACTCTCAGTAACGTTTTTTAAATTATGCTCGAAAAAAAACGTTCTTACATGTACCTACAGTATAATAAATATTGACTTTTAAAAGAACATCGGTATATAAATTTTTTTATTATATTAAATTAAATTATTAAATAATAAAATTTATTATAATTTTAAATTTTTGAACGTTTTAGAGTATCAGAATATTAATAAATCATAACACTTTAAAACGTTTGAATATATTCGACCGACACTTGACATAAGTATTATTATATACACATGATGGTTTTTTATTTGCCGATGTTTTAATCGATATTTTCAAATACGAAGCAAAATTATATTAAGGCGTTTTTAAATATGTTTGAATATAAAAAAAATGTTGTTAAATATTAATTTTTTTTTGTAGTGTAGCTAGCACAAAGTTAATTATAATTTTAATAGAGAATTAGCAAAAGCATGCAGTAATGTTTATGTTTAAAGTACCTGTAGGGATCGCCGGAGGGGGCGCGGCGGTCCGCGGGAGGCGTGGGGCTGCTGCCAAGGCGTCTGTCGCCACGCGACCCTGCCGTCGCTCCCCGCGCTGATCTTGCAGCCGGACACCATCATCAGCTCCAGACACCACATCAGGTGCTCCGGCCTTCGCTTCTGCCACAGCACGAACCCCCCCATCTCCCCTCCCTTCTTGCTACCACCGTTGCCGTTGAGCCCTATCGACCTCATCTGCACCTTCCCCATCGCGTACATGCTGCTCGCCGCATCCAGCACCTTCTCCCCGCCCACCGCCGCTATGTACTGCTGTATTATGTACTTCGCCATCGATACCTCCTGTAATAATCTCATTACTTTTGTTCCTAACTATTTGTATAGATTGGTTGTTAAGAACTCTAAAACTTACTATAGGGCCGTCCTTCGGGTTGCAGTTCGCAATGGTCTTGTGGGCTGGGACCGGCAGCAGAGCGAGCGGCGCGCCGGCGACGCTAAGCATGAGCTGGAGCTCGGCTGCCCGGCCGAGGGAGGACGAAGTGGAGCGGCCGCCAGGCGGCACGCACGCCTTCACATTCTTACGCCAGAATTTGGTGACGCCTCTGCTGCCGCTGCCGGAGCCGAACATTTCCTCGGGGATGGGGACTTCGAGGACTGTGTCCAACCCATCTTCTTTGTCGAAATTAGGGCACAGCTTCCTCATATGATGAATGTAAATTGATCAACGGAGAACTAGCTCTCTCTCTCTTTCTCTATTTCTCTCTCTTTTTTATAAAGAAGGCCTAATGAGCTAGAGATATAGTTGTAGTAAAGTCCACTAGTGAACGTGAGCGCACGGTGTAGTTATTGATTTGGTTTTATAGAACGTAGCCGCAAATTTATTTAATTTGAGGTTTGAATTTAATAATTCCATTTGCTTACAATTATGCTATTTGTGAAGTTCCTAGTAATATAGTCTTTGGTTAATCGAGAGCGTTGGATCAAGGATCATCAACTAGGATGCGTTGGGGTTAATACCGGTCGTTGGGAACATTAGGATCTGCTGCATGGAACTGGTCTATGCACCGAAGTATTTAAAGAGGCACTAATTTTTTTTTCTTTTTTTTTTATTGAAAAATTATTAACTTTTAATTTAGTCTACTACATTAAAAAAAAATATATATATATATAACATGTAGGCTCAATATTCTAGTCTAGCACATTTTTCATAACTTACTTAATTCCAAGTTGTATTCAGATTCTGGAAAAAAAAAGTTTTAGTATAAACTATTTTTCACTTATAAAACTCTTGAGTTAATAAAATTAAGATCAACTTCGACGTATATAAATAAATATGTACATATATATATATATATTTATCATAAAAATGTTGCACAAGTAAGTTTTATAATGTGCAATTAATATCTATGAAGATTTAATTATCTTTCTCAACAAAATTATAAATTAGAGTGTCTGAATTGAACTTTTCTATTATTTATGGTATATATGATTTGAACAAAAGTTACTCGGAGCAAACAATTATTTTTGTGAAAAGCCAACATCACACGTTTGCTTAAGCGACAAAGCTAATGAAATATATATATTATCCGGACCATATATATACATAACCTTGAGACATGCATGTCTCGAGTCTCGACCAGCACCCTACTTAAAAATAGGCCAAAATGACTCGTTGAGACGAGCACGCACGGACCCAACCGACCAAGAAACTAATTAACCAAGAGCAAATAGAATTAATAAATCCATCACGACGGACGAGGGATTTTGATTAGTTTCATAAAACTTAATCACTACACAGCTCTACGACGACGAAAAAAGAAAAAAGAAAAAAAAACAAAAAAGAAGAAGAAGGGGATGCGCAAGAGAACAACATGCAGGTGATACTGCGGTAGAGGTATCGCAGAGTTGCTGTTGTATCATCCGACATGCAATCACTGAGTGTTTAGTCACGCACGCTCTCCTTTTTTTCTTATTTAATAATTATCATCTTATATGTAATGAGAGAGACAGAGGAAGTTAGGGCATCTCCGGATCGGAGAAGGAAAGAAGGGGAACTGAAAACTTAGTAAGAGGAGAGGATCTAAGTAGTTAGGGATTGGGTCGGGTTGTCAGGGGTACTTCAATTATAAGGGGGGGAAAGGCTGGGCCGCAGGTTGCTTAATTCAAGCCATCCTGTGCTGTCCAGCCAAACTACCCTTGATGGATTAAGGCCCAACGGACCCAGGTTAGAAGTACACTGTTGTCTCTCTGCAATTCAGTATTGCAGATGATCCCCAAATATGTAATAAACTATAAATAGTGTAAGGAGTCAAGTGTAATGGGCATAAGAAATATAGTTTGCTTCTTTCTCAATTCTATCTCTTCTTTCTCCTTCTCTATTCCTCTTCCCCATATCTACTCTCTACTCTTCCCTCTCCCCTAATTTCCCCTCAGTTATCACCTAGATTCCACACTCTTCGATCTACACCATCTGTAGATCCAGCCGAAGAGTAGTCCATCATCTCCCATCAAGGCACCTCTGGATTGCCCTCATCGGCGCCTTGACAGGATCAGGGTACAAGAGAAGGCCATCATCTCCCATCCAGGCGACTCAGGTTGGGCCCTCATCGTCTCCTCGATAGGATCAGGTGTTACAAGTGGTATCAGAGCCGTTCCGATCCTAGGGATCGGGTAGAGGCTCTCACCAGCATCGATTCAATCGCAACAGTGTCACACTTACCAGCTCAAGGTAGTAGCAAATTACGCCTCAGCCTAGCATCATCGGCTGCGAGCTCAAGGCAACCTTGGATTCGATCACCTAAGGCGACATTGGGTCAAGTAAGGCCAACTGCTTCAAGTTCTCCAGCAAGACGACGCGAGCCATGGCGGAGGGCACTCGGCTGCGAATACTTGACGATCATGTCCACTCCTTAGAACAGAGGCTGCAAGTTCTTGCAACAAAGAGCCATCAGAGGATAGAAGACTTGAGTGGTAAAATAGAAGAGTTGCAAATAGAAGGATCAACCCACTATGAGGCACTACGCAGAGATTCAGCCCACACTGCAAAGAAGTTGGAGCAAATGATGGAGCTCCTCATGAGTCAGCAACAATCTGCATCACCAAAGGGCGCCACAAGCTCATTCAACCACGAAAAGAGAGGTATATTATCCATACCCCAAGCTCAATTACCCAAAGAGGATACGAATTCATATCAATTGCATGGTAGAGCAAACAACTAACCTCCCTTTCCGTGCTTGGAATTTCCCATCTTCACCGGAGAGAACCCGAGGCGTTGGGTGAGAAGATGCGAATGGTATTATGAAATTTATAACATCAAGGATCAATAGAGACTGGAGTTAGCCACGTTACATGTAGTGTACCAAATTTTGGTATATAGGCAAATATAAATAAAAATGGTATGAAATACTATTTTTATTGAACTCAGTGAAATAAAGAATAATTGGGAAGTGAATTGGGCCTAAATCGGAATAAAAACGAGAAGTTTAGAATTTTATATGGAAAAGTAGGTCCAAATTTTTTTAGCAGAAAATTCACAGTGTCAGAAAATTTTGAGAAAAATTAGAGAGGTCCGTTTTTATGTTTTAAGGCCACAATAAAAGTTTCACAGCGATCGGATACCCGAACAGTGAGAACGGGGTCCGTCAGCGATTGTGAATACAGCGAGACTTTGGTGACCCGTAAATAGCCCAAACGGAAGATGTTGGATATCCCGTGACAAATTAAGTTAAGTTGAGGCTCCCTGTCAAGTTTGAGCGAAAACGGGATGAAAACGGGCGAGAACGGGCGAGAACGGGCGAAATCCGGAAATCTGGCCGTACATTCGGGCGCCCAAAATGTACTGTAGTGCGCCCGAAATGTACTGTAGCGCGCCCGAAATGTACTGTAGCGGCCGTACGACCGGCCGAATTCCACTGTAGCAGCGCCCGAATCCCAAGTGGCACGGATCCCGAGGCAGTTGCACGGATCCCGATGCAGTTGGCACGAATCCCGAAGCAGTTGGCGTGCATCCCGAGGTGATGCGCGGGTCCCGAGGCCTGCGCACGGCACGAGGCGCGCAGGGGCGCGCGGCGCGAGGCGCCGGGGTAGGTGGGGGGGGCGCCACGTGGCGTCGTCCCATTGGCCCCAGCGGCCGAGGCGGCAGGCGCGCGTCGGGAAGACGCGCTGCCTCTGGCGCGGTGTCAGCGGGGCATGCCATGTGTCGCGCCCCTATTGGGCGGTCAGCGCGACGCGACGCGTGATGCGACGCGTCGCTGCTGCCGCGTTGACTCGTGGGAGGCGCGAGGTGCCGCGTGGCGGCCGCCCATTGGCCCACCCTGGCGAGTGCTGGTGCATGCGCCGGAGGACCGCGGGTGCAGGGGCACTGTAGCAGCCCGAAACCCACTTTCAGGCACCCGAAAGGTGCGCCCGAATATGGGGATTTCGACTATAAAGGGCCGAAATGCCCCATTTCTTCTCTTTTCCCCTTTTTCTCCAAACTGAGCGTCCAGGGGAGGGAGAGGGGGATTTCGTGGGAGATTTTTGGGGTGCCGCGAGCGCACGGGTAACCCCGTGGAGCGCGCGCAAGGTGTTCCAAGAAGCCGGATGGACGCGTGTGCACACATTGGACGGCGCGACGGTGTCGAGGTAGGTCCCGTATGTTATTTTGCGATGTTTTCGGCGCAGTTTTGAAATTTACCCCTTTTTGTTTTGGATTTTACCCCATGCCGTTGTGCATGTTAGGGACGCCGTTGACTGGGTCGTTTTACCGCGCAAAGTATCGCTAGGCGTTTTGGCGCGCATCGTTTTGCGTGCAAGCTCGAAGAGCGTGCATCATTTTGCGTGTAACCTTGAAGAAAGATGTGCGTTGTTTTGCGTGTAAACCCGAGGTACATGCATCGTTTTGCGTGCAGGTTTGGGTAACGTGCACCGTTTTGCGTGCAGGTTTGGATAACGTGCACCATTTTGCGTGTAGACTCAAAAGACGTGCACCGTTTTGCGTGCATTACCTCAAAGGAAGACGTGCATCGTTTTGCGTGCAGACGTGGACGACGTGCATCGTTTTGCGTGCAACCTTGAAGAGGCGAGAAAGTCGCTGGGATACCAATTGCAAGTGTCTACAAGCAATTGAGGGCAACATAAGGTGGGGAATTCTGTCGAAAATGGATGACCTCTCATCTTGTTCCTCTGCTTTTGATTTTAGAAGCATTATAGTAGTATGTTAGAGGCGTTAGACAATCATGATAAATGTGCATGCGTAAATGGACATAGAGAAAAATGAATTTTTCTAATTGTCAAAAATAGGGGATGAATTTGCATGTGTAGATAGACATAGATGAAATGTGCAACTTTTAGTTGCCAAGAATAGACGATAAATATGCATGTGTAAAAAAACTTAGAGGAAAGTGATATTTATGATTTTACCCAAAATAGTGGATAAATTTGTATGTGTAGACGAACACAGATGAAAAGTGCAACTGTGAGTTGCCAAAAAGGAGATGATAAATTTACATGTGTAAAAGGACTTAGGAGAAAATTGCAATTCTTGATTTATCTAAATAGATGATAATTGCATTCGTAAAGGTGATTAGTTATTTTATGATTGTGATCATGTTGGGGTATAACCCTAGGAATTATGTGAGACATAAGGAAAAAGAGTATGTTTGGTAGTAAAACTAGGAGAAAACCTAGATTAAGGGTTTAATGAGTGACATCAAACTTAGGAGCTTATCCTAGGATTGAACGAGTGGCATTGTCTTAGGAGATAACCTAAGGGCATTGGATAGAGTGATTAACATAGAGTCAATGAACTCTAGGGTAAGCATGACATGGAATTTAGGTAAAGGAAACCTAAGGTGAACTAGTGGAGTTAAACTCTCAAACAGGAAAATTAGAGTCAGTGTAACTCTAAGTTAAATGTGGAAGAGGAAATTAGAGTCAGTGTAACTCCAAGTTAAATATGGAACAGAAAATTAGAGTCAGTGTAACTCTAAGTTAAATGTGGAACAGAAAATTAGAGTCAGTGTAACTCTAAGTTAAATGTGGAACAAAAAATTAGAGTCAAGGTAGCTCTAAGTTAAAAGTGGAATAGGAAAAATAGAGTTAATGTAACTCCAGATTCAGTGTGGTATCAGGGAAAGGGTATGTGATCCTAAAGTTAAGAATTAAACAAATATAACCCTAGAGTGGGTCATAGGGTGTCCGGCCAAATGGACAATAACTTTAACTTCCATTTGAGTTAAATAAATGAAAGAGAAATGTTTAAGAGTCTAGGAGACTCTCTAGTTACCCGTGTGGCAAGACCTAGGGTAAGAGATGAATTAATGAAAAAGATAAAGCTTAAGAGAAAGCTAAAAGTGGCTTAATAAGCAAGATAAGCAAAAGGCTTAAAAGAAAAAGAACAGAAAGAAAATGTAAATGACGCATTCGAGATGAGACTTGTCAATTTGGGAGTAGGACTCCTTGGGCAGTGATCCGTTGGACGAGAAACTTTGGAAAGGCTAAAGGAAAAAGTGAAAGAGATTGCCAGTGGCAATGTGAGCTGAAGGCTCGAATGAGAAAGAAAAGAAGAGTAAGAGCTTAAGAGTAAACATAAAGGCAAATGCATAAAGTGCCAAAAGAAAAGAAAAGATAAGATAATAAAACGGGCGTACCTTCGGGGGTGAAATGTGGTCCCGTGGGACGTAAAGGGCAGGTCCCTCTCCTCGGGCGCTCCTGTCGGACGTAAAGGGCAGTGTCCCTCTCCCAGGTGGTGACCCGAAGGACACATTTTCCTCGTTGGGACGGGGTAGCACTTGCGGGTGCTATCGACAACCTTAGAGATTCTCGTCTTATGGTAGCATGACTACCAGGCTAGGGCCCTTTGGGCAAGAATCTCCGAAGGTTTACCAACTTGAATTAACACACAAGAATGTGAAAAAAATAAAGAGTAATAGAGTGGCCAAGGTGGCCGGGTTAGTTTAACCCTGTATACAGTGGCATAATGGCTGAGTTTGTGGATAGTAGCCTGGTATGGCTGGACAGAGTAGTGTTGGGACGATGAGTATATATACACAGATAGTGTAATGATATATTATATGTATATCAACATTTTAATATTGAGATTTATAGTTTTCCTAGCATCCTATTATTATTGCTTCCATTGGACCAATCTGTGTAGAACATTCTTTTTCGGTGGTTGAACCTACTGGAAACTTTATTGTAGTTCTCACACCCTCGGGTGACCATTTTTTCAGGTCCGGATACAGCGGTCGAGACAGACGACAGGGGCAAGGGCCTAGCAGCATAGAGGCCTAGAGGGTTTAGTAGATGTACCTTTTTATATTTTGAGCGAACTATGTATGGTGAGGAAATGATGTAAAAGAATTATAATATTATTCAGTTGCAAGTTGAGAGATGGAAATGTAATAAAGTTATTTATAGTTCACTCATACCCTGCTTTCATTTACAGTTCTAAACTTATTGTTTATTGAATAAAATTTTTAAATTACTAGTGATTTTAGTACTCTGATATTGAGCTTCCGCATACACTTGATGTATTGTTTTGAATGTTACCGTTTCTTTCGGGTAGTGAGAGGTCATACCGGATTGGCGGGTCTGTTGGCGTGCCTGAACTGTAGAAATTGGCGGTCTCGGGGCGTGACATTACATATGGACTCTAAGGTTGATACCTGGTTCCATGGGTATTTAACCGAGAAATGAGTAGTGTGTTGGGAAGTGTTCGCGCAAGACGTGTGCAAACGGTTTTAATCAAATGGACTGAGGGATGTATCCTTAGCACGGATTCCCGATTTGCTCCGGGATATTTCTTGTCGAGTTTCCTAAGCGGACTTAAGGAGGAAGTGAGAACCGCAGTTAAGATGATGCAACCCAGTTCCCTCACTCAGGCATTCAAATTAGCAAGACTGCAAGAACAAGGGTTAGGCGCAGTAATGAAGAAAAATAAATTATGGCTGAAGACACAAGGTGGGGGGGGGGGGGGGGGCAACCACCAGCACTTACAAGAGGACCTACCCGAATAGGCAACTTATTGAGCAAAGAAGAGCCGCGGGGTTGTGTTTCAAATGTGGCGACAAATACTCATTCGGACACCAATGTAAACAATCAGGGGTAAACATAGTAACGGCAACACACGAGGTAGTGAAGATATATGATGAAGAGAGCTTGAAAGAAAGTGTGGAGTGGGAAGAACCTGAGCTCGAAGAAGAGGAGATCGGATTGTCGGTGCACGCCCTGAATGCAGAAAATCCACAGGAGACCATCAAGATATCAGGAGAAGCCCAGGTAAGACCCTAGTCATCCTGGTAGATACGGGGAGCACCCACAGTTTTATAGGCATCACCACCGCGAAGGAAGACAAGGCCAATATCACCACAACTACCCCCCTCTTGGTCTTAAATGTTCGAAATTTTCGTGGAAGATGCAAGGAGGATCGTACTCCACTGACCTACGAGTGATCAGGCTGAACGGCTCGAGTATGATTTTGGGGATAGACTGGCTAAAGGCTCATGGCCCGGTCACCTTCGATTACAACGATCACACAGTCACTATAACAAAAGAAGGAATGAAGACTGAGTTGAAGGGAATGGCTGAGAAGGCTAGAATCAAGAGTCTCATAGCAAGACAATGGCAACAGGAGTACTTAGAGGGTAGCTGCTGTATGGTAGCCCAGTTGAGAAGCATAGCAGAGAACCCACTAGGGGACATTCCGAAGCCTATTCAAGAGGTCTTACAGAGGTTCGAAGAGGTGTTTAAGGAGCCACAAGGGCTGCCACCTGCCAGGAACCAGGACCACAGAATACCACTGCAAGTCGAAGCACAACTCGTCAATATCCGACCTTACCGATACTCCTATGAGCAAAAAAATGAGATGGAGAGGTTAATCAAGGAAATGCTTGCCACTTCGGCTATCCGGCCGAGCCACAGTCTATACGCCTCTCCGGTGTTACTAGTTAAAAAGAAGGACGGAAGTTAGAGATTTTGTGTCGACTATAGGCAGCTCAACAAGTTAATAATAAAGGACAAATACCCGATACCCATAATTGAAGACTTGCTCGACGAGCTGGGAGGGTCCATGTATTTTTCCAAGATCGATTTAAGGTCCGGTTACCATCAAATCCGGATGCACCCAAGCGACATTCCGAAGACGGCGTTCAGAACGCATGTTGGCCATTACGAATTCCGTGTCATGCCTTTCGGACTCACGAACGCACCCGCCACATTTCAGGCGACTATGAATGAGGTATTCACAACTCAACTCCGAAAACATGTGCTCATATTTTTTGATGATATTTTGATCTACAGTCTCTCCCTAGAAGAGCATGTAAGGCATCTGGAATCGGTATTACTGACCTTGAGACAGAATCAGTTCTTCGCAAAAAGAAGCAAATGTTTCTTGGGGCAAGAGCGGATTGAATATTTAGGGCACATCATTACCTATCAGCGGATTGCCACGGACCCGAACAAAATAGAAGCAATGCAGCGTGGCCCAAACCGACAACATTTAAAGGATTGAGGGGATTCTTGGGGCTTACCGGGTATTACAAGAAGTTTATAAAAGGTTACGACATCATCAGCAAGCCCCTGACAGAGCTGTTGCGAAAAAATAGCTTCACTTGGAATCCGGCTGCAAGCGAGGCATTCGAGCGACTCAAGCAACTAATGACTCGAGCCCCAGTGCTTGCCATGCCGGATTACAACAAGTCGTTCGTAATCGAGGTCGACGCTTACGACCAAGGGATTGGAGCAGTACTTTAACAAGAAGGCAAGCCCGTGGCATTCCTCAGCAAGGCGATTAGCAAGAAAAATCTAGGTCTATCCACCTACGAGAAGGAGTTCCTCGCAATCCTATTAGCAGCGGCAAAGTGGAGGCACTACTTAAGTCCAAAGCAATTTATCATTAAGACCGATCACGAGAGTCTCAAGCACCTGCTCGAGCAAAGGATTTCGACCGCCATTCAACAGAACGGCATGATCAGATTACTGTGGTTAGATTATGTAATACAATATAAGAAGGGAAAGGATGACAAGGCAGCAGATGCTCTCTCACGAAAGGGGTTTGAAGAATGTAATAGCCAAGCCATATCTGCAGTGGTGCCAGAATAGGCAACTGAGGTCCTCAAGAGCTATGAAGGGGATAGGGAGAGCTGCAAACTAATTACCCAACTCACAGTGAAACCCGAAGACTCAACAACCTATTCTTACATTCAAGGGTTGCTACGCTATAAGGGAAAACTGTATGTGGGAAGAAGAGGAGACCTGAGACAAAGAGTGCTGCTTCAAATGCACGACTCGCCCCTAGGGGGACACTCCGGACAGCAAAGCACCTAGAAGAGAATCAAGCAAATTTTTTATTGGCCCGGGCTCAAGAGGGAAGTGGAAGACATGGTAAAAAACTGTATTACCTATATTCGAAATAAAGAGGACAACCAACCTTATGCCGACTTGCTACAACCCCTCCCCATTCCGCACCACATTTGGCAAGAAGTCAGCATGGACTTCATAGAAGGACTCCCAAAATCCGAAGGGAAGAATTCGATAATGGTGGGGTAGTAGATCGGTTTTCCAAGTACGGACACTTCATGCCTCTCACCCACCCATTTGATATCACTGACATAGCTCGAGTTTTCTTTGACACAATCTACAAGCTCCACGGGCTACCGGAGAAGATTGTGTCCGACCGCGACCCGATCTTCACCAACGGAATGTGGAAGGAGCCGTTTAAGATGCTGGGAACAGAGCCGTGCCTGAGTTCGTCGTATCACCCACAGACGAACGGACAAACAGAGAGATTAAACCGTTGTCTGGAAACCTATCTGCGCTGTTTGTGCTTCCAGCTCCCCCAGACTTGGCACAAGTGGATCACACACGCGGAGTAGTGGTACAACACCTCTTTCCATACTTCCCTGGGGATGACCCCCTACCAGGCACTCTACGGTCGTGCCCTCCCTAATTACCTGGCGGCGAATTTGAGGGTAGGCACCTCAGAGGGAGTACAAAAGTGGGGAAGGGAGAGAGAAAGGGTGACCAGAGATCTCCGGAAAAACCTTCTTAAGGCACAGAATAGGATGAAGCAATTCGCCGACCGTCACAGAGTCGATAGGGAGTTCAAGGTGGGGGACCGGGTTTTCTTAAAAATCCAACCCTACCGACAAAGCACGACGGCAGCAAGAAGGAACTCGAAGCTCACCTCTCGGTTCTACAGGCCATTCGAAATACTAGAGAAGGTGGGAGCGGTGGCATACCGATTGCAGCTCCCCGAAGGTTCGCGGGTTCACCCGGTTTTCCACGTTTCCTTGCTCAAGGGGAGCCCCCCAGTAGGCCAATCGGCTTCGCCCACTGCGCCACTAACCGGAGATGATGGACAACTGAGAGTGGAACACGGGAGGATCCTCGACCGGCGAGTGGTGTGGAGAGGGACTAAGGCGGTGACCCAGGTGCGAGTGTGCTGGAGCAACCTCCCCGAAGACCAGGCGACCTGGGAAGACTATTGGTCCCTCTGATCGTAGTTTCCGGGTTTAGATCCCTGAGGATAAGGATGGTTATGAAGGAGGAGGGAGTGTAACGAGAGGGACAGAGGAAGCTAGGGCATCTCCGGATCGGAGAAGAAAAGAAGGAGATCGAACTGAAGACTTAGGAAGGGGAGAGGATCTAAGTAGTTAGGGATTGGGTCGGGTTGTCAGGGGTACTTCAATCATAAGAGGGGGGGGCGAGGCTGGGCCGTAGGTTGCTTAATTCAAGCCATCCTGTGCGGCCCAGCCAAACTACCCTTGATGGATTAAGGCCCAACGGACCCAGGTTAGAAGTACACTGTTGTCTCTCTGCAATTTAGTATCGCATATGACTCCCAAATGTAATAAACTATAAATAGTGTAAGGAGTCAAGTGTAATGGGCATAAGAAATATAGTTTGCTTCTTCCTCAATTCTATCTCTTCTTTCTCCTTCTCTATTCCTCTTCCCCCTATCTACTCTTGGCTCTTCCTTCTCCCCTAATTTTCCCTCAGTTATCACCCAGGTTCCACACTCTTCAATCTACACCATCTGTAGATCTAGCCGAAGAGTAGTCCATCATCTCCTACCAAGGCACCTCAGGATTGCCCTCATCGGCGCCTTGACAGGATCAGGATACAAGAGAAGGCCATCATCTCCCATCCAGGCGACTCAGGTTGGGCCCTCATCGTCTCCTCGATAGGATCAGGTGTTACATTATATATATATATATATATATATATATATATATATATATATATAGGAAAATGCTAGATGTACACCCCAATTGGGGTGTACATCTTACACCCACCCCATATATATATATATATATATATATATATATATATATATATATATATATATATATATATATATATAGGAAAATGCTAGATGTACACCCCAATTGGGGTGTACATCTTACACCCACCCCATCCTGGGGTGGGTGAATTCCACTCGTCCCATCTATGGGACGAGTAGAGAAATACCCATCCCAGGATGGGGTGGGTGTAGGATGTACACCCCATTTGGGGTGTACAGGTAGCACTCCTCATATATATATATATATATAGGAAAATGCTACTTGTACACCCCATTTGGGGGTGTACATCGCACACCCCACCCATCCAATGGGTGGGGTGTGATGAGGGGTCACTTCACAATTTGTGAAGTGACCCCCCCCCCCCCCCCCCCACCCTTAGATGGGTGGGTGTAAGATGTACACCCCCTTTGGGGGTGTATATGTAGCGTTGCTCATATATATATATATATATATGTATATATATATATATATATATATATGTATATATATATATATATATATACATATATATATATATATATATTGTGAAAAGTACTTCGTTTTTTTTTTGTTCTAGCTATTCTTCTTCTATGTAATTAATGCATAGGAATGTTCTCTGATACATGCGAATTATGTAGCCCATTGTTCCAAATGTTCAAGGAATTGAGCAGAGGTATTATCCTCCTGTAAAAAAAAAAGAGTTGAAGATATTTAAAATAGCAAATGATTTATTTGCACAGTATAATATTATCTAGAAGAGCAATGCTACATGTACACCCCGAAGGGGTGTACATCATACACCTCCACCATTTTAATGGTGGCGATATTTTTTACGGGTCACATCAAGTGACCCATCATTACACCCCCACCCTTGGATGGGTGGGGTGTATGATGTACACCCCGAAAGGGGTGTACACATAGCATTTTCCTATCTAGAATTGAGATTTAATTATGAGCAATACTACATGTACACCCCAAAGAGATGTACATTCTACACCCACCCATCTAATAGTGGGAGAGTCACTTCACAAATTATGAAGTGACCTCTCACCACACCCCACCCATTGGATGGATGAGGTGTGTGATGTACACCTCATAACAAATATACACTTAGTATTTTTCTTTACCCCATAAAGAATGTATACTTAGTATTTTTCTTTAATTATATAAATCGTGCTTTATATTGTTTTGATTAGGGGAGTCGTCCTCGCCGTCCAACCATGCTTTAAGACTAATCAAACTCTTAATAAGTTAACGAGCCAACCTAACTAATAGATTAAACCTTAAGCAACCGTAGACGCAAATGGTGATTAGCTTTGTTAGATGTGACTCCGAAATCAAAAATTGTTTTGATTTTAGGTTTTCGGTTTGACGATAAAATTTAGTAAAATTTTGAGAAAGAAAAAATAGATATCTATGGTGGAAGTGGAGGGCTCGGACCGCTAAGTCCTAATCCGAAGCCAACCACTGATATCGGACGGGGGGTGCGGGATGCTCCGCCCCCGCGGTACGAATCGGATCTAATAAGACAAATTCGTTAAGAATTTTATTATCCTTTTTTCTTTTAGCTCTAGAGAGTGATCGAGTGATTGTACGATCATCTGAACTTTGTATTTTTTTTTTCGACATAGTGAAACTTTTTTTTTTCGTCCGTAATTTTTTTTCTCTAATTTTTTTTTACGTAAATCTGCGTGTTCTATTTTTGTCATATTTTTTAGATTTACTTTTGTGTAGTGATCGCCTATTAATTTCGTGTTTAGTTTGTACGCTCGTTGCTAGCCAGCTTAATTAAAGAACTAAACGCTTGTGTGCATGACTTGTTTTAAAAGAAGAGCTTACTCGACCTGTGCTACAGGTTCATAATTAGTAGGCAGTGGTTGCACGCACAAAATTACTAGTTAGAAGCTGAAATGGAAAAAGCTCAGGTGTCCATTTCAAATGTGTTATGGATCATGTAGTCACTGTTTGTTGTTACAAAATAGAAACAAGATTAGGCGACAGATTCAGAATAGGAGCAGCAGAACATCTGCGAAACATGAACCAAAAACTTAATACAACAACACATGTCAATATATATATAATCAAATATTCAGGGGCAAATACATGAAAGATATCTGACTATTATATCGGTGGCGCATTACTACTCCTACCCTCTCAGTTCCGCCTCCGGTCAGAATAAACCTGCAGTCTCAGATCTCAGATACCTTTGGCTCGCATTTCTCTTCTTTTACATAAAAACACCTTCGCAATGCAATTAATATTCCATAATAGACCACAAATTCTTGATAAGAGTCATCATTCTTTCACCCAATCTTCTTCAGAATTTTGCAGTTGACATAAAGGATGGAAAACAGTAGATGTGGTTCCCGAACTTATCCCGGAACGTTGAAGTGAAAGAGCCAGGAAATAACAAAGGCGAAGACCATGCAAGCGAGGAGGAAGTTGAGGAACCGGCGCCCCTGCCAAAAGCTTCGGGTCTCAGATTGTTGCGGGGGCACCGCTGTCGTATTGGATGCTTCACTTGATTGCTCGGTGAACTCAGTCTCACCAGAACCTACCACATTTTGTGCGGTTGAGCCGCAAATTTCACAGGTCCTGGTAAAAAAGGAACATCGGAAGCTGTTATATCTTTCAAAATGTACCACAAAAGAGAAGAGAGACATCGTCAAATCTGATAAATTTAAGCATACAATAACCACAGCCGACGTAAGAACACGAAAGCAAAAGTCTGATGAAAGCTGCTATAACATTATGGCATAGCCTGAATCAAAAAGTAAGGAGATTGCTTAACCTTGTGCAAAAAGCAGAGAGGCCGCTAAACTTCTTAATTTATGGCAGAAGCTTGCGAAGTAAGTATTTCTCTTATGACATGATTTTAGAATTTTTCCAGGATTGTGAATTAGTGATAACTAATTCAGCATGGTGAGGACACATATAATACCAAAAGGCCTTGAAAAGAAGCGTGTATCTAATACATCATGGAGAAACAATGTGAAAAGAAAAGAAGAATAGGAACACAATATGGAAGAAAGAATAGCAATAGCAATATCAATAGGCCCAAACTCTGTCACTTTATGTTACGGACACCAGTATATGTCCCGGATGGACAAAATCATGATGACCATAATAGAAATTATTGTAAGTACCTTGTTCATCCATAAAAAAAAATGCTCTTAATTTGGAGAAGTCGTAGGTCTAACTACAAAAACAGGATGACTCTCATTCCATGAACAGTTCAAACATACAACCAATTCATAAAATAATTCCAAATTACGAAAGTGGAAAAATATTCTACCAATGCCATGATCAATAGTGCCCGTGAAATAGGTTAACACTAGAGAATCATCATTAATATGGGAAGGAATTTAGTTATTGCACGCCACCACAATAGGTTTGTATAAACTCTTCTAGTTTTCAACTTGAGGGTGGTTTCTTGGTTGTAACTCTTTTTCCAATCAAAGGGACTACACATGGGCCTTTACAGTGCAAGATAAAATATCTTCTTAGTTATTATAAAACTACATCGTATGCTTGATCCTATAGTGAAACTCTCATTTTTCGCCCGTGGTTTTTTTCCTGTAAAATTTTTTTTACATAAATCTATGTGTCTTATTTTTGTCGTGCTTTTAAGATCTAAATTTGTGTGGTCATCGCCTTGATTTTGTTTGGTTTGTGCGCTCGTTGCTAACAAAACTCTCGCACCTGAGTTACAATTTCTCTGGTTCTTATCTATTTGTATCTGTCCCTTATTCTAGCATTTGCCAAAGTTCATCACCCTCAGAATAGAAATACTATATGCAAAAGCACACCTTCAACCATAATGAACCTCCAAAAGTATCAAATATTTGATATGCCACTTTAAATTTAAAAAAAAACAAACTACGACCAAGTCTTACTGTTTTTAACTAATTTTTGGCGAATGCTTACCTTTATCTATATACACTAGCCAATTTAATTCAGCAACAACAGAGAAAACAAAAGGAGCAAAAAGTGCACTTTCTAATGTAATCACAGCAAAGAAAGAGAAATACATAAGTAATTCCTACAAAGAAACAGAAAAACATAAACGTAAAGCGGTATTGAACTCAAATCCGTTAGCGTAGAAACAATAATTAGAGAAATATGCTTACGTCCATTTCTTACACGGTTGGTATGCTTTAGCCAAGAACTTCGCCTGTACAATTTTATCAGCCATAACAATAAAACTCATATATAACGAATGTACATGATACTCGTGCTAAAAAATTTATAAAGTTAAAACTCCATCTTATGTGAATATGGAACAAAAGAGAAAAGCAAAGGTAGGCGGAAAAAAAAAGGACCAATGTTACTCCTGATTCCTTCTACATGACTTTAGTCTTTCGGTTCTGTTAATTTATCGTCGTCGATCTCCTTTACCTTTACCTCATTATCTAAATTCTTTTGCTATTAAAGAAACAAAAAATGCATAGATTCCACAACCATTCGCGTGCAAATGAACTTCGTGCAGTGGCTATTACTGATTAATCATAAACAACAACACCTAAACTCAATTGCAGGCATAATCTCGAGCATATCTACAACAGGAAAAGCAGGTAAAAAAATTTCAAATCAACAAATTATGCAAAAGAGAATCAAAACGGATACTGAAGTTGAATCAATTGGTCTTACTTATTTCCTCTAATCTTGAACCAAGTCTCTGCGCATTGCTTGTGAGCAACAGCTAAGTCATCTTTACAAGAACAGCCCAACACAATCGCGAAGCCTGATTCGGAAGCCGCAGTTTCCAAACCGAGATGACAAATCCGGCAATCTCTTTCGGTTTTCTCCAAATTCGATTCGGCTTCCGAGAGCCCGTTTTCCAAATCGAATTCGCGATCGAAAGAGCAATTTGATAAGGAGGATTTCCTACAAGGCTCAAATGCTTCTTCTTCCCCTAAGCTACGAATGGATGGGCAATTTGAGTTATTACGAGAATGCCACGACCGGTCCTCGGCGTCGGAGAAGCAGAGGCTCTCGTCGGAGCCATCGTCGGCGGCCGCCGGAGGGCAACGATGGGGCCCCGCCTCGAGATTTTTGTGGAATTTTTCACTCCGTGCTAACATTTGGGGAAGAATCTACTACTTGTAGCTAAAGTTGCGGTTTTTATGTGAAGAATCTACTACTTGTAGCTAAAGTTGCGATTTTTATTATGTGACATAGAAAGAGCACTGCAAAAACTGGAACAATTGGTGGCCTTAATCAGGGAAAATGCTACATCAAGCAAATGGGGCTCCTTTAGAGCTCTAATTCAATTCCTCTAGAGCTTCATTAAGAAACATCTCAAAATGGGAACGCATTTGTGTCCCCGACCCAGTAATTTCTCATCGAAGTAGACATAATACAAACTAGAAAAGAAAATTGTACGCAGAAAACTTACGGGTGGATTAAGAAATCGAAATGGGCGTGTCTAAAACCAGGAAAAAAAGATAGAATCAAAGAGAAAAATCAACGTGAGCAACGCCAAGTTGGGAACTTTGAGCGGTTTCTCGGTCCATAATTAACCAAACAAAGAGAGGAGAGGAATAATTAATGGATTTTGCATAACAAGCTCAGTGTTTGTGTGTGTTGGTGAAGGAACTCCTGAGGAGAAAGCTAGGAATGGTAAGCGAAGGAGAATGCATGCCTCTTCTGATAAAGAGTAAAAGAAGTAGAAAAAGCTTGAAGAAGAGGAATCTCCATAGAGCCCCTTTTACCTTTTGGATTTTACTAAGAGGGCCCTGCCCTGATAAGGAGAGGACTTAATAATCATAGAGGGAGAGAGAGAATGAGAAGTGAGATCAACAACAAGGAAAAAATATATATAGATATATATATAACACTTTATATTTAAAATGTACAAATAATATTTTTCTTGCTAAATAATATAACCTTCTGCTGAGGTCCCTCCTCTGCAGCAAACAATCATGCGCTTGACACTTTATTTATTTGTTATTTTATTTTTTTTAGATTTCATCCTTGAAAATTACGATATTCTTTTCCTTTTTAGTACTTCAGTAAATGATGAGTTCATTTCTATATATAATTTATCACTGTCTTAATTAAATTAAATTTTAAAAATAACAAGTATTAAATTGGTTTAGTAATTGTTATTCCAAGTATTATTAAAGAGGTTGGAAATTCCTTTCTCGCTGATGTTGAGACATGCTAGGGATCCAATCCAATATTGGAAGGTTGATCGACCCCACATTGTTGTTGATTAATAACCCTGCAGCAAATCAGAAGCCAAAAGTGTAAAAGGGGGGCTAAAGGGAATGAGGAAGACGTGGTGTGCATCATAATTAATACAACCTGGGTCAAAAAGAAGAAGAGGAGAGGATTAGTGTGTCTTAATCGAAGTTCTTGTTATATATCTGGAAAATACCAGGTAGGTGAGGTGAGGTCCAATGTCTTAATTATCTGCTGCTTAAATACCCAGCTCCAATATATTTAATAAGGTGCTTTTATTTCAGTCGCGGAGTTTGTTACAAAACAAATAATAATAACAATAATAATAATAATAATAATAATGTAATGTTTTATATGGAAAATATTATTTAGGCGACACTTCATGTTACAATATTAAATCCTACAGTAAGGACACGCAGGCCCTTGGTAAAACACTCTTAATTGCCTGATTACACAGTGTCAGGCACTTTTGATTTCAATGACCAGTGTATATATATCTGGAAAAATAAGTAAAATAAGGTTGGATAAACTATCATGAGGCAAAGGGATCAGTGATCATTATAGCTGAAAAAGGGAAAAAGAGCTATTTTCACTGCATGATGAGGGCGTGCAGAGGCTTAAAACTAACGCATATTTGATGGGGAAATTTCACTGGGAGATGGGGAAAAAATTAAGTTGGCTTTGCACCAACTCAGCTATGTTAATTTGTTGTTATCAAATAATAAAACTGATAATAATAGGTTGGATTTGATGTCATTGGAGTTGTTTAAAGTCGCTTTCAGGTGAAGCCATATGGACATCGCTCTGTAGCCCCCCACTAGCGAAAAGAAGTGGCCTACTCCATCACAAGAACGGGAGAAGCAGGTAGATAAAAATCACTATTTGGTGAAGCCCTACATGTCCAGCCACATGGAAATCATTTTGTCCAGCGTTGGGTGATCACAATGATTCTGCAACTGCTCTCCTCACTCATCACTACTCATCACCCACCCCCCCACCCCTAAAGCCTAATCAATAATTTAATTTTAGATCATAACCCATAGGTAATTCATTTAATAAAGTATAACTTGATTATAAAAATAAACAATTATAGAGAAGAAATATAGAACGATCCTCTGAACCTACCTATCAACTAAAAAAACTAGATTAAGCTCCTAAATTTTAAAGACTTTGAGTAAGAAATAAAAAATGAGGAAAAAAAAATTGAAATATAGATTAAAAAAAAAACAAACTTGGAAAGATCATTCTCGATCTGACAACCGCTTTCAAACTAGGTCGAAAACATTTCTCCTCCGGATCCGTCGGGCTCCAAAGAATGCGCTTGATAGCTGCAATGCTGAGTGAAGAAGCAGAAGGAAGAAACGTTTTCAGTAGAAGAAACATAAGGAAAGAAAAAGTTTGGACTGAAAAAAAGAGATGAATCCCAGATATACTTCCTAAGTCCTAAACTGTGAGCTTGATGATATAGAGGCCACTTTGATCAGTCATGTGGCTTTGGGTAGTGGAATGTTTGTCCACAAGCATGGGTACAATATCTATTACAGACACCTTTGCTCTCTTTCAAGCAAAGCACTGATGATTAATCTCTTCATAATCCATTGCAGGTACCAGATTGGCTACTAAAATAACTATAGATAGATTCTGGCAACAATAATAATTGTAATTGTGCTCTTATGCCAAATTTTGTTGACTTCCCAACAAGCAGATACTTTGCTCGCTGTAAGCAACAAATGTTTCATGGAGTCATATGGAAACGACAGAGATCTAAAAGGGTGTATGATTCTCCTGTCCCATTGCTGTAGAAAATTGAATCACCAAGCCAAGCAATGCAAACAAGTTGCTGATTATTTGAAAACAGAACTGAACAAAGCAAAATGAAAGAAATTGAAGCAGAAACACAACAATGCTTCAGTCTCCATCAAAAGGACAACAGCTAGACTAGCAAACAAAATTGATTGTTACTTGTGGCTTAGGACCCACCACATTCAATTTGCTCAATCTTCAATGCACAAATGCGCGGCAGAGGTAAAGACAACGCCTAAATAAAAGACATGTCGAACCAAAAGTGAACTGTTTCCTGCACAACTTCAAATGGAATTAGGAAGGTGAGAATCTTAGCTTCCTGGCACTAAAAGCCATATATGCAAGTAAAAGCATCGAGATAATAAAAAGGGCTCCAACCATGAACATGCATCAAGACAGAGAACTAAAACCAACCTAGTGTTGGCCCAACAGCCATATATCATGATATTGATAAATGCATCTGTAAAATGACTCCGCTCCCTTCAGATATTCAAGAATTATAATTACTTTTAAGTCCAAAATTATTTAAGGCAAGAAAAATTACATTTTTGCGTAGGTCCAGTGTAGGAAATCGAATGTACACTAGACAAGTAAACATCATAAGCTTTCCGAGTCAGAGGAAAAAAATATAAATTAAAAGTACCTTTGAAGCGATTAGAATACAATTGCCCATAAATGCTCTCCATTCAATACATTTAAATTTAATGGAAAATCACCGAGTACAGATGCTAAAAAGGAACTTGAAATAGTTATACTATTGTAGAAGTGCACAAATGAACAAAAAAATAAAATTAGAAATAAAATCCCTTTGTTTCCAATTAATAACTTCTAATTTGTCCTATCCTACCAAAATCAAATTCCCTTTCATCTCAGTAATAAATTATATTAATCCTCACCAAGCAAGTTAGATATATTAGCCAAACTAAGGAGCCCTTGCAATATTAAGAATGCCTTCCAGCAAGTAAGAACCATATAGAGAAACAATATGTAATCGTTGTATGCACTTACTCAACTCACTTTTTGAAGTTGGATTAATCTCCAAAAAATATTTAAAGGAAATCATCTACTATCATTTTCACCTGCTAGTGCTAAAAGCTGTCTTCATGATATATAAGAAAAAAAAAAGGAAAAGACATTTCTAGCTTGATGATTGCTAACTAGCCCTCATCTCTCTTTGTTCCCTTCTTTTTTTTTTAAATTTTTTTCGTTACTTTTGTTGAAACTTACTCACATGTGCCCCTCATGTGGCTAGAAGGCCACGTAGGCTGAAAAAAGCTACCAGCACTGCTACTCTGCAGCCCGCTTTTGATCCAGGCAATACTGCTTATATCTGATACTACCGCAGCCAATTCATGACTTGAAATGGGCGGAGTCTCTACAAATTCAATAAACTCGGGGCCCAACAATGACCTTTTATTGTCAGCTTCATTTCTAATGCTGCAGCAACCATGCCCGCATCGTGATGGCACCTGGGGTTCGACAGAGGCTTGAAATGCCGAGTCATGCATTTGAATGGGCCTATACAATTCAGGCCCAGTAGATTGACCAAACAGATGATTGTAAGGCCTGAAGGCACTTACCCTTGCAACAGGCCGGAACAAATAAGGAGGATCTTTACTTTCGGGCACTGTAAAGGGGTCTTCCTTGACATACACCACTTCTTTACCATTTTCAGAAATGTTCTCGAAACTGCAGTCTCTCCCTTCCATGGTTTTATTAGAATTCATGTCTCCAAAAGATTGATTTTCTTCAGGAGAAGCCTTTGCTCTCTCTGGGCTAGCATTTTCTATAGCATCACATGCTGTTGCTGTTGCTGCTGCTGCAGTTGTTGTTCTGTACTGATCGGCCATAAAACACTTCCGCCTTAGAGTTGAATTCCAGTGATTCTTTATTGCATTGTCTGTTCTTCCTTCCAAAAGTCTTGCGATTGAAGCCCACTTGTTACCATGGATTGCATGTGCAGCAATTATGATACGATCTTCTTCCTCTGAAACCCAAAAAAAAAAAAAAAAACAAAAAAAAACCCATGTATATTGAATATTCATGCCATGCATAACATATAACATGAGACAATATCTAGGTATTTGTCTATCGACAATGTATCGCAATCTTGTTTCTAGTCTAGCAATATGTTAAAACACAAGGTAGATGCTTTAACAAAATTGCTTGGGGAACATCAAATGTTTATACAGAACATTCTATAATAGTTGAATATGCTATACTACGAATCTACTAGTTGCCAGTATAATACTTAAGCTACATTTAGCATCTTCCAACGAAAAAGCCTTCATACAGCCAACAAGAAATAATCTCAACAGGGTTTATTGCTGTCAAATAACCCAGATATTACAGAAACATCTGTCAATATGACTTCTGTCGGAGAAAAATGCATCCAAAATAAAAAAATTTACACTATCAACCATGGCAAGCCAAAATAAGGATGGCATCTATGTCATAAGAAAGATACTCAATTGGATTACAAGTGTCTAAACTTTTATAAGAATTACTATGCATTGAAAACATAGCAAGCCATGTATGAGAGTGCTCTATAAAAGATCAGTCTTGTTGACAAGTGTGAAAATATGCCTCTCAGTACAAATGTTCCACACGTTTCTAATATATATTCGCCCACTAGTTCTTGAAAATGACTGATACTCCGCCAACACAAGCCACAATCGGTTCAAATGAATGGAGTGAAATTTTCCACCAATGAGGAGTGCTTATTTAAGAAACACAATGAATCAACGGCTAAAGGCAATACTAAGATAAGCTCAGAAAGAAAATGCAACCATCCCTTGATTGGAGCTTCCCAATAGGGTAAGTTATTTCAGATGGATCAAGTGATCAGTTAACATCTTAGCCCAATCTGACCAACTTATAACACTATAAAATTAAATTCAGGATGAATGCACTCTATGTAAACAGGAGGTTCATTGCTCAAGTAGAAAAGGCCTAAGTTCCCACAGGTTCCTCAAAAAGTAAATGATTCTTCATTTTTCTCTTCTCAACTCTACACTTCTTGTCACTTCTCTAAGTTTTTATTTCAAGAAATTAACAAGCCGTTTGACCAAGTACTGCTAAAATGTGGCATGAGAGGGAAGCAGGCACGCTGAATAGAGTAATGCAGAATTCTAGAGAAAGGATTGCTAAACTGTGGCACAGGATCTATTTTACAAATTTCAAACTTTGAAATCTCATTTTCTCCTCAATTGAGTTAGTTAGAAACAATGATGGGAGACATTATCCAAAAGAGGCCAACGGAGAAAAAGAATTTACGCAAGTAACCCATGTTGTCGTCTTCCTACTTCACCAGATAAAAATTTTGATTATACTACAAGTAGACATAGGAAGTCCTATTACTGCAAACAGTACGTACTCTATCTCCCGCGTACTTTGATTGCATTACATGTTTTGTAGTTTCTTAGATTATTTGTTACTTCTTAATCAACTTCTTGTTTCTTCGACTGTTTAAAAAAACACTACAGCACAAAGAAGTACAAAGAATTGCCAGCGAAAACTTATTATTGGTCACAACAACCTTAATTTCCTCAAATATGACCAAATTCACTAGAACTTCTGTATGCGATCAATTTTTCCCGAGTCTTTAGTTTAAGGCACCTTCAAAACAAGGAGAATGCCTTACATTTTTTAAATTCCAAACTAAAAGTTCATTTTTCTCAGTAATACCATATCTACTAGCATGAACTTTCCATTAAACTACCAACTCCATTGACAACCTGAATCATGTTCCTTAGCTAACATTTCATACATACCACCATTATTGAAGAATTGAGTCAAGTAAACCCTAAATCTAGTTAAAGAGAACTAAGCTTTTGCAGCTTCCAATCAATCCAATTCACTAAAAGTATCTAAATCTAAACCAAAAATAAAACAGAAAACCTACAAAACACTCCTCCTACCAGATCCTCTAAGCTCGCCCATTCTTCTGAAAAGGATCACAAGCAGAAACAAACTAAAAATAGTAACACAAGAAAATGAAGAAAGCTAATACGAAATCGGCAAGGGACGATACCAGTGAAGGGCTTGCGCTTGACGTAGGGGTCGAGCTGGTTGCACCATCGGAGGCGACACGACTTGCCGGAGCGGCCGGGGATTCCCCGTGCGATCAAGCTCCAATTCCTTGCCCCGAACTTGCTCACCAATCTACTCAGTATCGCATCCTCCTCCGGTGACCACGGACCCTTCACCCTATCCTCCGCCGCCGCTCCGCCGCCTCCTCCTCCCGGCGGCGCCATCTCCTCCTCCGCAGCCGCGGCGGCGGTGCTATTCCCCTCTGCCGATGTAGATGGAGGAGGAGAAAGCGACGGCGGCGGCGGCGGAGATGGCGGAGAAGAGGCGGCGATCTCCGTTTCCATGGCGGCGGTGGAGGGCGAGGGCGAAGAGGGAGAGGCACTGTAGATGGCGGTACCGACCGCGTAACGGCAATTTGGGTTTCCCACTGACAGGTGAGAGAGAAAGAGAAAGAGAAAGAGAGAGAGAGAGACAGATATGGAGGGTTCGGTTTACGGTTTCATAGGGCGTATGTTCCGGAAATTTCCCTTTTCGTCCGATATTTTCACCAAATGGGCCGGAACGTCTCTTATTGGGCTCCAGGTCATCACGTTGGGCCTTTGAGGCCCACGAAAAACCAAGTTTTGTTACTGGCCCAAGGAGAAAATGGGGGAAACCCAGGCCCAAAGAAAGGGCAACTACTTGACTACCGGCCCAATTCTATTTGGGCCTCAACTTTTATTATCTGAAACGTAGACCAACCCAAGCTGAAGCTGCCTAGAGAAATTTGTTTGTCCTCTTTGTGACATGCGTTTAGAACATGTAAACATTTCTCATGTTATTTTTAAGTTAATTAATTTGAGATATTTTTCTAATTATGTATCTGCTTTTTAATTTCTTCGCTCTTCCTTCTCCTTCTAAGTTGATGTGAAATAATTCCAGCGTGAGAACATAGTTTTTGAGTGGTCAGGACAAAAAGATCAAGTCCCTAAATTAAAGAATTTAAGGAATAATAGCCAAAATATCTAACTTAATTAGTAGCAAATTTTACTTTGACTGTATATTGTAAAATCTACCAAAAAGTTATGAGAGGTTATACTGAATATTTTTCAAATTATTACTTTTGTATAAATATATGAAATAAAAAGAATATATGGACTGATAAACGTTTAGATCTTAGATTTTTTTAGTAGCAAAATATATTGTTTTTTTGAGAAAAAAAATAGTGTGCTACAATTTTATTCATTAAGTGTATAAATTTAGCCGTGAAACAATACAGCTTTTAAAAAGGACAAAAAGGTAAAAAAAAATAAAAATAAAACACCCAACGTGCGCCATACTACCTACAATTGTATAGCTATATCCTCCCACCGTGCTTTGAATGTTGTCCAAAATTTGTTGTGGTCCTTTTGTTTTCGAAAAATGCTAGATGTATATTTTAAATGGGATGTACATCTTACAATTATCCTATTTTAGAATGAAATAAATTTTACTCGTCATATCGATGTAACGAGTGAAAGAATACTTTCTCTAGAATAAAGTGAGCGTAAGATATACACCCATCTAAAATATACACCTAGTATTGCTCAGGATGCCAAAATATATTTAACATGCATATACACACATGGCCAACAAGTGACCCACACTGACTAAGTTATCTATGACACTCAAAGTTGACGTATCAATAACTAGTAATGAAAATCTTCCTTTTTAGGACTAATCGGACGAACACGGGACGAACACCTTCACTTTTTTTAGCTATTTTCAATTTTCACATCTATGATGTATTTCTTGATTCGTGTTTCACCTCTATCTTATCTCATCCTACTAAATTTTCGAAGAGTAGCTCCATAAATTTAGTCATTGACCATAATATTTTTATTATTCTGCACAATTTCAAAAATATCGAAAAAACTAGTACGTGAGGATACCTCACTGTATTTAGGGACGAGGCCATATATAGGTTCACAGTGACCATGGCCTTCTAGAAATTTTAAAATTATAAAACAATTGATTATAAATTATTATAAAAATTAAAATATTATAAATTATAAGGATTAAAATGTAATTATATTTAAAAAACTATATTACCTTATTGATCAAGTCACCCGAAATGCTATGATGGTCCTCCCGCTCCCTGCTGCGCCTCCCAGCCCTCCCGCAAGGCCGCAAGACCCGCAACAATACAACACGTAGCTTGTCATGTAGGCGGCAGCCTGAGTGTCGAGCACTATTCTAATTTTTGAATGATAAGTAATTTTTTTTTAAATTTTTTTTATATTTTTATATTTTAATTTTTTTATATATAATTTATTTTATTAATAATTTTTAAAAATAAATATATTTTGTATAATATATTTTTGATCTTTCTAGAATTAAATTTCTGGCTTCGTCTCTAACTGCACGACTACATAGCTAACCACAATTCGATCCCTTTACCATTGATCCCCTACTCTGTAATTTGTATATCATTCCACACTTGGAAATTGCTCTAACCTTGAGGGCATTTCTTCACCACTATGAGTGTGGTCTAAATGGGGTTTCTTCTCGAAGCGGACTTCTGTCTAATCTGGAGAGCATTTCTCCACCATTGTTAGTGTGGTTTAAACGAGATTCCTTCTCGAAGCACGCTTCCGTCTAACGTAAAATTATATAAGTCTCTAATTAGTCTGGTCTATTGAGAATCCGGTTTTGTAAAAAAATCTGCTGCCACTTTGAAAGTAAGGCTGCATTCAATGTAGCAAAATAGTTTGAAAAAGAAAAAAATAGTCTTCGTCCAATATGAAAAGAGCCGACCAGCTTCTTGGGTGGACTGGGAAGGAAAAAAGAAAAAGAAAAAGAAAAAGAAAAAAAAGGTAATTTCAATTTTGCGCTAAAGTTTAGATATGTCAGGAACTTTTTTTAGACCATAAAATCTAATGATTCAATCTATACATGACAGTGATGTATCCATAATTAGTCATTTGATGGTTTCCCTTTCCGCTGTATTTGTGGTTCGTTATCTAGCTAGCTAGTTGGTGAGAAGTTTGGTGAGCTAAGCTTTGATCTCTTTAGTTAATTATAGAGACAACTCTGAAGCCTATAATGCAAATTTTGTTACGATATTGGATTATTCAGGTAAATTACAAAGATTTTCTGGAGCCAACGTACGTGGAAAGATCACCTCGCTCATCTATTAGCTAGGTGTTCAAATCACACTAAAACTAATTAAGCTAAACAATACCAATACGCAACCGAGTGCAAATTAAATGAACAAATTGCTGCTACAACTTCTTTTGAAACATATCCATCCACTTGAGATGTGTTTTAATTAATTAGTTGTTGAAACTTAATTTGCTAGCTCACTATCGACTATTAGCATCATATAAATCAAACTTTCATTGCCTAACTACTCTATACGTTTGATTTTGACTTCCAAGTAACTTTTTTATTCTATAACATTTGACCAATGATATGCAATTATGAGGACAAATATAGAGATAATTAATATAAGATGTACTAGATTAACTAGCTACCAATCCTTCATCTTTAAGTCTATTGCTTACTGAGCAGTTTTCTATTAGGTCGACTTTTTTAACTAACTGCATGATATATATATATATATATATTTGAATTATTTATGATTCTCGATCCTTGGTCTTCTCATGAAATAAATGAAAACTTTTAAAAAAATTAATAAGTTTGTGTCTTGCAACGTATATTTCAATACTCATAGCTTTTTCACTTTTCACTTATAATTTATGTGAGAGTTAAATTTTACGTAGAATTGAGCTTTTATATTTTTAAAAATACAAAGTAATTGATTTTTATAAATTTTTGATCTTTGAATAAAATTTTATAAAATTAGGATAATAGTAATTCCCTAATTTAGTGGGTGGTAATTAATAGAATATACAACATAATCAAAAATGGTGATGACATTGGTCAAAGGAATAGCTCTAATAATAAAAAAAAAATTACAAACACTTGATGTTTTAAAAAGCATCATTGCAAGACTCTTTCATGTATATATATATATATATATATATATATATATATATATATATATATATATATATATATATATATATATATACACACACACACGTATGTGTGTGTGTGTGTGTGTGTTAGTAGTTCAATGCTTATACAGTTTTTTTTTTTCCCGAATAATTAACTTGATCAAACTCATGATGTGATCGTTCCACTACAATAAAATTATGTCATAGTAATACTATTAAGTTTTGCTAAAAACTAAAAAAAATATTGTTAGAAAAAATATCGATATTTGTTATTAGTGTCGCTATATGTGCCGTCGTTAGGGTGTATAGCGACACATTACTATAATATGTCCTAAAAATATGTCCCTATAATTTAATTTTGAATATAAATGGACTATAAATAGAATATTTGTAAAAAAGTGTCACAAATATGTGTTTCTATAACCTAATTTTATTATAGTGTTCAAAGTTAACTCTCTAGTAATGCAATTTCGCGGATAAGAATAGCTTACTAGCTAGTGGATCAACCATTCATCTGAATCAAAGTCCAAAAACAAATATAGGATAGTGTATACCTTATTCACAATGACCGTGACATCCTAACCTCTACGTTGAAGTAAAAAACAAGATGCAAAAGGAAACAATTAAACGGATAATTTTCACACAGAGTGTATACTTTTGGCTCGAAAACTTTGATAAGGTAACGAAAATCCGAGTACTAATTAATTATAACTTTATGCACAACAAAATTGTCACACTTTATTAATTATTTTCTTCGGAACTCGACAATTCAAACATATGTCGTCACGTTATATAGTTAATTATCAATGGAAAAATATATGGAGGGATTTGTCTTTATATGTATTTTCTTGAGAGGGTCAAATCAAAAGAATGCTTAAATGGAAAGATGGTAGAGATAGCTTCGGTTGGACAACTAATACTGATTCCATTGGATTAACTAAGACAAGAAAAAGTGGACTCTCTGTATAAATTATGCAGGTAATTAAATATATAACTGGAATAAGGAAAAAGTTCTTAATTTTATAATAATATAAATAAAGAATTAATGGATGGTTACAAACTAATGAGAACAAAAGTTATAGCCTAGTTTAAGGAGCCGGTTCATCGAATATTCATCTATGCGCCATATATACTATATATATATATATATATATATATATATATATATATATATATATATATATATATATATATCATTTATTTTTCAAACTAGCAAGGTGCATGGTTGTCTAATTTTTTAACTGTAAAAAGATCAAAACTTAATTTCACTATGAATTGAAGTATATATATATGTGATAGAATTAATGAATGGTTGATACATGCATGCCACTGATAATTAATTAGTGGCGGATTCAGATTTTTTTTTTCCTGAAAAGATCAAATATAAAATAAAAAGTAAATATAAAAAATATAAAAAAATTAATAAATATAATTGTTAAGAAATATATATTGTGTGAAAAAATAAATATGTTACAGTATTTTTATATTTTGGAAACGATGTATGATGGCATCATTAATTAGATTAAAATTTTTGTTTTCACTCAAATTAATCACTTACTTTGAAAAAAGTGTAAAATATTTTTTGATATTTTAACATTTAAGAAAGTGCTATATGAGAACCAAAGACGGTTTTTATTCAATAAAATAGAATAGAATTAATTAGTCAATTTTTTTTTTTTTGAGAGAGGAAGACAGTGTGTTATCTATTTCGTTTATTTTGAAATAAACTTAGATAAAAATATGAAACAACTTAGTTTTGAACTCTTAACAAAGTGAAGTTAATTATAAATAATCCCACTTATATATATGTGGATATATATATATATTTAGGGAGGAGCCAATGGGGTCAATATATTGATCCCACTTCAACCAATATAGATTCGCCACTGATTGTGAAGTATGGATGTATTGATGCACTGGTGCAGATAATAAATTTTTAACGTCTTACTAACTAAGAAGAAAACTTGTGTTATCAAGAAAATAATGACTGAAATTGTTCTACTGTATTTAAATATATTCGGACTAAATAATTATGAAATTTGGCTAAGATATATTGTTGTTCACCAAATCATTGAAATTTTAAGGTACACCTGGAAATGAAGAGATGCCGATCAGTTGGATGGTCCATGGCTGATTCGGCGAACATGGTGTGCGCACATAATTAACATTTCACCTATTATATGTGATGGTCGTAGCTAGTTACGGTACAAAACAAGATGCATCTCCAAACCAGGAACATATATCATTCCTTGGGGGCCCGGAACTCTTCCATTTTGCGAACTCTCATTCTTTATATATATGAACCGCGTTCCTTACTATATATAAAGTATTTATTTTATTGCCAACTTTTGAAAAGTAAAAGGATTAAATCCCAAGGCAATATATATTAACTAGAAATTTTGAGGCAATTTGAATACTTAGCAATTATTTATACACGATCGACTACGCACCAAACCACTCTGGAATATTCATCTCACACGCAAGCATACAAAGACCCCTAATCATATGGTCCATTCTTTCTATGAGTTGATGTACATGAGTTGGGAGATTTGGTAAGAGAGTCCTATAATAGATCTATATAAGGCCTTCGAGAGTTCATATAGTTCTCAAGTTGTAATATTAGGAGTTCTCCTTTGTTTTCTCCGAAGAACTCCTACGATCTGAAAGCAGTATTCTTCTTTATCTTTTCAAATCTATCCTTCTTTTCTTTGAGTTGGCAATGAGGTCTTTGCTCATTCTAGCCCTTGCTCTAGCTTTCACTGGGTTGTCGGCCGATGCCGCTATCGTGGAGCGAACGTTTCATGTAATCTATTTAGCCTAATCTATGCTCACCATTTTTTATTTCATTCAGCATTCTTCTTTCTTCTTTCTTCTTTCTTCTTTGCATGCATGAAGTTAAGCACACGTGGGAGTAGCAACATTGTATGTACATTAATTTGTGCTAGACTACATTACATATTCGAGTCATGTAACATTTGCATGCATGCATGCATGCATGCATGCATATGTGCTCCCCTTTGTTTTTAATTTTTTTTTTTATTGCATGATAGAAATTAACATGTCGATGCCATGCATGTCTCATTCACATATATCCGTTAAACAGGTAGGTGCCCAAACTTCAACCACCCTTACGCAACCAATTCCGAATAGTTCTTTCACAACAACAACTCTGGGTAGGAATGTTAATGGACCAACTAACACAACGGTCCAGTTCAATTAGATCCGATTCATAATCATTTGGTGGGTGGCCATGTTAGTCGCAAGATAATATTATATATACATGCAATCAAATCATTAGAATTAATAAAGCTCCCGTACTTGTATGTGCATAACTAATTTAAGTAATAATTAGCTAGAAACTCAACTGTACGCTAATGATTGGTGAACATTATTAATTAGCATGTTGATATATACTAGAGTAAGATTAACAATTAATTATTTCATGCCTAGGTTGGAAATCTAACGATTAGCCGACTATGCCAAACCCAAGTTATCACAGCAGTAAACGGACGATTGCCGGGGCCAAAACTGGAAGTGCATGAAGGTGACACAGCGGTGGTTCATGTCATCAACGACTCACCCTACAACATAACAATACACTGGTAAATATATATATATATATATATATATCATTCAACATTTGATAAGTGTACATGTTATTAATTGGTGTACGTAGTATGGTTAATTAATTAGTATCAAATTCTTAATTAATTTGCATGGTGGAAACAGGCATGGAATATTTCAGAGGCTAACGGGTTGGGCCGATGGGCCGAACATGATAACGCAGTGTCCGATCCGACCCGGCAATGGCTACACTTATCGGTTCAACGTCACCGGACAGGAGGGCACACTGTGGTGGCATGCTCATGTTTCCTTTCTCCGAGCAACTGTGTATGGTGCTCTCATTATCCGGCCGAGGGGCGGCGCTAAATTCTATCCCTTCCCGAAGCCCGACAAGGAAGCCACCATATTATTAGGTAATTGGATCTCCATATATGGATGAGATCGATTCAATGTATATTTCTTAGGAATATTAATAACATGGCTTTTTAATTATATGCAATTTCGTCCGTGTAGGGGAGTGGTGGAATGCGAATGTTGTCGACGTCAATCACCAGGCATTCCTGACCGGTGGCGCCGCCAACAGTTCCGATGCATATACTATCAACGGAAAGCCTGGCGATCTCTACAATTCTTGGAAGAAGGGTATTTCTTTTGATTAGTTTTGGTTTTGGGGGTGAAAAGTTAGTTAATACTGTGATTTATGTACCTAGCTAATTAACTAATTTACACATTTTTAATTAATTTGTCGCCCCCCTTAATTGATCATCTACGTACAGAAATGTATGAACTTGAAGTGGAGGCCGGAAAGACCTACATGCTCCGAATCATCAACGCTGCACTCAATACCCAACTCTTCTTCAAAGTCGCCTGTCACTCCTTCACCGTCGTGGCAGTGGACGCCAGCTACACGAATCCCTATAAAACCGACGTCATCGTGGTTGCGCCGGGCCAGACCGTCGATGCCCTCATGGCCGCTGAAGCTCCCCCGGCCCGATACTACATGGCCGCCCGACCGTACAACAGCATAAGCTTTCCGCCCCCGCCTTTCGACAACACGACCACCCGAGCCGTCGTCCGATACGCTCCGGGGCTGCCATCGTCCCCACCGACGATGCCCCTCATGCCGCCCTTCAACGACACCCCGACCGCCCACCGGTTCTACACCAGCCTCACCGGCCTGCTCAGACCGGGCCGGCCCACCGTGCCCTTGCACGTCGACACGCGCATGTTCGTCACCTTTGGCCTCGGCTTCACCGCGTGTCAACCGGGCCAACTTCGCTGCAACAGAACACAGGGTGCGATAGCGGCGAGCATGAACAACGTATCATTCGAGTTTCCGACCGAGATTTCGTTGCTCGAGGCGCACTTCAAGAACGTGCGGGGCATTTACACAAGGGATTTCCCCGACAAGCCGCCCTTGTTCTTTGACTTCACGAATCCTGCAGCAAACTCCAACAAGGCTTTGGGGGCGCTTCAGTCGACGGCGAAGGGGACGAAGGTGAAGACGTTGAAGTATAACTCTACGGTGGAGATTGTGTTGCAGAACACAGCGATACTGGGTACGGAGAACCACCCACTCCATCTTCATGGGTTCAACTTCCACGTGCTAGCGCAGGGGTTCGGAAATTACCATAACGCCGCGGCGAGGGAGTGTTTCAACCTGATTGACCCGCAGGTGAGGAACACGATCGCAGTACCCACCGGTGGGTGGGCAGTCATTCGGTTCACCGCAGATAATCCAGGTAAAAGATCAATTCCAACAGCAAAGCCGAACAGAAACTAAAAATAACTAGTTCGGTCAAATATTTGACATATATAGGCGTCAGATTAGGAGGTTAATTTGCATGACAAGGACATGGTAGCTAGCTAATCTTTGAGAGTTATTGATTGATCAATTGACTAAGGAGTACTGCATGTTGTGCAGGTGTTTGGATCATGCACTGTCACCTGGACGCGCACTTGCCGCTGGGGTTGGCGACGGTGTTCGAGGTGGAGAACGGGCCGACTCCCGACACCACTCTTCCGCCGCCGCCGGAGGATTTCCCGCAGTGTTGACGGCGTCTTATGTAGCAAGAGCCAAATGATGAAGGCCCTCTAAATCTTCAAAGACTACAATCAAGGAAATATTAAACATCTCCTGCGCATATATACATACATACATATATGTAGTTGCTAAATATATAGTGCAATTATTAATTAATTTGTCAATTAGGAATTAATTGTGGCATTCATATTCATTTCTGTACGTCTGAAGATTGTTGATTTGTTAGATTGTTTGGATTTATTAGATCTTCAATATGCACGACGAGTGCATACAAAACAAAAGAAAAAAAAAAAAAGTATGTGTATTAATTCTTTTGTTTGTATCTTAATTTTGGAAATTCAAAATGTCATAGTTAATGATCCATGTTATGATAAATATATGCCTCTTAAAAGTTCATTAGCTTAAATTTCTTAGCTGCTTTTTTTTTTGTTTTTCCCCCAATATTATACTAGAATTCTTTTTCTTTATAAATAAATTACTGGTAAAAATGTACATACGGAGGCCATCTCAATTATAGGCCATTTTGAATCTGCCTCTTCACTTTTTTTTTTTTTCTTTATTAATGCCTTTTTAATTTTTATTCTTGTTGAATTAATTAATTAATTACAAACATATTTAAAATAAACTCTTTGATTCTTGGGCTTTGGATTTGCATTTTGGCCTTAGACTGGAACATTATCTTGGATTTTGCGCTTACATTTTTAGCGAAACCTATGAACTTATTACTTCATACGCCACCGCCAGTTTCATACGCCAGCGCCGCCACTGGCGGATTTTGGCATGCTACATGTGATAGCTAGCATACGAAACAAACAACTTTAATTAGCTGTAAGTTGGAGACAACTCACCACGCTTGACAGTTCCAACTATAATAAAGTAGATCAACTCTAAATTGATTGTTTTTAATTTTTTTTTTTTTATTTCTATTAGGACTGTAATATTCCTTGAGTTTCTCTCTCAAAAAAAAAAAAAGTAATATTCCTTGAGAATGAGCTGCGTCGTCTAAATTATTTTAAATATTAGGATTTGTCCGAGTTAATTGTTTTTTCTAACACTAGCTAAAGCATTTCTATTGATTTCTATATTGGCTAAGTTGACTTGTTAAGGATGGCTCTTAAAATGCCCGAATGGTTTTAGGAATTAATCCATTCTTGGACCAAGTAATAGCTCGTAATTAACCAGGTCATTTAACATAGAACATGCATATATATATATATATATATATATATATATATATATATATATATATATATATATATATATATATATATATATATATATATATATATAGAGTTGGGCTGGAATGCTATTGATAGCACCAACCCAACTTTGCCACCCATTTTGTAGCCATTGGATTGCATTGAGATTCGTACAAGCCCTTTAATTAAAAAGAGAAAAATTTTACTTTTTACTTTTTCTTTTTACTTTTTCTTTTTTCTTTTTTTTCATTAAAGAGCATATACGGATCTCAATGCGATCCAATGGTTACAAAATGGGTGGCAAAGTTGGGTTGGTGCTATCAATAGCATTCCAGCCCAACTATATATATATATATATATATATATATATATATATAGCATGGATTTAGGAATTAATATATAGAATTTATTCTTTAAAATAATATAAATTATAAATAATAAATAAACAGAGAAAATGTCAAGAAAAAAATATAGTCAATTGGGAAATGCTTTTTGTACACCCCTAAAGGAGTAGGGTGTACATCTTACACCCCACCCATTCAAGGATTGAGTGAATTTTACTGGTCACATCGAAGTGACCGGTGGTAAAAAACCCCACTTTTGGATGAATGAGGTGTGCATCATACATCCCATTTTGGGGTGTATGTGTAACATTGCCCTAGTCAATTATATATAAATTGTTATGACAAAAAAAAAAAAAAAAATCGTTAAACGTAAAAAATATAAAATATAAAATATATAAGTATTTATATGATTCGATTACTAATTTATATTTACGAACAAAAATAAAATAATTTTTTTATTACTGTAGAAAATAAAATACAAAATTATATTTTTTTTCAATACAAGCATATATATATATATATATATATATATATATATATATATATAGAGTTGGGCTGGAATGCTATTGATAGCACCAACCCAACTTTGCCACCCATTTTTTAGCCTTTAGATCGCATTGAGATTTGTGCATGCTCTTTAATAAAAAAGAAAAGCTTTTTACTTTTTACTTTTTCTTTTTACTTTTTCTTTTTTCTCTTTTTCATTAAAGAGCATGCACAAATCTCAATGCGATTTAAAGGCTAAAAAATGGGTGGCAAAGTTGGGTTGGTGCTATCAATAGCATTCCAGCCCAACTCTATATATATATATATATATATATATATATATATATATATATATATATATTACCAACGGTCACGGGGCTCCAACAGGTTGTGCGGCTCTCTCTCTCCAACGAGGCTTGGCGCGGTCTCCAAAGTGCACAACAACGAATGTACAAACTAAATAAAATCAATTGGCGATCACGACAGAGAAGTAAAACTAAAATTGCACGACAGAAAATTAACACACAGATTTACATAGAAATTCTTTGCAGGGAAAAAACCACGGATGAAAGAGGAGAGATTTCACTATGTAGAAAAGAGGGAATATAAGAGTTCTTCTTGATACAATCGCTCGATCTCACTCTAGGGCAAATAAAAGAAAAATTAGGGTTTTTCCTTCGCTTCCACCACAGACATCCTCAAAATTTCTCGTCGCACCGCGAAGCCGTCGACGAATCTGAATCATAATATCGAAACGATTCTGATTTTGAGTCACATTTAACAACGCTATCACAAGAACTATACATAGATGCTTAAGATACAACCGAACCGAACTAAAAGGATCAATCCTATTGTGACAACTAGTACTCTTTAAAACATCACAGACCTAGCTAGTGTATATCAATTTACCTGAACCAGTTCTAAATCTTAATTTAATTCTAATAGGATTTAGCATAATTAATTTCAAATTTAGTTTTAGATCAGAAATAATTTGGATCTAAGAATATAAGACATATTTAACAAATATTCACCTTAACTCGAATTCTTCGATCTTCTTAATTTTCCGCCAAAATTCTAAAATGGCTCTCAAATACTGCTGCTCACATCGATCAAGTTTATGCAATATTTAAACTTAATTACCGAAAAAAACTTAGCCAACATATCCGTTGAATTGTTGGCCATGTCTATCTTCTTCATAATAATATCATCATATGCTATCACATTATGAACAAAATAATATATGACATTAATATGTTTCGTTTTTTCATAAAATTTTTGATTTTTGAAAAAATGTATAATACTCTGGCTGTCACAGTGGACGACAATAGTATCCTGATTAGAAGTAACCATTTTGTATAAGTTTCTCAACCAAATAACTTCTTTTACGGCCTTGGCCTTCGTTATACCAATATATTCTATTTCAGTGGTGGATAAAATAATAATAGGTTGCAAAGTAGCTTTCCAACCAATATAACAATTAACCATCAGGAAAAAACATATATCCTGTAAGTGATCTCCGTCTGTCCAAATCGCCTACAAAATCTAAATCAACAAAACCAACTAAAGAGTCATCAGATTTTTCAAACTCCAGTTGTATATCAGAAGTTCCTCTTAAGTATATGAGAATCCATTTCACGGCCTGTCAATGTGTCTTACCGGGATTAACCATATATATATATATCTACTCGCAACACTGACTGCATGTGAAATATACGAATACAAATTATCGCATACATAAGACTTCCAACTACACTAGAATAGAAAATATGTGACATGCATCTCTCATCCTCAACAGATTATGGTGACAAAACAGTCGAAAGCCTAGAATGAACAACAAGTAGAGTACTTGTGGACTTAGTATTTTTCATTTCAAAATATTTCAAAACTTTCTCAATATATTTCTTCTGAGTCAAATACAATTTTCTGGACTTTTCGTCTCTAGGAATCTCCATATCAAGAATCTTCTTTGTTTGTCTAAAATTTTTCATTTTAAATTCATAATTTAGCTGTGCTTTTAATCTTTTAATTTTATACATATCTTTGGAAGTAATAAGTATATTATCAATATAAAACAACAAATAAATGAACACCCTATTATCAAGCTTTCTGAAATAAATACAACTATCCGGCCCGCTTACTACTTGAGTAGCCATAACCAACAATAAACGAGTCAAATTGCTTATATCACTGTCGGGGAGACTATTTTAAGCCATATAATTATTCCTTCAATGACATGATCTTTCTTATTCTAGATAACAAAACTCTCGGACTGTCGCAGATAAATTTATTTTTCAAACTCGTCATATAGAAAAACTGTCTTCATATCAAATTGCTCCAACTCTATGTCATGAATAGCAACTAAGAAAAGCAACGCACAAATGCAACCATGTAATGAGTAACAACTAAGTTGCTCCGACCCTATGCCTGTACGTCCAACTTTCTCGATAATCCGCCGGAAATCTTCAATTACACGACCCTTTTCAAGCAAGCAAAGGTACGCATCTAAAGAAGATCAGGTACAACGTGGTGGTGGAGTTGGTGTTATAGAACACGACTATATATCATCGGGTTCGAGAACCACTACACCTCCACGGGTTCAACTTCTTCGTGCTGGCGCAGGGGACGAAAAATTACAACTCCCGTGCCGACAGGGCGAGCTTCAATTTGGTCAATCGCTTCTTATCTAAACTGTAACGATCATTCGGTTCGTCGCAAACAATCCAGATATATAACATATTGTAACGAGCGCGACCGGAGGAACCCTAGGAGGGCGGGGAAGGTAAAGTAGGAGCTGGAGAAGTAAGATGGAGAAGTGGGAAGATGCACCTGACAGGATCCAGAGATGGATAGTAAGGGGGATTCAGCAATAAGTGACACTTAACGGGGCGGACGTGTAGCGGAGCGGGCACAGGGCAGAGAGGAACCCGACACCGGCACCCGCATCAGGCGGCCCATCTGAACCAGGCCCACCTTATAGCTATAGTAGTACAATGGTATTAGCGTTTAGATCAGGCCCACAGGGGGCCCAACTTATAGCTATAGTAATACAATAGCCTTAGCAGTTAAGCCCTCAGTTTAGTAACTATTGCAGGTTAGCCCAGAAGAGGGATATATGTAATGTAATAGAATTACTGAAGAAGGCATGAATGAATGAATAGTTTCTTCCAATCCTTCTCCTCTTCCCTTTTCTCTATCTCACTATCTCCCTATCTCCCAATCCTTCTCTCTATCTCTCTCTCTCTATCTCTCTCTCTCTCTCTCTCTCTTCTATCACCCCCATCTTCCCAAATTCCCTCAAATTCTCATCCCTCTCAACCGAATTAACAGAATTATCCCACGTTAGCCGCACCATCATTCCCGCCGCCCTACCGGTCTCAGAACCGTGTCATCCTCGACGGTTGCGACGGGTCAGGGACATTACATTTTGGTATCAGAGCGGCACGATCCCAGGGATCGGCACGCGCATCATCTACCACAACCGAAGGCAACACTATACTGAGCCACAGGCAACAACTAAAGGCAACACCGAAAACCGAAGGCAACCCCACAAGCATCCGCAGACAACAATTGAAGGCAACACTAAAATCGAAGGCAACATCACAATCGAAGGCAACTCCACAAGCAACCAGGCAACAATTGAAGGCAACAAAGCCGGGGTACAACCGAGTGTGGGAGAAGACGGAAATAGCCCACCAAACATTCGATAAAATTTTTTCCCACCGTTGGCCTCAGCGTAGCATCATCGGCACCTCGAGGCAACCTGCAATAGCTTCAACTCACAAGCTATATTCATCCAAGGGCAACCAACCGAGAGCATAACCAGAATACAAGGAGTGAACTTAACTAGCTACCAACACCAAGCTGTGAGTCATTTCGAAGGCACCCACAAACCGAGGCATTTCCAAATCTTAGGGAGCCGGCTTGACCAGCTGACCAGGAGTCTCAGCCTAGCTTCTTCGACGACCTTGGCGATTCCTGTGAAACCACAAAATAGGGGCGAAGAAAGGCAACAAATTCAAATTTCAAAGCAAGAAGGAAACTGAAGCAAACAGAATGGCGGAGGGCACCAGGCTAAGGGAGATGAACGAGCACATTCATGCGCTTGAGGAGAGGATGCAGCAGTTCACGGGGGAGAAGAATTCACAACTGGAGGAAAAGCTGCAACAATTCAATGCCGACTGCAGTAAAAAAATTGGGGTCCTGGCGCAGCAGATGGGTGAGTGGCAACAGGACAGCCAACAGAAGTTGGAGGCCATGCAGATCGAGGCTAACATGAGGCATGAATTAACACTCCAGGATATTGCGCGTCGGCACGAACAATTGCTCAAGCTCATAGCCTCACAGCATCAACCGCCAAGCCCGTACTCCGCTAGCGACTCCGCTGTAAGTGGGGGATCATTAGTAATCAAAGAAGGGAAACATTATGCCAATAACCAACCAGGAGAGAGTTCGCATAGGGTTGCAGGAGGGGACAAGGGGAAGGGAGTATTGCCCACACCTCACAGGCCACCGGAAAGGTTTGAAGAGCCACCTAACCGGCACAACCCGCACCTGCCATACCCCCGATTGGAATTTCCTACCTTCGAAGGAGAAGAACCGCGAGAATGGAGCAGTAAGTGTGAGCAGTATTTCAGAATTTACCAAATACCAGAACACCAATGGGTGGAAGTCGCCACCATGCATTTTATCGGGAAGGCCCACCGATGGAAGGAGGGGTATACCATAGATAAACTAGACACTACCTGGGAGGAATTGGTAGAGGCCGCTTGCCGAAGGTTTGGAGGCTCGAGCATGAGGGGATTAGTGAGAGAATTTAATAAGCTGACACAGATGAGCTCGGTGGAAAAGTATCAAGAAAAATTTGAGGATTTAAGGGCAAGGATGCTGCACCTCAACCCCGCGCTCAGCGAGCAACACTTTATAGAGAGTTACATTAGTGGGTTAAGAGAAGAACTAGTTCTTTTTATGGACCTCTCCCAACCCACTACCCTCGAGGAGGTTTACGAGCAAGCCAAGTTGCACGAACAAGCCTTGTCGATCATCATGAGGAAGAGCAAAGCGAGCTACAGACCCACTGGAAACCCCTACCAGAGCCATCACCCAACTAGAATTCCTGCACAGGGGGAGGGAGCCAAGGGCAACTACCAAAGGCCTACTTACAATCAGCCCCCGGGCCTTAGCAAGCAACAGTTTGAGCAGCGGAGGGCTGCGGGGCTGTGTTATAAGTGAGGGGATAAGTATCAACCCGGCCACCAATGCCAAAGCAAGGGGCTGAACAACCTCACAGGCCAAGAAGAGTGGGATGAAGTGTATGACGAGCAGCTTCTACAATGGGATAAGGAAGAAGAAGAACTCCCAGTTGAAGAAGAAGAATTAGAGGAGGTGGGGATTTCGGTGCATGCTCTAAGTGGACAACGCCAAGACGACACCATTAAGGTACAAGGAGAAGTGGGCAACAAAACTGTGACCATCCTGATCGACACCGGAAGTACCCACAGCTTCATCGATTATCAAGTAGCCAAGGAGGTAGGTGCTGAATTGACTGCAGCTCCACCTCTGTTAATGACTGTAGCGAATGGACATAAGGTTATGTGCAAGCTTAAGTGCTCTAATTTCAAGTGGTCAATGCAAGGGGAGCCTTACCAAACGGAGCTGAGGGTGATTAGGTTGGATGGATCCAGCATTATATTGGGTATTGATTGGCTGAGAGCCTACGGTCGAGTTACTTTCGATTACAACGACCACTCGGTGTCCTTCACGAAGGAGGGAAGACAAAAATGCCTCAAGGGAATTGCGGAAGGGTCGAAAACGCGAGTCGCGGCCACCGAGCTGAAACTCATCACGGCTGTCCAATGGTATAAAGCAGGATTAGAAGGGAGCTGCTGTGCTATTGGACAGTACCGCGCGACCGCGACAGCTAAAGCCACAGAAAATATTCCCCAAGAGGTCCAGCAAGTGTTGGGTGAGTATGAAGATGTGTTCAAAGAACCACGGGGGTTACCTCCTGCGAGGCTCCAGGACCATAAAATCCCGCTGCTGGACGGAGCCAAACCGGTCAACCTCCGACCTTACCGGTATACCCACGAGCAAAAGGATGAAATTGAAAGGCAGATTAAGGAGATGCTACAAAATTCAATTGTCCGACCGAGCACTAGTCCCTATGCCTCGCCGGTGCTGCTAGTAAAAAAAAAAGACGGAAGTTGGAGGTTTTGCGTGGATTACCGACAACTCAACAAGTCGACTATCAAGGATCGATACCCGATACCCCTGATTGACGATTTGCTTGACGAGTTGGGAGGATCCCGCTATTTTTCGAAAATCGACTTGAGGTCGGGGTACCACCAAGTTAGAATGAGCGAAGGGGACGTGCACAAGACAGCTTTTAAGACCCACCAAGGACATTACGAGTTCCTAGTAATGCCCTTCGGTCTAACAAATGCCCCGGCAACCTTTCAGGCGGTGATGAATGGGGTGTTCGAACCCTACTTGAGGAAATTCGTGCTGGTTTTTTTTGATGATATTCTTGTGTATAGCAGGGAATTGGGGAGCCACATGGAGCACCTGAGAAGGTTGCTAGGAGTACTGCGGGAAAATCAATTGTCTGCCAAGAGGAATAAATGCTTCTTTGGACAGCCACAAGTGGAGTTCCTCGGGCACATAATCTCTGGAGAAGGAGTGGCCACCGACCCGTCTAAGGTGGAGGCCATGAAGGGGTGGCCGCAACCCAACACCCTAAAAGAGCTGAGAGGCTTCCTCGGGCTCACTGGATATTACCGACGATTTATAAAAGGGTATGGAGGCATCAGCCGGCCGCTCACGGACCTACTAAAAAAGGGTGGGTTCGTGTGGACGGAAGCAGCAAGAGAAGCATTTGCAAAATTAAAAGAAGTAATGTCTAGGGCTCCGGTGTTGGCGATGCCCGACTACTCTAAACCATTTACCGTGGAGGTCGACGCGTGCGGGTATGGGATAGGAGCGGTGCTTACACAGGGAGGCCAACCCATAGCCTACCTAAGCAAGGCAATATGCCCCAAGAACATGGGACTGTCGACATACGAGAAGGAATTCTTGGCCATCCTACTCGCCATAGCGAAATGGAAACATTACCTCAGCTCCCAACCTTTTATAATCAAGACAGACCACGAGAGCCTGAAGCATCTGTTGGAGCAGAAGATAACGACGGCTATACAACAAAAAGGGATGCTTAAGCTGATGGGGATGGACTACGTCATACAGTATAAGAAGGGAAGGGAAAATCTTGCCGCGGATGCACTATCAAGGAGGAGGGAGGAAGGTCGCAATCAAGCTATCACTGCTATCATCCCAGCATGGATCACCGAAGTGACTGAGAGCTACAAAGAAAGCCCCCAGGTGCAGCAAATCATTGCCGAGCTACTGGTGAATCCGGAGTCACAACCCAATTATTCCTACAAACAAGGGGTGCTTAAGTACAAAGGCCGGATCTATGTTGGTAACTCGGGGAACCTGAAGAGGCAATTGTTAGATCAGATGCACGCTTCCTCTCTAGGCGGGCACTCAGGTATCCACCATACTTATAAAAGAATTAAGCAACTTTTTTACTGGCCAGGGATGAAACAGGATGTGGAAAAAAGGGTGAAGGACTGTGAAATCTGCATCAAGAACAAGATCGACGGAACCCCCTACGCGGGGTTGCTCCAACCCCTACAGATCCCCACACAGGCATGGCAGGAGGTTAGTATAGATTTCATAGAGGCACTCCCTAAATCTGAAGGCAAGGACAGTATACTGGTGGTGGTGGATAGGCTCACTAAGTACGCCCATTTCATCTCACTGACTCACCCATATAGCGCCCAGGAAGTGGCTAGGCTATTTCTGGATCAAGTGTATCGATTACATGGGCTGCCAAGTGGAATTGTATCGGATCGCGACAAAATCTTCACCAGCGAACTCTGGCGAGATTTTTTTAAACTCATGGGGGTCAAATTACACATGAGCACAGCCTACCACCCTCAATCCGACGGGCAAACAGAAAGGGTCAACCGGTGTGTGGAGACTTACCTACGTTGTATGTGCTTTCATTGCCCAAAGAAATGGCACAAGTGGCTGTCGCTAGCCGAGTGGTGGTACAACACCAACCACCACTCATCGCTGGGAATGACTCCCTTCCAGGCATTATATGGCCATCCCCCCCCAACTTACTCCGTGGCCAACTTGGAGTTGGAGGTGGGGCCGACAGTGAAGGAGTGGAACCGGGAAAGAGACAGAATGATACACTTGTTGAGAGAGAGGCTCAGAGAGGCTCAACATAGGATGAAGCAGAACGCGGATCGCAAGAGGGTGGATAAAGAGTATGGAGAAGGGGAAATGGTATACCTTAAACTCCAACCTTACCGACAAAGCAGCATAGCGATAAGGCGCAGCGCCAAGCTCTCGTCCAGGTATTATGGGCCCTTCAAGATCGTGGCGCGCATCGGACCAGTAGCCTACAAGCTACAGCTTCCCGAGGGCTCGAATGTGACACCCCCGGAATTTGGATTAGTCCTCTATATAAATGATATAATAGGACTAAATCTCTAACCCGGCTATAGCATTTTGGATGGTAGCAAGATCCAAGAGGAACATGAGAGTTAAGCGTGCTAGAGCTAGAGTAGTTCTAGGATGGGTGACCCCCTGGGAAGTGGGGCGTCACAGTTGGTATTAGAGCCATTCACCAGCCGGAAATGTGAGATGAGTCTCGGCTGAGCCAGGGTTATATAGCGGGTAGAGCGAGGCTCCCCGGCTAATGACCGTTGTGAGTGGAGTGCAGCTCCTGACAAGGTCGGCTAAGGCTAGCGAGACGAGTCTCACATCGCCTGGTGCTTGTGAGTGTGCTTGAGCTTGAGTGTGCTTGCGAGGCTCCCCGGCTAATGATCGTTGTGAGTGGAGTGCAGCTCCTCACAAGGTCGGCTAAGGCTAGCGAGACGAGTCTCACATCGCCTAGTGCTTGTGAGTGTGCTTGAGCCTGACGTGGACGTCAGGGCTTAAAGGGGGGAAGAATGTGACACCCCCGGAATTTGGATTAGTCCTCTATATAAATGATATAATAGGACTAAATCTCTAACCCGGCTATAGCATTTTGGATGGTAGCAAGATCCAAGAGGAACATAAGAGTTAAGCGTGCTAGAGCTAGAGTAGTTCTAGGATGGGTGACCCCCTGGGAAGTGGGGCGTCACATCGAAGGTGCACCTGGTTTTCCACGTTTCCCTCCTCAAACGCGGGGTTCCCTCAGAAGCCCAAGCGTCGCCGACGGTACCCCTGGTGGATGAAGGAGAGCGCATGGTAGCAGAGCCGGAGAAGATCCTGGACCGCGGAATGGTCCGCCGGGGAAACAGGGCGATCTCGCGAGTTCTTGTTAAATGGAGCGGCTTGGGGGAAGAAGATGCAACCTGGATGGACTACTGGGCCCTCAAAAACTAATTTCCCGATTTTGATCCTTGAGGTCAAGGAAATTTTTTAAGGGGAGGGGGGTTGTAACGAGCGCGACCGGAGGAACCCTAGGAGGGCGGGGAAGGTAAAGTAGGAGCTGGAGAAGTAAGATGGAGAAGTGGGAAGATGCACCTGACAGGATCCAGAGATGGATAGTAAGGGGGATTCAGCAATAAGTGACACTTAACGGGGCGGACGTGTAGCGGAGCGGGCACAGGGCAGAGAGGAACCTGACACCGGCACCCGCATCAGGCGGCCCATCTGAACCAGGCCCACCTTATAGCTATAGTAGTACAATGGTATTAGCGTTTAGATCAGGCCCACAGGGGGCCCAACTTATAGCTATAGTAATACAATAGCCTTAGCAGTTAAGCCCTCAGTTTAGTAACTATTGCAGGTTAGCCCAGAAGAGGGATATATGTAATGTAATAGAATTACTGAAGAAGGCATGAATGAATGAATAGTTTCTTCCAATCCTTCTCCTCTTCCCTTTTCTCTATCTCACTATCTCCCTATCTCCCAATCCTTCTCTCTATCTCTATCTCTCTATCTCTCTCTCTCTCTCTTCTATCACCCCCATCTTCCCAAATTCCCTCAAATTCTCATCCCTCTCAACCGAATTAACGGAATTATCCCACGTTAGCCGCACCATCATTCCCGCCGCCCTACCGGTCTCAGAACCGTGTCATCCTCGACGGTTGCGACGGGTCAGGGACATTACACATATATACCATTATATGCATGCATCCGGTAACGTAAAATGTAATGATTACGAGCGTGTTTGTTAACTGTAATAACCGCCTATACAGAGTAGGGTAGGTTACATATTAGAATAAGCGTGATGAAGCAGGGAAGTGACAGTAGGAAGTAGTTACTCGGAGGAAGAGTACTTATCTCTGGGATCTCTTGTGTCAAGCGGGGTAGGAGAAGGCTCTCGTCAGGTTTCCGTCGAAGGGATGGCCTCGAGGAGGGTTGCAGCCTCGGCATCGCACAGCTACCAAGGTGGAAGGAGGGGCTCTTGCGTAAGGTTCTGTCGAAGAACTCCAGCGCCATGAGGAGGGAAGCGCCCGAGAGAGCTAGAGGACTCTGGAAGGTGGTAGAATGTGGTAGTGGAGGTGCAGTGGGAGACAAGCTTCGGAAGAGTGTAGAAGCTCGACCAAGCGGGTCGGGTGAAGACCCCCAACCCTCAACCGTTACGCAAAGGAGGAGAAGCCCAAGCCCAGGCGGGATACCAAGGGTGCAGGCTTCGTACTGTGCAACATGAGCAAAGGGAAATCGGGCCCACCGTGACCCACTGAGTTTCCTACTATTTTACACCCATACATGTTCCTTAATTACAGATTAGTCCCCCGAAATAGTCCTATAAATACAAGTTGTAACAGAACAATAACTAACTTCGGAAATACAGTTACTCGTCTTCTCCAATTTCCTCCTCTCTCTTTTCTCTCACTCTCTCTCCCTCTCTCTCTCTCCCAATCTCTCTTTCTCCCACTCTGCTCCATCTCCTTCAACCTCAGATCCAGATCTGGGCGGGGATTCATTCCGATTAAGCTTCTGATCTTACAAGTTCAGCTAGATCACGCCCCCGCATCATCATCGACGCCTTCACGCCTCAGAAATCCCGTTCATCATCGCGTGTGCGCCTCCGATACGGGAATTCCTCTCTGTTTCTTCCTCATCGACGCCCTCCAAGCTCGGTTGGCCGTCCCGAGTGGTTGCAATTCGAGGAAGATCACCATCATCGTCGCCATCCAAGCTCGGTTGGCCGTCCCGAGCGGTTGCGACTCAAGGAAGATCTTTACAATTGGTATCAGAGCAGCCCCGATCCCAGGGAGTTGCCGATCACCCTGTTCAACAGAGGGTAGCATCAAGAACCAACAATGGTATTATCTGGATTATCGCCACATTGCCACTACTGGAGCAGGTAACTCTCAGTTTCATTACCATTGCTTCATCATCAGGAGCATTTTGATAAAGCATAGAAGTAGTGTTGTAAGTTGAAGTAAGAGAAGTACTGTGAGTGTTGAACAAAATTGGGAAAAAGAACCAGAACCGGTTCCAATTCCCATCACCTGCGAAATTCATGGCCGAAGGGACGAGATTGAAGGATCTCAGCGAGCACATCACAGTTTTGGAAACAAAAGTGCAGAGACTCACTACGGATTATCAGGATAAGGTGGCAGAACTGGCAGTCCAGATTAAAGAGGTGAGTGAAGTGGAACAGATCCATTTTGAAGCCTTGCAGATAGAGGCTAACCAAAGGCATGAGATGATATTGAGAGACAATGCTACGCGTCATGAAGAACTGTTAAAATTGATGTCCTCAACTGCGGCCAATGGGCCACACTTTCATCCAGCACCACGAGGGGTCCCCTGTAAAGAAGAAGTTAGTAGCATGTTTGGAAGAAATAAAGATACTAAGGGGAAGGGGATATTGCCCATACCTGGCAAAGAATGGGAGCCTGAGAATGAAGGCCAAAGGAGTAGGTGGAATGGCAAGGTCAACACTCATCCACAGATTCCATACCCAAAACTGGAATTTCCCATTTTTGGGGGTGAGGAACCAAGAGAATGGATTGAACATTGTGAAAATTATTTTGAAATCTATCAGATTCCCCCGGAGCAATGGATCAGCATTGCCTCCATGCACATGAGGGGAAGGGCTAGAACTTGGAAGCAAGGTTACTTTATCCACAAGCAGGAAGTAAGCTGGGAAGAGTTCAGTGAGGCCCTGTACCGTCGGTTTGCACAAGTAGGAGAGAGGTACCTCATACGAGAATTCAACAATCTCAAACAGATAGGTACAGTGGAGAGATACCAAGAGCAATTCGAAGAACTGAGAACCCAACTCTTGTGCTACAATCCCCAATTGACGGAAGAACATTTCATATCATGCTACATAAATGGGTTGAAGGAAGAATTGATACCTTTTTTGGACATTGCACACCCAAATAGCTTATCTGAAGCTTATGAACAAGCGAAGTTACATGAGAGGGCCCTCATGGTGATTAACAGGAAGCTAAAGGGAAATTTCAGAGGGAACAGTAATCAGTATGTGACAAATACCCAACTCAAGCCAGTACAGTCAGTTATTGGTCCTAAGAATTACCCAGCTAACCCGCAGAATAATAACAGATCTTTAATAGAACAGAGGAGAGCGGCGGGGCAATGTTTCAAGTGTGGGGAGCGCTATTATTCTGGCCATGTATGCTCTAATAAATCAGTTAATGTGTTACAAGGCTTGGAGGGGGTTCTGGAAGTGTATGATGAAGAGTGCTTACAGGAGGAAGATTATGAAGAAGAAGTGGAAAATAATCCCGAAGTTATGTGTGACACTGAGCTGGGAGTGTCTGTGCATGCACTAAGTGGCGAGAGACCCCAAGATACTATTAAGATACAAGGGGAGTCGAAGGGGAAATCTTTGACCATACTGGTGGATACAGGGAGTACCCATAGCTTCATGGACTTCCAGACAGCTAAAGACATTAAGGCCAACATGGTGGCTGCGACACCTCTGCTGGTTACTGTGGCAAACGGACAGAAGGTGCTAAGCAAATTGCAATGCCCCGGATTTCAGTGGGCCATGCAAGGGCACAGCTTCCAGAAGGACCTGAGGGTTATTAGGCTGGATGGGTCAAGTATAGTCCTGGGGATTGATTGGTTGAGGTCGTATGGAAGAGTGGTTTTTGACTTCTCTCAGGACTCTATCACTATACAGAAGAATGGTAATCCACTGGTACTTAAGGGAATTAGGGAAGAAGCTCAGGTGAGACTGATATCAGCTCAACAATGGTACCAGGAACTCCAGTGTGGGGAGTGTTGCATTATAAGCCACTGCCAGTCAGTTGGCCATTCCGAAGATGTACCAGAAGACGATCTTGCCTTGCAAAAGATATTGAACCAGTTTGCAGATGTTTTCGAGGCTCCCACTGGATTACCCCCTCCCAGATCTGTGGATCATAGGATACCACTACAGCCCGGGGCCATTCCAGTGAAGCTCAGACCTTATCGCCACTCATTTGAGCAGAAAGGTGAGATAGAAAAACAGGTAGGTGAAATGTTGGATTCTTCTATAATCCAAGCAAGCAACAGTCCATTCGCTTCGCCTGTACTGTTAGTTAAAAAGAAGGATGGTAGCTGGCGCATGTGCATTGATTACCGTCAGCTAAACAAGGCTACGATCAAAGATAAATTCCCGATTCCAATCATCGATGACCTTCTCGATGAATTAGGGGGCTCCATTCTCTTTTCTAAATTAGACTTACGATCTGGTTATCATCAGATTAGGGTCTATCCCGATGACATACCTAAAACTGCTTTTAGGACCCATCAAGGGCATTATGAGTTTAAAGTAATGCCTTTCGGATTAACGAACGCCCCTGCCACTTTCCAATCATTGATGAACGCCGTCTTTGCCCCCTATTTGAGGAAGTATGTTCTAGTATTCTTTGACGACATACTAGTCTACAGTAAGAGCTTCAAGGAGCACTTAGAACATTTGGGAGTAGTGTTGGGGGTAATGAGGCAGAACCAACTGTATGCCAAGAGGAGTAAGTGCACCTTCTGCCAGAAACAGGTGGAGTATTTAGGGCACATTGTGTCAGAAAAGGGGGTGTCCACAGATCCTGCGAAGATAGAGGCAATGACTAATTGGCCGGCTCCCCGTACCATTAAAGAACTGAGGGGATTTTTGGGCCTCACGGGGTACTATAGGAAGTTTGTAAAGAATTATGGTTCGATTAGCAAACCCCTCACGGAGTTGCTAAAAAAAGATCAATTTGGGTGGTCAGGAGAGGCTCAGATAGCCTTTGGGGTTCTTAAAAGAGCCATGACTGAGGCTCCGGTGCTGAGATTGCCAAATTTTGAAGAGCCTTTTGTATTGGAAGTGGATGCCAGTGGAGATGGCATTGGTGCTGTCCTCTCTCAAGAAGGGCGTCCCATAGCTTACCTCAGCAAGGCAATCAAGGGAAAGAACATGGCCCTCTCTACTTATGAGAAGGAATTCCTCGCTATCTTAATGGCTACTCAAAAATGGAGGCATTATTTGATGATGGGGTGTTTCATTATTAAGACTGACCATGAAAGTCTAAAACACCTATTGGAGCAGAAGATTGTTACCCCAATGCAACAAAAGGGCATGCTAAAATTATTAGGCTTCAACTACAGTATCCTGTACAGGAGAGGGAAGGAGAATTTAGCGGCGGATGCTCTATCGCGTCGCGGTTGGGACATGGGCCATAGTTCAGCCCTGACCGCAGTGGCCCCTGCTTGGGTCACTGAACTGGAAGCAAGTTATAAGGAAGATCCCAGTTATGAGTCTATCTTAACGGGGTTGACCTTGAGCCCTGAGGAGTATAAGCCTTATACTTACAATCAAGGGATACTGAGGTATAAGGGTAAGGTCTGTGTGGGCAGTGTAGGGAGTCTAAGAAGAAGGGTGATGGAGCAATTTCATAGTTCTGCATTAGGGGGGCATTCCGGGTTACTACACACCTACCAGAGGCTCAAGAACCATTTTTATTGGTCAGGAATGAAGAAGGACATAGAAGAGTTTGTTAAAAACTGTGCGATCTGTGCGCAGAATAAAGTGGATTCTCAAGCTTATCCTGGGCTCTTACAGCCTTTACCCATACCTTGTCAAATCTGGGAAGATATTAGTATGGATTTTATCGAATCGCTGCCTAAATCGGAAGGTAAGGATACTATTCTGGTAATCGTCGATCGACTGACTAAATATGCACATTTTGTTCCCTTGAAGCATCCTTTCTCGGCTATGGATGTAGCCAGAGCATTCATGGATACTGGGTATAAACTGCATGGGTGTCATAAAAGCATAGTAACTGATCGTGATAAAGTTTTTACTAGTCAATTCTGGAAGGGATTATTCCAACTTTTAGGTACCCAGTTGAAGATGAGTACATCATACCACCCGGAGACCGATGGCCAAACTGAACGGGTCAACCGTTGTTTGGAGACGTATCTAAGGTGTATGTGTTTCCAACATCCAAAACAATGGGGTAGATACCTATCGCTAGCCGAGAGATGGTACAATACAAACTACCACACATCCTTAGGTACCACTCCCTATATGGCACTGTACGGGGTGGCTCCTACCTCTACCCCGGTGGCCGCTGAGGACACAGCTACCACTACAGAGGTGAAGGATTGGATACAAGAAAGGAATCGGCTTACCATAGAACTGAGAGATAGGTTGTTGGTGGCGCAAAATCGTATGAAGCAACAAGCTGACAAGCATCGCAGAGAACAAGAATTTGAGGTCGGGGATTGGGTATACCTGAAATTGCAGCCCTACCGCCAAAAGTCCCTCGCTGCGAGGCAAAGCCCCAAACTGGCAGCTCGGTACTATGGCCCTTTTGAAGTAGTGGCAAGGATTGGGAAGGTAGCATACCGGCTGAAGCTACCGCCGGAGTCGCAGATACATCCGGTGTTTCACGTATCGCAGTTGAAGCGAAGCCCTCATTCCAACGAGTATATCACCCCGGGGGCGCCAGTGGCCGACAGCGAAGGAGGGCCTCTAGCAGGACCGGCCGAGATTCTGGACCGCCGGACCATCAAGAAAAGAAGGAAGGATGTGCAGGAAGTCTTGGTAAGGTGGTACAATCTTCCTCCAGAGTCGGCTACGTGGGAGCAGTATTCCGATCTGTTAGCCAAGTACCCAGATTTCCTCCCTGAGGACAGGGAGGCACTCAAGGGAGGGGTATTGTAATAACCGCCTATACAGAGTAGGGTTGGTTACATATTAGAATAAGCGTGATGAAGCAGGGAAGTGACAGTAGGAAGTAGTTACTCGGAGGAATAGTACTTATCTCTGGGATCTCTTGTGTCAAGCGGGGTAGGAGAAGGCTCTCGTCAGGTTTCCGTCGAAGGGATGGCCTCGAGGAGGGTTGCAGCCTCGGCATCGCACAGCTACCAAGGTGGAAGGAGGGGCTCTTGCGTAAGGTTCTGTCGAAGAACTCCAGCGCCATGAGGAGGGAAGCGCCCGAGAGAGCTAGAGGACTCTGGAAGGTGGTAGAATGTGGTAGTGGAGGTGCAGTGGGAGACAAGCTTCGGAAGAGTGTAGAAGCTCGACCAAGCGGGTCGGGTGAAGACCCCCAACCCTCAACCGTTACGCAAAGGAGGAGAAGCCCAAGCCCAGGCGGGATACCAAGGGTGCAGGCTTCGTACTGTGCAACATGAGCAAAGGGAAATCGGGCCCACCGTGACCCACTGAGTTTCCTACTATTTTACACCCATACATGTTCCTTAATTACAGATTAGTCCCCCGAAATAGTCCTATAAATACAAGTTGTAACAGAACAATAACTAACTTCGGAAATACAGTTACTCGTCTTCTCCAATTTCCTCCTCTCTCTTTTCTCTCACTCTCTCTCCCTCTCTCTCTCTCCTAATCTCTCTTTCTCCCACTCTGCTCCATCTCCTTCAACCTCAGATCCAGATCTGGGCGGGGATTCATTCCGATTAAGCTTCTGATCTTACAAGTTCAGCTAGATCACGCCCCCGCATCATCATCGACGCCTTCACGCCTCAGAAATCCCGTTCATCATCGCGTGTGCGCCTCCGATACGGGAATTCCTCTCTGTTTCTTCCTCATCGACGCCCTCCAAGCTCGGTTGGCCGTCCCGAGTGGTTGCAATTCGAGGAAGATCACCATCATCGTCGCCATCCAAGCTCGGTTGGCCGTCCCGAGCGGTTGCGACTCAAGGAAGATCTTTACATTAACATGAGCTCGACTTTCTTATAAATTAATTTATTTTGAAGTTTAAACTGTTGGATGACTAAACAAACTAAATTTGTAATTAATTAATGCTAGCTTAATTTATAATTATTTTAATTTAAGATATATAATTTAGCATAATTATCTGACGTCGCAGGCGTATATATGGTTCATGCATTGCCACTTGGACTCGCACCTTCCTTTGGGACTCGAGATGGCGTTCGAGGTGGAGAACGGCAGCACTCCGGACTCGATCCTACCCCCACCGCCTACTGACTCACCATTTAATTTATTGAAAAAAACTAAATATACATCTCATTTGAGGTGTGCATCTTACACCCCATCTATTTTAGGGTGGGATGAATTTCACTCGTCACTTCGAAATGACGAGTGGATGAATGCCCATTTTAGAATAGATTATGTATAGAATGTACATCCCAAATGGAGTGTATATGTAGCATTTAATTTCTCTGGAGTTGAAAAGATTGAAGAAAAGGATAAAAAAGAAAAAAAAGAAAAAAAAAAGAAACAGAGAAGCTTGATTTCAAAAGTTCGGAGAAAAAAAAAAATAAAAATAGAAAGAGAGAGACTTAATTGGATGTTGATTTATTTGTCTACCTGTTGGAGTACGTTATGATTTTTGTTTTGAAAAAAAAAATAGCATACTACTCATTTCATTTATTTTAAAAATAAATTTAGTTAAAAGTACGAAGCAATTAGATTTTGAATTCAAAATTTCGAATATCAATCATTAAATTTTTTGCCGTCTGTGTTAGGAACGATCGATTAGACTACACTATGTTGATGATTCTTTTTTCTGTGCTTTTGTTTTCTGTTTTGTATTGTACCTGATCCTTATTTTTCTCTTTTCTAAAATTTTTGTGATGAATAATACCAAGTGTGTATAAATTTATCAAAACAGTGGTGGATTTTTGTGAGTGTGAAGGTCCTAATAAAAACGTCCATTCTTTGAAAGATTGGATGATGTTGTTATATAATTTGGTGTATTTAATTATTTATTGTTAATATAGTGCGTTATTATCGTACAAAACTCAGTATATATATATATATATATATATATATATATATATATATATATATATATATATATATATATATATATATATAAGAAGGAAAATGCTAGATGTACACCCCAAATGGGGTGTACATCTTACACCCACTCCATCCTAGGGGTGGGTGAATTCCACTCGTCACATGATGTGACGAGTGAATGAATACCCACCCCAAGATGGGGTGGGTGTAGGATGTACACCCCATTTGGGGTGTACACCTAGTACTTCTCATATAAGAAAGCACTTTAATACTAATAATAATAATATGGAGTGGGATTATGGTGCATTCAAAATAATAATATTGTCTTAATATTTTGCACTAGAAATTTTAATCCAACCAATAATTACTATCGCTAAGAGACATATAAATACCCAACTAGCAAAATAATAAACAAAATAAAATTATATGATAGATACGACAAATTTAGTATTCTCTCACCATACTTGAGACAAGTCTCCCTACTAATAAGTATTTCTATAGCTGCTGGTGTAGGCAGATTTTATGAACAACAAAATAAATTAACAAAACAAATCAACTTTTAAAGGAAAATTAAGTGGCATAGCATGACCATATTTTCATATTAGATTTACTAAATCTGGTCAAGTGAATAGTGATCAAATCCATTAAATCGATCTGTATGTATTATTATGAAAATTGGCTTTCATAAACAATATCATCCCGTGTAAATGCATATAATAATAAGATAGTTAATTTAGAACGGGCCAGGAGCAGCAGCTGCGGCGATGGGTCCAGCAGCTGATCCGGAGCTCATGAGCTCGACCATGGCGCGGTGCGGGTTTGCCCGGTGCGCCGAGCACAAGTCGGGAAGGAACGCACCTGGTCACCAATCAAATCCTTTGTTAGATTAAAACCTGCATGTTTATCGCTCATCTAAACTTTAATCCAGTATTTAATGTTAATTGAGTAGATCGCGCGTACACCACGTACACCCCAAAGAGATGTACATTTCACATTCCCACCATCTAAGGATGGAGGTATAGTGAGGGATTATTTGAAGTGACCCCTAAAAGACATTTTTATCTTTAGATGGGTAGAAGTGTAGGATATATACCCCCTTTGGGGTATATGTAGCATTTTTTTTTATTTAAACAGAAATATATTTTATTTATTTATTTCGGGCTGTGGGCCTGGAAAACATTTATTTTGCTTATGATTGATGCTTTTTGGGCTCAGTGAATTTACTGGCCCTTCATATCAATTTGTACATAAATTAAGGATACTCAAGTGCAATTGCAAGGAGATGTTTTTATAGAGAAATGTTGAGTGTAGAATTCGAAAAAGATTGCAGAATTATAATTTTTCATTCAAAATTTACAATATTAGCTCCTTGGACTTTAAAAACTGTTTTTTGACATTAGTAATAAAAAGTGGTCGTTGGTAAGACTAAAGGAAAAATATTTATGTTACATTTATATATTTATCAACTTTACAATTGTTTTTTACCCTTATGTATGCATGTATACATGCAGTTGTTAATATATATATATATATATATATATATATATATATATATATACAAAATTTAAGTTATTTGTTCTATTCATCTTTATTTTAGAAATAAATTTAATTAAAAATATAAAATGATGGTGCTTCGCTCTTGAAATTTCAAAATAGTTATATACTGGGCAAAAATGTCACTAACATGCAACATGCATTATAATAGATTTAAATGAAAGAAAACGATGAATTATTCACGGGTGAGGGTTCGTATATAGTTCTCACCTTCTCCAGCTGCGAGATTGAAGTAGAGGTTGATAATGTTGGGGCAGTTGTTGTAGCAGGCGCCGGAGCAGAGCCTCCGGAGGAAGTGCTTCTCGAGAAGCGCGTCGGAGGAGATGCCGACCATGTTGCGTTCGGCTCCGCAGGCGCGCACGCACTCGTCGGTCTCGATCCAGTCCGACATCTTCGCTCCGGCGACCACGTCGGACGTGCGGCACTGGTACTCCGTCGGCCCCCCGCTCTGCGGCATGTTCTCGAGCACGCACCGCTGCGACGACGAGGCGATCGAGAACGCGCACAGGTCCTGCGGCAGGTCCTCGCAGATCACTCCCGCTGCATGCACGCATGTTCAACGTATATAAAAGGACATATTCGTGAATCGGTGGGAGGGATTCGAATTCAGACACTTGTTTTAAGTTTTAATACTAACGTTCTCTTGTATAGGTATATATTGTTATCCAAAAAATTAATTAATACGAGGGATCAGCTAGCGCTATAATATAATGTAACATAGGTTGAGTTAAATACGTGAACGCACCGAGAGCCGAGGGAACAATGAGGGAGAGGGAGAGGAATAGAGACAAGGCTATGTTCGAAGATGAAGCCATTTGTGTAAAATGGATCTCTAGCTATCTTAAGATTTTGGTAATAAAATCTATATATGTATATATATGAGGGAAACTTCGTGAGTTTGGTGAATTGGGTATGAATTGGAGATATATATATAAGCTCCCTTTATATATGCATATGTAAGAGAGGGGGGTTGCAACTGGGATCGCCTTTAATTAATTACTTATAAACTAGTTAACCTATATATATATATATATATATATATATATATATATATATATATATATATATATATATATGGATATTCCTCTGGTTTATATTTATTTTTTTAATTGTTTATGTTATCTTAGTTAACGTGGTTTGATGGATTGGGTGAGCGTCGATAGGAGTTGGACCCACGTAGTTAATCTGCCGTTCAGTTTTTCCTTCCCTTCCCAACTAGATAGAATTTCTATAAATTAATCGATGCTGGATATATAATTTTTTTTTAAAAAAAAATAAGAGTATATTTCTTGATCTACACATGGGGTGGATTGAGTTAAAAACGCTATGGTTTAATGTTCTTAAAGAAACCATAGAGTATTTATACTGCACTATCTATATCGAAATCAAATTATTCATGGATTTTCCGATAATATTGGAAATACTTGTAGGATTATTCTACAAAATAAATTTAGCTCTATTTATGCAAGAAACGTGCTGGATTGTTTGGAAGTTATAGAAAAATATTAAAAAACTCTGTTGTTATTAAAATTTCTCATACCAACTATATTTTTGTTTTAAAAAATCATATAGAGTATTTTAATTGGCTAATCAAGTCTGAGCCTGCTCGGATTAAAGCCCCATTTGACTGAGCAGGGAGTTCTTGGTAAAGTTCAAGATCATTTGAATGAAACGATATTAAGTTATCTTTTTTTCAAACAAAAAAAAACAAAGAGATTCAAATAAATTATTTCAAATCAGAATAAAATGAATGCATAAAAAATAATTATTTGTTGAATCCTCGGATCCAAAATTATCACTGCAACTGAGAATTCAACAAACATTCCTGCTGCCAGAAATTGTTTACACAAGTAAAGAAAAGGATCTCATCTATATGACCTGCTTGGTACAATAACTAAAAGGTAGATTTACTGCATCATATATTACTGAGGCATCAAAAAAAATAATAACCGGAAATTTTCATATCATTCCATAAAGCAACTCTGTCATGAAACACACATCTTTTCATTTAAAAATTAGACCTTAGAATTAGAGCAAATAATTCACAACCTATACAGCAAGAGATGAAGAGAATATAAAGATACATGGATATATGGAACACCATAGTAAAAGATCCATCTAGAAGTTAAAATCATGTGAAGGTCAGATACCATGTCAAATGCATATTACTTGTGCTTTCACTTCTTAATCTATCTGTTCCACTGGGCAATTTTTTCTAATTTTAACTGCACAAATTTAATATCAAAAAGTCATTAGATGATCAAAGAAATTGTTTAGATGTTTAAAGATTTAAAGGTATGAAAAGTATGACTTACCAGGACTAACAATTTTGATGCGTTTAGTGATAGCTCTTATCGAGGCAGACAATTCAGGACCTATTGAAATAAATAAATATAGTTCATAGGTTAGAATTTTAGACGACAATATGAACACAGAAAGGGAGAAATAAAATAGTCAAACAAATTCTTAATTGCAATATAAGTTATCTAACCTTGAATATTAATATCCTCGAAAGCATCAGTGATCGAAGACTTAGACGAATCAGGCAAAAGACGATCCACTTCCCCACTTTGACCATCCATATTATGTTCCGACCTGCGTTTGTTTTGCAAAAAGTTAAAAAATTGGACAAACTAGACACGGAAGATAAATTGCTAGTTTGCTTGGCCAGGCTTCAGCCTTTATAGAAGTTTGTTTTTTCAGTTTGAAAAAACGCGAACAGATATTTCATAAAAATCTCCACAATAGCTTCTCAATTGTGGGAAAAGCAAAAGCTCCATTTTTTCTTTTGGTTTCTTTGGTGGGCATTTTGGACCTTGAAGTCCTTTCACTTGCAAAACACTTGACTGCTACTTAGAATAGAAAAACAGTTCTATAAGCTAGGCCAAATGGACACAATACCGACCAAAAATTTGCACAAGGAAGTAGTACCCTGGAATCGACTCAATGTTCAGAGATGGCTTGTCTGAAGAAGGAATGGCTTCACCAGCAAGATCGAGGTCGATTAGAAGTTCAGAGAAGGAAAAATCCCCATCAAGGATATCAAACTCAGAAAGATCAAAGTCGAGAATTCCTTGTGTCTCCACTTCGCTAGAGGAGGTAGAAGCCTTCCCTGTGTCAGGCTCTTCTGAATTTGCTATTGTTTCAGACTTGTCAAAATCTAGTTTCCCCTTTACATGTTCTCTTTTTCCAACCTTCTTTAAGTTGGGTTTGAAGGGTGAAGTGATATGGTAACTCCTCCCAACAGCATAATAACCAGTACTTTTGAGAGGACTGACAATGATAGTTTCAGAAGAAATTAAAGAACATTTCGATGAAGCGAATTCTTGGGAGAAACCATTATCAGTGGTGTGCACAGAGGTATTTTTCATAGTAATTGATTGATCTGATTGAGAAGAAATCATCTGCGGTGGGGTTTTTGGAGAGGAATCAGCTTGAGACTCAAGCGGCTTCTTGAATAAGCTCTTTGCAACAGATGATCCTTGAATTAGAGATCTGGTAATTGAATGAGTGATATCGCCTGATTGAATAGTTGACTCCCTATACTCTTCTGAGTTGCCGGTGCATGGCATTTGCGAGGGCAATGTTCTACCTGAAAAATAGAAGGAAAACAACTGCAAAGATTAGTGTTCGCATTGGCTTTTCTTTGTAACAAATTCTCGACGCTAAAAATTAAACTCTTCCTAACAAATATTCTAGAAAGCTAAAATGAGTCTTTGGGCCATATAAGCAAAAGCTAAAAACTTGAATCTTCCACATGCTATCGCAAAAAGGCATTGAACGGGTTTTCAGCAACGGGCTATTAATTCTTCTGCAACTTCGATAAAAGTACTTCTGCAAAAGCTCCAATCAGGCCAAATAGGCCCTAAGTGTAGATCGATTAATTTTTATGCGTACCTTTAGCAGAAGTGTCTACAGATGCCTGGGTACAAGATTTCTTCGGAGCTGGAGGAACCTTTGGAGCAGATTTTGAAGCTTTTCTCTTAGTAGCTAAAGAAGAAGTAACTGTTGGTGTCGGTAAGTTGTTTGCTTCTGCTCCTTTATGAGGAACCATGCTGGCAATTGGTAGGTAACTTATTCCGGGGGTCATATTTACGGGATTACCTGCAAAGAGGAGCATAAATAACTAAGCCAGCTTACAGAATAAAGAAGAATTTCCACAAGTAATATCTCAAATCCACAGTAATTCAGTAAAATACCATATAGCCGGTCCTAAGCCCAGATAAACAAGGAGGGTTGTATTAGGTCCTTGACTATCAATATGAAACTTAGACAGCAAAAGTATTGAATGTACATGTAAGTAAAGCAACAGTTTCCATTGCAATAGAAGCGAGAATGCGCTTGAGCATACAGGGATGACTCCATTCAGTAAACTATGCTATCAAGGAAAACAACTTTACTGATAGTTTGCCTGATCATGCCTCATTTAACAGCAAACTGGCTTCTTTCTTATTCTTAACAATTAGAAACATGAAGCGGGATACCATATTACTAGAAAATCTATTTTCAAGTTGCTTGTTACTACGGTATACTGACGATTTGAAACACGCTATCTGTCGGATCATTGATGCTAACCATTAATCTCAAAAGCTTAGCTTTTAGAAATATACAACTAATTTACTTAAAGCGTACAAACACAGCACCCACGAATCTCGACTGAACTCAACCCACCTGAACGTTAAGTCTATTATTGGGATTCTTGCTATTAGGTCTATTGTAAACCGCAGCATCACTTAACGTATTAGGCTCACCAACTTAACTTATTAGTCCGGGACAGAAAAAAGTTGAACTTATTTTTAACTCATAAATAAATAACCAACACTATCCAAATTTTAATAGTATGGTAAAATACGATGATACCCAAAATATCAGTATGTTATGTAGGACTAAAATAGTCATTAAAGGATGCACTTAAATGAGCAACGATCAAATTTACACTGGTCACTTCTCCCAACTTATCATTTACCAAGAACTGAACAATCCAAGAACTTAATTGAGACAATACATCAAACACATCCGGGGCGCATCAAAGTAACCCAGTACTAAACAACAGCAGCGCGAGATCTAAAAACCCAAAACATACCAGGAGGAGACCCATTACTCGGGTACAGAGGCGGAAGCGCCGGACCGGTCGGTGTTGATGCCACAAACTGCGGAGGCAGAAGAGGCGGCGACGAAGGCAGAGACGCATTAGTCGAAGAGTGATACGCCCGCATCACCTCCTGCATCCCCTGCATCGCCGTCTCCACCCTCCGCTTCTCCTGATCCACCAACACCCTCTGCTCCTTCAAGCATATGTACTCGTCCAATATCTCCCCCAGCCCTAGCAACCCCTTAGGCACCTGAAAACCCCAAATCCTTCAAAAACGAGAAAAACCCACTTCGAATTGATCCGCAGGAAAGGGATTGGAATGGGCATTACGCCATTAGCTACTACCTCTTTGCCCTTGGTCTTGGAGAAGAGGTCAGCGGCTTCGGATCTGAAGGCGGAGAGCGCACCGGTGCAGTTGTTGTCGGCGAGGTAGCGATCGACGATGAAGGCGACTTGGACGGGTGTGACCTTCCCCTTTCCGAGGTTATCGAGCTTCTTGGGCTTGCTCTGCTTCGCCATGGGAGTGTAGGAGAAGGTGGAGGAGAGGAGGAGAAGGAGAGGGAGAGGGAGAGGGAGGGAGAAGTGGGGAGAGAAAAGGGGGGAAAGGATGTGGAAAAAGAGAGTAAAAATACGCGCGAGTTTTTTTTGAATATTACGGTGAGAGATTGAGCGCGGGAAAGTAGCGAGGAGGGGAAAGAGTTATCCGCGCGCGTAAAGCGAATCTCTATTTCTCAACGAGAAATTTGCCTGCACCGGGTGTATAACAGATACTATACATCGGTACACTTTTTAAAATTCAGATTTAATTAATTAGATGGGTTCTACAATATTTAAAACTAACAGATTTAAAATACATTGTTTCAATCATATTCACTTAATTCCTCTTTGCATTTTTTTTATTTTAATTATATTAAATATTTTTCATAAACATATTAAAAATAATAGATTTTACAAGTATTAGTATATAATTATTGCTTACTACTAAGATGATGATGTTCGGTTGTATATTAGATTATAATAAATAAATATTTTTTTAAAAAAAAGTTGATAAAAATTTTTTAAAAGTTTTGCTGTGTTTTCTTTATAGGAAAAAACAAATTTATTATCAATATTTATTTGGTTGAAAAAAAAAATTATATTTATTTAGTTCGATAAATAAAAAAGGAATGAAAAAAAAAAAGTTAAGCAGCTTGAATTTTTATTTTTCAGAAAACGAAAACACTTAATTTTTTTAAAATCTGTAAAAATAATTTTGTGCAAAATTATTTTTACAAGTAAAATGATTTGTCTAAAACTCTTTAATTGGCATAAATTGCATCTATTAAAACTTTGTTTTAAAATATTAATTATTAGAAATTATGTGCGGTGTATTAATGCATGACATGTCATATAATTTCTCTTCGCTTAATCATAATCGGCGCATGTAATTCAATTCGCGGACTTCGCCGGCTCGAGAGCCTAGAAGCTAGCGTGGAAGCTTCTAGAAGGTGCCTCTATATAAAGAACGGCATAGCCTCTCCATCTCTTCTTGTTTGCACCTTCTCTCCCACCTCCCAAATCCCACTGAGAGAGAGAGAGAGAGAGAGAGAGAGAGAGAGAGAGAGAGAGAGAGAGAGAATCAATGCTGTTCTTCGTCGTCCCTGTCAACTTCCTCCCTTCCGCTTGACGCCAATCTCCGCCTCATCAGGTCGGAGATGGGGAACGGCGCGCTCACCATCACCATCCCCAAGTTCAGAGGGAACGAGGTAAGTGTCGGATCCATCCCGATCTCGATCACTCGCGCTGGTAATTAGATGCGTACGTTTCTTTAGAGGGGAACTTGGCGATGGTTTATGCTAGAGTTTTGCTTTGATTTTGATTCGAAGCCGGTTTCTAGGGTTCGATCCGGTTCATGGATCTCTTTCTTTTCTAGAACGATCGGAGGTTAAGTACGAGTACACGACAGTGATAGTGATAGTGAATGATATACTGATATATACTACTAATATCACAATTTTTACAGTGATCGTTGGATCACAAAAAGATCTGCGGCCTGGTCGTTGTTTGATGATTTGAATATACCAAATCAGTTCCACATCATTTTATGCATTTAGAGGTCCAATGATAATGACGTGTCGCACCTGAATCATTTGAGAATATAATATACAGGCATTATTGGTTATGAGGCCTAGACTTTGGAGCATTTGATTCGTGGTTTCTGTTGGACTTTAACCTATAAATTAGAAACTTGATTATATTTCATATTTCTTGGTGATTTTGTGAGCTTTGTAGGATCCATAGAGAGACAATATGTTTCAATCTTACCACAGGTGAGAAGCCAAATTTTGGTCACAGAAAATGATACGGGCCTGATGCTTTAGGGACAAAGTTTTCCTCTCAATCCGCGCGCGTTTATGTTCATATATATGGCTGATTTTATTTTTCTTTCTTGTTAAGATTGTTTCCACATTTTTTAGTTGGGCTCCAATCCAATACATTATTGGCTGAATTTCTGGTTGTGGCCTACAATATCTGGCTAGATAGGGGGAAACCATCTAAAACTCTCTCCTTATGTCTACTGTGACTTGTACATTTTTCAGAGAATAATTTTTTGTTTATGCTCAAATTCTACGCCACTTTATAAATTAAGCTATTTAATGGTTTAATTTTTCTTTTTACTATTTTTTTTTTTTTTTTTTTTCGATGCTATAAACCATGCTTGCATCTTTGGTGCTTTGCACCTTTATGCTTAAGTAACAATGGCTACATATTATTACGTACTTGAAAAATAACAAAGAATCTGCCTGTAGGCACAGTTTTACCTCTTTTTTAAATTGCAGTATAAGAGTAGTTTAACGTAATAGCAGAGAGAGCAACCAATTGCCAAAAAATAATTATATGCGGCGGCCACAGGCATTATCCTCGTGGCTAGGAATGATTTCCCTTCCCAACCCATAATGATGTTGCTTTTCCCTCTCACCAAGGCAGTCTTTTTTTTCCCTTCCCACCGATACAAGTTTCCCTTACCCGAATATCCAGTATGGGTGCCGGGGACTACCGCTTGACCGTAACGCTTTGGCCTACGCCTGTTGTTTAGCTCCAGTACTCCCTTGGTTCATCTGCTTCTAGCTATAGTAACTTTTGCAGACAAAATCCATGAACAGTTGAGTCTTCTGCTTAAATTTTTCACCGAAATTGGGAGCTCGTGTCGTCAAGATTTGGATGACAGGATCGTCGGTCTAAAATCTTAGTCGGTAAATTCTTGTAAGCAAAAATCACATCCCCATCAAAATATGGGTATGGTGATGCAGCTCTAGGCAGATCATGACCATGAGTCCGGTAAATGCCAAAATGAAATCTTAGATGATTTTGAATTCATCGCCTCCAATAAGCTTTCCTATGCCCACTACTAAGCTTTGATTTACGTGGTGCCAGGGGAATCTGAATAAAAACTATGCAGCATTATCAAAATGTTTAAATAAAATATTTTCATAATACAAAATGTGCTTTACATCCACCAAAAATATCTCACGGCAAAAGTAACAGAAATTAAGAGAAAAAAACCTAACAAAAGAGAATGAAAAGGCATCTCACTCAATTATCTTCCCCATTATTTTTCTTCACTGGTGGTACCCTCGAAGTGCAAGGATACCCAGCATCACCGATACTCCAAGAAAGCCCAAAAAAAATGAAAAAACAAAAAACAAAACAAAAACAAAAAACAAAACAGGATAGAAGATGGGTTAAACGTACAAAATTGTCAGATATCACCAAAACACAGGTTAGATATAAATAGAAATAGAAGTTTTGGATGAGGATCCTACTTACTAAACAAAGAATAAATATGTACGAGACCAATTCGAACGTGAAGCTAACCTAGGATAGTAGTTAACTGGAACTAACCATAAGACGCTATATTACTAAAATGAACTTTATAAAAGAAAAAAAAGTTAATCAGCTGTATTTTTTCTTTCTGTTTTTGGTGACATGGCATCTTATGGAAGAAGTATACGTATATAGTTTCATTATCCTGATTCCTAATTCCGCCTATTTCATAGTAACTTTTATAAAAGATAAGAAGAGCTGTACAGGGCCTCGAAAAATTGTCGCCCACAATGTTTACCCAGAATTTGTATCTATTGATTCTAATAAAAAAAGAAAATCATATGGTACTACATCATCAGTACAAGCTGCTTCTGTTATCTAACCTAAACTCAAAAAGGTTCACATTTAGACTACCACAAGCAACTGCAAAAACGTCCGAGACACTTCATTTTGTTTGTACTAGATAATTTGCGGAAGGGCCAAAGACTTCTAGAACATGTCCCTTCCATTCTTGTCCCACCTATATGTTAACATTAATGTCTATCACAGCAAAGCCATCATAACAGCCTGCATTTGAGACAACTGTTTATGACATTGATAGCATTATTATTTCCCACAAAGAGGCTATGCTTCCTAGCCAACAACTCCTGAACTTGAAGTTATCACAGAGTGCAAAAACTAGTCAAAAACAGATTTCGAGCACTGATGGAGACGAGCCAGTTTAACTTAATAAGACCTAAATCTTACTTGTTCAATGGTAAACCTCAGAAACAATGTTCTAAAGTATGCAAAACTGAAGAAATGCTTAGGCACAAAGTATAAGATTTGTTCTCTGTTTTCTTGTCTCAACATGTTTTCCGCTCTTGTCCAATAGATAGATCTGTGTAAAGACATTAATATCTAAAATCTCTAACATACATGACTTTTGCCGCCTCTAAGAGGAGGACTGGAATATTGTCCAACTTGGTCAAACATGTCAACCAAAGATGTTACCAAGCACGGAACCTATAGAGATCATTAATACAAAGCAGCATCTTGAACATAGTCAAAAGAATAGACAAAAATAATTCAACTTACACCAACACCACAATGAAAGTTAAAACAGAAAAAAATGCATAGAAAACCAGTTTACCAGAAAACCGTAAAGGGCAAAACAAGATTAGGCTATTGCCACAATATTCAAGTTCATGTCAATCTTTGACCATTAACAACAAGATCTAGACTTTCTTCTTTCCGGCAGCACTTGTCAGACAAGAAAACCACAGCAGTTAATTCCAATATCTAATGTTCATTGAAGGCCTAATGACTTAGCAACTATTTTCATCCAAATTCTCTGTAACATAAAGCTATACTTCTAGAGAATAATATTAGCGCAATAATATTCTGGTACTAGGTGATCTTAATACTTGAACCAAATAAATAATGACTAAATCTTGTGAAATTAATAGACTATCAAAACTACCAATCTAGTTAAAAAAATTTAATAGCAGTATTTACTAAAAAACTAGATCTGAAGGGACAATGCAGATATTTCAATTGGGTCAAATGCAACTGCCCCATTAAGTTGAATTTTTCTAAAAGGAATTCCAGATATCTAATGATATTGGCACCAACTTTTGGACTCGAGAAAAAAAAAAAAAATCAATCACTAGAAAAGATTTCACCGACTTGATACTATCTTTGATAGGACTTCGACGACTTGATACTATCTTTGATAGACAACACATTTAAAATCTTTGGGATTGAGAGATTATACCTACATAACAGTAAAAGCAAGAATGCAGGAGAAAAGCACAACAGAGTCTACAAAACTAAGGCAAAGTGAATCATGCAAGATGAGAAGCTAAAGCTAACTGTAAATACAAAGTTTGATGGAGCATAGTTTGTCATACATCTTGACAGCTAAGATTTTAACTTTCAAGAAATATGGAAATTTATAACACATCGAAAGCCACAAACTCATTAAGAACTAACGGTAATGTAGAAATACCTACTGATTAGCATGCCATTAGTTTTAAATTTACGGGAAGACAACTTTGAGAACAACGAAAGTCAAAGATTCATTAAGAATGTAAGGTGATGAAGAAATACCTATTAATTAACGGTCATCATGTTGAAAGGAAATAATCATGTTTAAATGACATTCCAATCGAAGGAAAAACAAAATATTAATATATCAAAAATGCACATTATATAGAATATCTACACTCAGCACCGTAAGTTTGGAAGTTATCAATGATTAAAAGTAATGGAAGGCCCTAAAAGAACTATGCAGCTGACCTTATTTCAAGGAGATACCACGATCAGCACCAAAAAGCCTGAAAAGAAAAGATTTATGATTGCCTACTGCCATATAAGAAACTTTTGAGTATGTATTCTTCTTAAAAACAAACACCTAGTTCAGACGAATAGATGGAAAATGACCTGGGAATCAAATGGAAAACCAGTTAAAAAAGGAATACAATCAACAACATTATACAGAAGGAATTTACTTTCAATCACAGCATGTTAGGGTATAATAATCTCAACTTAGCACAAACTCACATAACCTACCAAAAGGCATTGGACTATTAGAGAACATACCACTGGAGTATCGATAAATAATAAGATTTATATAAAAAGGAAGACTAATAGGGACTTCAATGGTAGTAGAGAACAAACTTGGGACGATTTCTACCTACTTTAATTAAAACTACTTAAAAGCCATGCCGCCAGACTAAACATATATAAATCAATATAATTCATCCTTTTAACTTCTATTTAGAGCCATAAACATTTGATTAAACACAAGAACCAACAGGGAAGGCAAAGACATTAATAGAGAACAAGGTGCTGAAAAGAGGCATATGTCTCGCTGATCAACTTTTGAACTATAATATAATTACTTGGAAGGCCAAGGCAGCTATAGGACCTTTTCAACAAGGCATTGACGATGATGCAGAGTAATGTAATTTTCCACAGGTTCATGTCACTCAAATTCTCACTTCCCTATATGCTTAAAGGTCTACTAAAAGCATTATGATCGATGGTTTGCTAAATTTGGATAGAAGAAGCAAAGAAGAAAATAAAATCTAATTGTGTATCAAAAAACACATACCATTCAGACAACAAAAATATCATACATGGTTCCATCACCAAATCAACATAACATTACCAATACATGCAATCCTACTAAAATTCTCAGTTGCTTGGGATATGTTAATGGCCAAACAAGCTAGGATACTCGATTGTTCGGTAGGCCAAGAAAACAAGCTGGATTTTCTTTTAAGCTAATCTACTACAGAGATCTTTCAAGAAAATACAGGTACAACTTGATTGGACATAACTCTTCTTCTCATTAAATTTCTATGCATGCAATAATATGGAACAGGCTAGGAATTTATATAAGCTAAAGACTATCATAAGCTGAGATGATAAAGAATGTTGTATTGTGGTATCAGAAGTTTTGTACTGGTTGCACAAATGTATAAAATTAAAATGTTAACAGTAATCTAGTTGATGATTTAAATCAAATCCCATACTCATAACATAAAACAGTTATGTAACTTATGTTAAATAGCTCCGATAATAATACAGGCCACCTGATACGATCACCATGCATTTGTTCTTTCATATATTGGTTATAATCTCATATTTTGGTTTATAAAATATTGTAAGCTTAGACACAAAACATTCGGCAATATAGGACTCTGGCATCTGCTTAATAGCTTAATAAATTCTAATCCTGCTTAAGAAAAATGAGTCTTTAATCTTTAGGCATATATATTAACTTCCCCTATTTTAGTTTTGAAGTTTTATGTTTCACCTTATATTCTATATGTGGATAGTGCTTAATTTCTTTCCCCAAAACTATATTATGTATTCAAGCTCTACTTACTAATGAAATGCCAACAGGCCTTTACTCCTTTTTTTTAAAAAAAAAAACTTTAAGCATCGATATTCTTCAGGGTTTGATCATCTATATTTTCTTATTTACATTTAACTATCTGGATAATAAACAGGGCTAATCTTAGGAAATATGTGAAAAACATTGTAAGTTAAAAGCACGCTCCATATCTGTACTGCAGAATCTCTCTTAACCAGTTCATCTCTTACATGGGCCCCTTTCATTTCCACACATTCATGGTATCCTCTTGATCTCTCTCTTAATCCTCCTCCATTGAGACTTCTATTCCTCTTCAAAGCAGATTTTACCTTCTTTTCGTGGTTGCCATTTTTGTAGTTAGAACCTCATCCTGACTAATAATCTATACAAGTCAATTTATGATTCAGATTAACTATCTGCTACCCCATTCAGTATGAGTTCAGAAGCAAAAACAGCTAAACTGTGTGACCTTCTTTAACAGGTGTTATATATGATTTATGCTATTTGAAAGTCAATAAACATCAAATGTCAATTAATCACCACATCATCTCTCCCAAATTGAAGCCTCAAGAAACTTTATCAGGACTATCAACAACTAGTAAATCTATTTAAATCGTGTGAGCCCACTCGTCTCAGATAAATAAACAAAAGAGCAAAATACAAAATGTAGCTGGTGAATTGACAAAGAAGTAGGCAATGACCAGAAGGCAAAATTTTTCTGATCATGTCACCTATTTTACAAGTTGTTATAGTTTATAAAATTATTTCAAAGAAGCACAAGATGGATATTTTCTTACCTTAAGTAACCATGTAGCATGAAAGTGGGACTCTCTGCAGGTATTTCTCTAAAAATTCTTAGGTCTGCTTTGCAACTAAACAAAAAAAAGAGATATAATTCAAAAAAAAAAAAAAAAATCAGTTTATTGTAGAGTGAACAATGCAAACAATGGCAGTAAGTCCATGCGAAAAAAGTGCTCTACTGTAAAATTCTCATCACTATCGCTAAGTTCAAGAAACTAAAAGGCGGTCATGCAGTTAACTATTAAACACTTTACTAACTAGCCAACTACCGAACAAATAATTGTTTTCTGAATGACAGTTCTTTTCAAACCTTGAAACTCACAGCTAGATCTAATCAAAGTTCAGAACCAATCCTGTGATAAACTTATATCTTTCATAAAATCCACTTTACTAACTAGCCAACTACCGAGCAAATAATTGTTTTCTGAATGGCAGTTCTTTTCTAACCTAGAAAATCACAACTAGATCTAATCAAAGTTCAGAACCAATCCTGTGATAAACTTATATCTTTCATAAAATCCACTCAACAAGAATGTTGATTCATCAAAAGGAAGCACATTACAAGTAAGATTGCCTTTCATAATGTATGAAAGGAAAAGCTTGATAGAAGGAAATACCGCAATAAATTTAGTAAGAATCAAAAATGTAATTTTAGAGATCTTAACTCGTCCGAATTTCCTTTAATAATGTCTGATAGGCTAACCTGCTAGTATGTTCTTTTCTCACATCCTTGGTATCTCAGCCTTCAGTCACAAGAATCCAAAGAGAAATAATTCATGTGTGAGTAGGATGATCCTTAGATTCATAATTACTGACAAGGTCTCTTTCTTTTGGCACTATGGCTATGATTTTAGACATTATGTTCTTCTATATGGCCTATACCTTTCAGTTTTTTTGGATATTCCATGCGAATCTCTTGAAATGTTCAAAGAAATTGCCTATAGCAAATGTTGCTTAACTGTGTTGACAAAAATTATTGTTATTCAAACATAATCATACGTGGGGCTTTTGATTACCACTAAAACTATATGCATACAGTCAATCAAAAGTGTGATATCTAAATTTTTATCCTATTCTGTCTACTTTGGAATGTCCAACATTCTTTTAATAGAACTATGTCTACTGTCTTCATTCTTCCAACAGTCATCCTATTTTATCTGAAGTGGAGGCTACCATGTCAGACAACCATTTTATGAGAAATGATCTCAGCAGCCCATAGTCTGAAGGCAAGTGCAACAATCTATCAACTCATAGAGGCGTTTTGCTGCATACTGCATGCAGCCATGCAGTTTCATATGCCTCAGTCAATTAATGCAACCTTACATTGTAAAATGAATGTTGAGGGTGAGGGGTTGGGGGAGAGGGAAGAGCTTGAGAGAGAGACTTGTTCACTCCTTTCCAAAAAGAACAAGTCTATGAATATGCATTCTCAAAAAGTAATTACAAGTTGATTTTGACAAGTGAACCTATTGACCCAGATGCTGAATGACACTTGATAGCCTGATTGTGAGCGAAACGAAAAGAAACAAATAACTATATCCGTATGTCTGTTATCATATAGCTACCAAATAATTTTTAATTTTTAATTACATACGATCTTGTTAGAAGGCCTTTCTAGTTAAGAATTTATCCTTTTTTCCAACAGAAAGTGCTTGTATACCTAGTTTGGACTTTTGTCTACTATTTAGTTCAAAAAGGGCAGTAACAACTCACTTACACAAATTGAATCACAAACACTTACGAACGAGTACAAGTTATCAAAAAAAGGAACTAATCTAGGTGACAGTGTGTTTTTGAAAGGCTATGAACATTCTAGTATACAGCCAAGGACACCCATATTATATGATAGTAAATTTCATACTTCATCTTGTCTAGTACTATTAGACCATTTACATAATTAAACAAAAGTTCTAACAATGAGTAGGATGTGATTTTCAAGCAGTCTCATCAAAAATTAGGTCCAAGAAAATTACAGGAAGTCATGTGCCAACCCAGGACTGTATCATCTAACTTACAGGGCTGGCCAACCAATTTGAGACACCGCTCTTGGTTCAATAAGCTGATAATTGTAATCGTTAGTAATCCTCATTCAAAAAGTCTGCCCTACAGCCCACATGAATTGGCCCTAATGAAATCACCTTCTCAAGCCACAACTTCAAATGATTGAGATAAAAGGCAATTTGTTGGTAACGGCAGTGAAGAAACTATTTCTTTTTACAAGTGAATGTCTTCTCTCTGCAAAATATACTGATCCAGCAATTTGGCTGAAAGAAGTAATTGGAGAAGTCCCTAGTCCCTTCAACAAATAGATCATAAATTTTGCAAGAGGGCATAGGGCTCTACTTGGTTACTGTTCTTGAAAGAAAGTGAAATTATCAAACTGATTAGCAGCAGAGACCAATCTTCACTACTGAAACTAGAAGACAGAAACCTACAGCAGAGTACAGCTTTCTCATCATATAGATGCCTAAAAAAGGGTAGATGCTTCATGTAAAAAAATACAGTCCAGTTTTGTTTTTCAAGTAAAAAAAAAACCTTTAGACACAAATGTACACAACGAAGAGAGAATTAGTATAGCAAACTGGCAATCAACGCCACAACTGTCAAGTGAAAAACAGCTCAATTTGTAAATTCATAAAGGTATAAAATATCTGCTGCAATGATCCACCGTTCTCTATGGAAAAATACTCAAAGGAGGGACATCAATCCACAAAGATCTACAAAAACACTAATGCAGATATATGAAATTTTAGACAGTGCGCACAAAGAAGACATGATCACAGTCATCAAGTATGCAAATTCAACAAAACTCAGAGAAGAATTCTTAGTGATACTCCTACAAGAGAAGAATAAAGCAAGTTAAGATATAACCATCTAATGCACGTAATTCAGTAGAACGCCGCTGGAGACAACACCTGTGCAGCTAAGACAACAAAAGACATCCAAATATGTAGTTTTGCACAATAACTCCAGATTTTGAAACTAGTTTGGCTTCAACCAAAAAAAAGCTCCAGTTCAGAAGAGTTGCTTCCACAGTTTTCATACCAACCTAGTAACAAAAGTAAATCAATCCATAAATGCACCGGCGTGAAAGTTGCAGCTTCAGCTAATAAGTGATAAGGAGATAACATCTCTGCTATGCATATAACTCAAAGTACCTAAGAGTCATTTAAATAGCGCGGTACATTACCGCAAAGCTTATGGCCTATTCCCATGATTCTCGAAATTCCCCTTCCTAGATTTATTCGGATCATCAGAAGTCCTGAAGCAAAGAGAAAATTGCAGCCAAATGGCATGATATCATTTAATTTATAATGTGGAAATCAGACAGTTTATGAGATATAGAGAAACAAACTTACAACTTTTGCTTCTTTGCAACTTCTTGCTTAATGCTCAAAACCATATCCATTGCCATCTTCTGATGCTCCCTTGTCTGTGAATGCATGTCTAAACCCTCAACAGTTTCGCAGTCAATCCTGCATATCCGGCACCACCCCATGCTCCCGGGGTTTCTCTTCCTCGGATGCTCATATATGTCCTAAAAAGAAATGATAGGTCGCATAACCAGTAGAGGTGACAGACAGGAAAAGCACATGCTTGCAATAATCTCAATAATGAATCAATAAATGCAGAATAAAAGAAACTTTATTCTGTCTTATAAATAGAAAGAGACATGGTATCACAAAATCACTCACAGGATTGAATGGTCCAGCTTCATTAGAAAAACCATGTCGTGAATAGTTGCCGCCAAAACCTGGATCACCTGGGCGCATGCGCCCTGAAATGTTATACCCTCCAAAGCCAGTTGGCTCACTCCCGTGAAAACGATCTCCATCCCGTAATGTACCAGGAAAATTCCGAGAACCAAATGAGTCGCCTGGGTGGAACGGTGGGTGAAGAACATCTGAACCATCAAGACTCTTTCTTCTATTTCCTGAAAGATTATAGTAGTATTAGAAATACCTAGGTAAAATGACCTGGCAAAGCAACGAAACTAAAGGCGGGATGTATAGTAAGTCTTACCATCATGGAACATACTGCCTGCTGAATCAGATGGATGATTAAAAGCCTTTGATCTTTCAACAAATCCGCGCGGCTCTCTGACATCAAAGTCATTCAACCGTGATTGATTACTAAATCCAAACCTACTAGGTGGGAGGGCACTAAATTCTCCACCAGGACTTCTTAAAGGTGGCAGACCATCCATACGGTTCCGATTAAATTCAGAAGGATCAGGCTTCCTCCCAAAATCTTCCTGAAAGCCTACTGGTCTATGCCTTTCTCCAAAATCCATGTGGTGTGGTTCTGAACCAGAACCCCCAGCAGGAAAAGGAGTACCAGAATGTTTAGGATGTAATGGCCTCACAGGACCAAACTGTTCGTGCCCCCTATCTAAAGCCCTCGGTGAGATATAGCTGTCAAAATTTGGCGAACTTTCATTATCCAAATGTGATGGCCGAGGGAATTGCTTCAGATCTTCTTCAAACTCCCTCCGATTTACATTCCGTCTAGCCGGATCCACTGGAAAAGGCCTAAGATGATCGTCTGCTGGCCCCTTGAACCTTTCATCTGGAAAACCAGAACCATGCATCCCACCAGCAAGTGGCCCTTTATCAGGTACCCCATTTACTTTATTCATGCCTGGCTGGATGAAAGGCGGTTCAGGATGTGTACCATCAAAAAACCCAGGCCTCCTAGCAGCATATGCTTCAGCTTCCAGAGCATTTGAAGGGTACGGTCGGCCCACCTGATCTTCAGGACCAAAAGGTGGCCCTTTGGGTGCATCAAACATTACAGGTGGGGGTGGCGGCCCACCCACTGGCGGATGGGCCATACCTTCACCATAAGGTCTTACGCCTCCACCATGAGGCACGGGCATAGGAATTTGACCCTGTCCTTGCAGCTGGCCTGGAGCCCTTACCAGTCCATCAGAGTGAAATGAACCATATGGTGGCTGTCCTTGTGATGCTTGCACCTGATGAGGAAAAGTTTCGGGAAAATTACTTCCAGGAGGTCTCGTTTGATTTGGCACCATGTCTGGTCGGGGCCCTTGCATGTGATAGGGACCAGGATGTGGTGGTCCAGGTGGCCTTTGGGCTGGGTTCAGCATATTTGAAGGATGTCCGAAAGGAACTTGCTGTGGTGGAGGATATCTCTCCTGAGAAGGAATTGGTCCTGCCGGTGCCATTCCTCGAGCCATGTCAGGCCCAGGGCCATGGCGAACATATTGGAGTGGAGGACCATCATGATAACCGGGCTGGAAATATGATCCTTCCTGTGGAGGGATGATATTTTGGCTGGATGGCTGCTGCATCTGTTGGGGAACCTGCATGTTGCTGGCAATATCCCCTGTTTTCTGAGCTGACCCACCAGGAGTTGGAGCTTGTGCATCCTCCCCCACAGCATGTGGATCAACCTTTTCATTAAATTTACCTTCTAAGATATTTTCTTTGTCCCCCATGACGTCCTTTGAAAGATGTGAACTACCAGTTACCTCGTGAGGTGAGCCAGCAGCATCTTCCTTCACTACAGGCTTAACACCCAATGTCCCAGCATTATCAGATTCGGAGACTTTCACATTACCCTGCATCCACTCTGAAGTATCATTACGCTTTATATTGGATTCCTGCTCTTTATCCTCTCCGCTTGGTTTTTCATCTATTGCAGCCTCCGAGTTACGAGCAAGATTAGCATCACCTGCTTCAGCGCCTTCAGCATGTCTTGGAACAATTTCATTCTCTACCACAGGAATATTTCCAGCTTTGTCTGATTTGCCTGACTCTGATGTGGGGGTCACAGGCACTAGAGAGCCCTGCCCCGCAGAGGAGTTCCCCATTGGGGACTGTTGATTTGTAACACCAGGTGGTGGGTGCCTGCCCAGGGCACCTGGAGAATGTTGGAATGGCTGCTGTGACATGCCATGGTTCATTATCACAGCAGGACGAGCAGCCGCTGCCTGAGGTTGAAGGGAAGGCAAACCATGACCTTGTGGAGGTCCATTCTGCTGTGGGTATGGTTGAGCCAGGGCATGCTGCTGCATATATGGTGGGCCCAGAGGATGCACAGGTTGTTGGGCATGCATTGGTGGCTGCGATGGCATCATCCCCTGCTGGTATGGCTGACCAGGCTGCGGAGGAAGCCCTTGTGGATGCAAACCAGGATGCTGTTGCACCGGCGGAGTATGATGACCAACAGGATGATGAGGCTGCTGATGGGGTGGCAGAATATTCGCATGAGGTCCTTGTGAAAGCAGCATAGCTGGCTGCTGTTGTTGGACTGGCATGGGAAATTGGCCTTGGGGAGGGCGTGTCTGAGGGGGCAGCTGCTGGGGGGCAAATTGAGGATGTTGTTGAGGAGGAATGCCCTGGTGCTGAGGGGGAATATGCATTGGGGGGCGTTGGTAAGGGCCACCTGGCGGAACCGGATGGGCTGGCTGAGGCTGAGGATAAGATTGATGCCCTGTTACTGCACGAACAGCAGGATGCTGAGGCTGTGCCTGTGGAATGAGCTGGGGCTGGGGGTGAGGATGAGGCTGAGTAGTCGGAAGAGGCTGTGGATGTGTTTGTTGGAGCAGAGATGGAGGGTGTGGGGTCGGATGACCCTGCATCGGAGGTTGGGCAAGTGGCTGAGGTGGAAGCTGTGGATGTTGTTGGGTAGGCAAAGGTTGAACCTGCTGTGGTGGTGGTTGTGCTTGGGGATGAGGCTGAGCTTGCGGTTGGAGTGGTTGGGGCACTGGCTGGCCAAATTGCTGCCCAGCAAGTTGTGGATGAGATGGCAGAGGTGCTGGTAATTGTGTGGGAGGTACGTGAGGTTGCTGTGCCTGAATATGTGGGGCTTGGGAATGGGGATGAGTCTGTGGTTGTGGTTGCAATTGAGGGACTGCTTGGGCCTGAGGCTGCGTAGGCGGAAGCTGTTGCAGGGGTTGTGGATTGGACTGCAGCTGAGGTTGGGGCTGGGGATGTTGTTGCATATGAGGTTGAAAAGGTTGTGGCTGTGCTTGGGGAGCAACCTGCATTTGAGGCTGCATGTATTGTTGATAGGCTTGCAGGTACTGGCCATACTGTTGATACTGCTGGTAAGGATTATATCCTCCGGGGTAATGCTGGTAGTATTGCTGGTACTGCTGCTGGTACCACTGCTCAGCAGAAGGAGCCTGAGCCGCAGCTTGAGGATAGGTAACTGCTCCAGGCTGGTTTTGGCCCTGAACAGAAGCAGCAGGAGTTGCTGCTGGGACAGCAGCAGGAGCAGAAGCAGAAGCAGATGCAGATGATCCAGGAACAGAGGCCGAGGCACCTGCTGCTGCAGCAGTTGGAATAGCAGTTGAAGCTACTGTTGTTGTTGCAACGGCTGAAGCAGGAGGTGTTGAACCAACCTTTGGTTGTTCTTGTGCTGTTGCTTGAGTTACAACAGTTGAAACCTGAGTCTGAGTGGCCTCTGCTTGTTGTGCTTGGGGTTGCAAACCCTACACCAAATTCATCATAGAGTGAGATTACAGTCATTTAGGTCTACACTATATTGCATCTCATCGAAGAATTTTTTATGACTTACAGGACAAATCTGTGCATGCTCTTGTACTTGGCGGTGAACAATCTGAGTCCCGCATCTGTTGCAAACAACAGGAGAGTTTCCAAAGCTACATCCAGTACAATGTGTGATACAGTCAGTCAAAGTCCCTTGCCATTGGCAACCACTTCTGTAGTAGAGGCAGTGAACTGCTACTTTGCCCACAGTTTCACCAAGCAACTTGTTCGATTCCATCAGAGGCTGCACATATAGAATAACACTTTCAACTAAAAATGCTGACACTCAGAACAGAAAACAGAGTCCAATACACTGGCATATTAATACCTTGGAATCAGCTTCAGTCACAAGGTAGCCATCATAAGGGCAAGCCTGGGTAGTGGCAACTATATAAGCCAAGCAAGGTTTGCAGTACAGATGGGTGCACTGAGATTGCAAGGCTTCATGAGGATATACGAGCGTGCGGCATACAGGACAGAAATATTCACCAGGAAGTGATTGAATATTCACAATACACTCATTATCAAAACCCATGGTGCTCTAGACTCCCCAACTAAACTGGACTTAATAATTTGCAGGAGACCTGTATCAACAAAGACTCATACTATGAGATTTTCCCACTAGTTAGCCACAGATAAAGTAAATTGCTTTTTGTAAAAAAAAATGTAAGTAAATTGCTAACTAATGCTAAAGAAAGTGTACAGAATAAGAAATAATAGAGCAAGGAAATGAATAGCTCAAAAGAATTTGCAGTAAATTCAGAAGGAAAATTTTAATCAGGAAAAAAAAGAAGCATAAGAACTGAATAAATCTCCTTCACAAGCATGTACGAAAGATAACAAACAAGAAAGCATAAAAATAATGCACCATGGCAAGTTCTGCACCCAACTATTACAGAAAATTACAATCCGCATCCACATATCGACCTTAAAAAGGGTTGAAAATAGCAATCAACAGAATAAGAATACCGTCTACAAACAACTACAAATAGCAAAGCTAGATCAATTGCACTAAAAGCCGCAAAATCTCGGATCTGGGGTTTAGTATCGAGGCGGATTAACAATACTTCTAGCGACATCAGAACCAGCAGAAGACGTAATACACTATCAGCAGCCTCTCACACAGCCACGAAACACTAAAACGCGACAAGCCCCACCAACATCGCGGACTAAACGAAACACAAATACTTACAAAATGAGGAAGTAAAAGAAGCAAAACACTGGAAAGATCAACAAATGAGTAGAATGAGATCGAAGCCATCAATGCAGCCAATTCCTCCACCAAAAACAACATGAAGCACAAGCAGAATTAAGGATCCATACCTCAAACCTTCGAGGATTTAGCACAGGATAGTACCTGAATAACGGAGAGCTCGAGATAGGGAAGAAGCATAAACCCTAGACCGGGAGCGAGACGAGTACCGGCCTAGGGTTTGGGGGGAGGAATCGGAAGCAAAGGAGCGATCGTATACGAAGCTCGGATGGGTAAGAGAGGGAAAAGGTCGCGTACAGAGAGAGAGAGAGAGAGGTGAAGAGGAAAGAGGGTGGATACAGGGGAGGCGAGTGAGATATGGGGAGGAGGCGGAGGTGTAAGGCGTGAAGAAGGTGAGTCGAGCTGTCGAGGGAACATATATGAAGAGAAACGGTGAGCCCGTGAGTCGCTGCATCGGGCTCGTTTCAAAGTGTTAAGTCCTTATGGACGGTGGGGCGGGCTTAGAGAAATGAAATGGCCCATTTAGCCAATTAGTAATTAAACAATTAATCTGGGCTTTGAACGGTACAGGACACAAAATAATACCGGTCCAAATCAAGTGAACTGTTGCTCAAACTAGACGAAGGCCCAATACAAATTTGGATGGAAGTTCCATGAAACCCCCAATTAAGCCCGACTCTTGGTCAAATGTTCACATGAACCCATCCCGCGAACCAGGTTGAGCATCCGTGGATCAACCGACGCCGCACTCCATCCCTGCTTCCTCCGCCACTAATCCAATCAAATCCAATTATTATTATTTTTTATTTATGCTAGTTTTTATTATTAAATCCCGAACCAACCCTCGCTCCAATAGCCCGTAAATCACACCCAAAATCCCAATAACGCGATAGGAACGAGATGGGTCTGATGCTGGGGAAGATCACGGTGGAGACGCCCAAGTACGAGCTCGTCCACGCGTGCCCCGACTACGAGATCCGCAAGTACGTCCCCTGCGTCGTCGCCGAGGTCACCTACTCCCCCTCCGCCCTCGGCGGCGACCGCGACGGGGGCTTCAGCATCCTCGCCGACTACATCGGCGCCCTCGGCGCGCCCCGCAACGCCAAGCCCGAGAAGATCGCCATGACCGCCCCCGTCGTCACCAAGACCTCCGCAGCACCGGAGAAGATCGCCATGACGGCGCCGGTCATCACCTCCGGCGGCGGCGGCGGCGGCGGAGATGTGGTGACGATGCAGTTCGTTTTACCGGCGAAGTACCGTGCGGCGGCGGAAGCGCCGCAGCCGTTGGACGAGAGGGTGGTGGTGAAGGAGGAGGCGGAGAGGAAGTACGCGGTGGCGAGGTTTAGCGGCGTGGCGACGGAGAAGGTGGTAGCAGAGAAGGTGCAGAGTTTGAAGAAGAGCTTGGAGAGTGATGGGTATAAGATTACCGGGGAGTTTCTTCTGGGGAGGTATAATCCCCCGTGGACTCTACCGCCTCTGAGAACCAATGAAGTTATGATACCGGTGGAGTGAAAAAAGTACTTGTGGGGTGGGGTTTCATCTCTATCCGAATTATATGGTTTTTACCATTGTGTCGCAGAGATTTAATGCTGTGTGCTTTCTTAGGCGTATGTTAGTAGGTGTTTACTCCTAATCTACAGATCTGAGGATCGATAAGGGATTTACTATACTCAATATGGTTGTGAAAATTAGTAATAAGCGACACTTTTTTATGTTTTTAGAGTAATAAAGTTCCAATTGCTTGCGGAGTATCATATTTATCATTTATCATCACATGAACCATATACGTTCTAAAATATCTCGCTAACCTGGTGCTTAAAAGCTGTCCAGCGGCTTGCTTGGCTCTAGATTGTTCAGGAATTACTTACCATCTAGGTGTAATTCAAATTCACCTCTTAACTTTTTTTTTTTTTTAGAGAGAAAATTAGCACATTATGGGCTTTATTGAGAAAAGAAAAAATACTAACTCAAACAAAGAATGGCAAAAAAAAAAAAAAAAAAAAAAAAAAAAAAAAGGGCAAGCCTGCTAGGTTTTTGCGTGTTAAAAGCAAGTTAGAAGTCAGGCTTGTCAGGTTTCTAAAGTTATTACAAATTGTTACACATCAACACCTTACATCTCAGCTAAGGTAAAGCTCGGAGAAGGAAGAAGAGAGAAATGGAGATAAGAGGGGAGTAAGGGAGGAGAACACCTTTTTCCTTCTGTGAGGAGACAGGATGGCAGAGGTAGCGTATGGGTGAAGTTATGAAGACTCCAGCATCTTCTAGAAGCGAGTAGGTGGGGAGCTCAACTCAGAGGGTATATGTCACTCATCGACATCACGCTAGGAAGGAGAAGGAACGCCAAAGAAGCCCGAGGATGATCCAAGCCCAGAGTAGCAAGGCCCACTAAGCCCATTACAATTGTTATTGCTTTTACAGTTAGGACCTCACAATTATACATATTACATCTAAGTCCTTAACAGGATAGTATAAATAAGCAACTCTGTAATAGAACATGATATGAATTGAATAATCAAGTTCCCTCCACAACTCTCTCTTTCTCTCTCTAACCTCCTCCGTTCTCATCTCCCTCATTCCGAATCCTCCTCTCCCCAACCTTCCCTAATCTCTTCCAATTTCCCAATCAAATTCCTTAATCCGCCATTATTGGAGCTCAACCATTCCCGATCGGCATAAAGACGGAGACCATCATCCTCTCCGCCATCCAGACCTCAGAGAGATCTCATCACCGGCCAGTTGCGGATCGTCCGGGTGCAACAATTGGTATCAGAGCTGTTCCGATCCCAGGGATCTGAGGAACAAGCAACCAAAAATCCGAGGCAACAAGAAGTAAGCAACATTACCGATCGATACCCACCATTACAGGAGTAGTAGATTGCATCACAATTCAGATTGTGATAAGCGATCTGGTAGAAGGAGCAGATTTGTAGCATACCCACATCGCAGCAGATCCAAAGGAGAAGCAGATCTAGAAGGAGGTAACAGCTTGATAACCCACCTTATTCCATTCTGGCAATTAAGATAGGGTATCCTTGGTAATTGCACAACTAGCAGTTGGATCTGGGTATATAAACAAACTTGGTAACCGGTTAGAATAAGATATCAGCAAGATAGGCAAGAAGAAGAATAATAGATTCAAGTACATCAGTGAGGAAGATTTCAGTGAAGAAATGACGGAAGGCACCAGGCTCAAAGATTTAAGTGAGCATCTCAGAATCATTGAGGAGAAGATGCAAAATCTTACCTCTGACTGTAATCAGGAGTTAAACTCCAAATTCCAACAGTTTGAGTTAGAATACAACAGAAAATTGGGAGTTGTAGTGCATCAGTTGGATGAAATGCAGGTTGAAGCAACCAAGAGACATGAACAATTGATGAAATTGTTTAGTACTCAAACCTCAGTGACAAAAACCCCTTTATTTTCTTCATCTCCAGTGAAGGAAGGCAAATTCACTCATGAATTCATGTCAAGTAACAATTCCAAGGTTAAATTCAGAGAAGATAAAGGAAAGGGTATATTACCTAACCCACAGTTTGGACAAGAGAGCCAACAGGGGAGCCAGGGAAGCAGAAGTCCCTTTTATGTTCCTCATCCAAGATTGGACTACCCAATGTTTGAAGAAGAGGATCCTAGAGAGTGGATAAGCAAGAGTGAGCAATACTTTAAGTTGTATCAAGTACCAGAAGATCAGTGGATAGAAGTGGCTACACTACACTTCACAGGAAGAGCCGACAGATGGAAGGAAAGGTATCTTCTAGACAAACCTGGAATCATTTGGGAAGAATTGTGTGAAGCTGTGTGTAGGCGCTTTGATGGGGCTACCATGAAAAAGCTGGTAAGAGAATTCAACAAGTTAACTCAAATTAGTACTGTAGAGAAGTATCAGGAAAAATTTGAGAAACTTAGAGCAAGAATGTTGTATCTTAATCCAACCTTGAGTGAAGAGCATTTTATTCAAAGCTACATTAGTGGACTCAAGGAAGAATTGATTCCTTTTATAGATTTATCCAATCCAAACACTCTGGAAGAAGTGTATGAACAGGCAAGATTGCATGAACAAGCTTTAGCTATGATGTGGAGGAAGCATAAGACAGTTAATAAACCAGCAAGTAATCAAGGATTTCCATATACCAAACCATATGCTGTGAGAATAGGACAAAATCAGATGGAAGGTACGAGGGGAATTAACCGCAAGACAAGTGAAGGCCCTTATGGAGTCAGCAAGCAAGTTTTTGAGCAAAGAAGAGCAGCTGGATTATGCTACAAGTGTGGAGATAAATACCATCCTGGGCATTAATGCTCAGATAAAACATTAAATCAACTAGAAGGAGAGCCAGAGGTAGAGGAGATTTTTGATGAATCTATGCTGCAAGATTTTGAAGAAGAAGAAGAAGAAGGAGAATTGACAGTGGGTGACAACTCTGAAGAAGTTGGAATTTCTGTACATGCATTAAGTGGAGAGATAATGCAGGAAACTATTAAGGTACAAGAAGAAGTGGGAAGTAAGCCAAGTAAGCCATTGGTCGTACTAATAGACACAGGAAGCACTCATAGCTTCATTGACTTCCAGATTGCTAAAGAGCTTAAAGCAGATATTACTGCTGCATCCCCTCTTATAGTCACTGTGGCAAATGACCATAAGGTACTCAGTAAGTTGAAATGTTCCAACTTTAAATGGCTAATGCATAGAAAAACCTATCAGGCTGATCTGAGAGTCATCAGACTAGATGGATCTAGTGTCATTCTTGGAATTGATTGGCTTAGGAAGTATGGAAAAGTTACATTTGATTATCTAAATAACTCAATGACCTTCAACAAAGGGGGAAAGACAATCACAGTCAAAGGCATTACTGAGAATGCTAAGTTGAAAACTATTGGGGTAAAACAATGGTACAAGGCAAGCATGCAGGGCCAATGCTGTGCCATAGCTCACTTGACTCACTCTGAGAGCAAGCCAGAAAGAATCATTCCCCCAGAAATACAAAAGGTTTTGGATATGTATGCAATAATCTTCCAAGAACCAAAGGGATTGCCTCCAGTTAGAAGTCATGATCACAGGATACCCCTACATTTTGATGCTAAGCCAGTTAACATTAGACCTTATAGGCACAGTCATGAACAAAAAGGGGAGGTGGAAAGACAAGTAGCAGAGATGTTAAAGACAACCATTATACAAAAGAGTCACAGTCCCTATGTTTCCCCAGTTTTGTTGGTAAAAAAGAAAGACCATACATGGAGGATGTGCATTGATTACAGACAACTAAACAGGAATACAGTCAAGGATAAATATCTAATTCCAATAATTGATGATTTATTGGATGAATTGGGAGGGTCTAAATTGTATTCAAAAATTGATCTTAGATCAGGTTATCACCAAATCGGGATGAATGAGAAGGATGTCTACAAGACTGCATTCAGGACTCATGCAGGACATTATGAGTTCTTGGTGATGCCTTTTGGGCTAACCAATGCTCCAGCTACATTCAAGTCTTTAATGAATGATGTGTTTCAACCTTATCTCAGAAAATTTGTACTGGTATTCTTTGATGATATACTGATTTATAGCCCTAGTCTAGAAGCACATGTAGCTCATCTTAGAACAGTACTGGAAGTGCTTAAGAGTAACCAACTATTGGCTAAAAGATCTAAATGCTTCTTTGGGCAACCATATGTGGAATATCTTGGACACATTATCACAAAGGAAGGAGTGGCTACTGATCCAGAGAAGATTGCAGCTATGGTTGATTGGCCTAAGCCCACAGGCATTAAGGGATTGAGAGGGTTTCTGGGACTTACTGGTTACTACAGAAAATTTATTAAGGGATATGGAGGCATAAGTAAACCCCTCACTGAATTGTTAAAGTACAATAATTTCCACTGGATTGAGGAAGCTCAACATGCATTTGAAAAACTGAAGAGTGTGATGACCACAGCCCCTGTCCTTGCTATGCCAGACTTCAATAAGGTTTTCACCATTGAAGTGGATGCAAGTGGACAAGGAATGGGAGTTGTGCTTTCTCAAGAAGACAGACCTATTGCTTATCTCAGCAAGGCTATAAGCCCAAAGAATTTGGGGCTTTCTACTTATGAAAAAGAGTTTCTAGCAATCTTATTGGCAGTTACTAAGTGGAAGCATTATTTGAGTCCAAACCCTTTCATAATTAAAACTGACCACGAGAGTCTAAAATACCTTCTGGAGCAAAGGATCACTACAGCCCTCCAACAAAAAGGGATGCTGAAGCTTATGGGGTTAGAGTACACCATCAAGTACAAGAAAGGGAAGGAAAACTTGGCAGCTGATGCTTTGTCAAGAAGGGGAATTGAAAAGGGAAGTGTTAAGGCTTTAACAACTGCTGTTCCCACTTGGGTGAGTGAAGTATCTGAGAGTTATGAGAAAGATTCCAAGGTACAACAGCTCCTTACAACCTTAACATTACAACCCACAATTCATTCCAACTATTCTTATCAGCAAGGAATATTAAGGTATAAGGGCAGATTATATGTCGGCAACACAGGGAGTCAGAAGGATAAACTGATGAAGCAAATGCATGATTCATCCATAGGAGGCCACTCTGGTATTGATAACTCATATAAAAGGCTCAAGCAATTATTCTATTGGACTGGAATGAAATCTGATATGGAAGATATCGTGAAGAACTGTGAGATTTGTATAAAAAATAAGGTGGATGGGACACCTTATGCTGGGCTATTACAATCACTACCCATCCCTAAACAAGCTTGGCAACTGATCAGCATGGATTTTATTGAGTCCTTACCAAGGTCAGAAGGTAAAGATACTATCCTAGTAGTGGTGGATAAATTCACAAAATATGCCCACTTCCTATCATTATCACATCCTTACACTGCTTCAGACGTGGCCAAATTATTTTTTGATTCAATCTGTAAGCTGCATGGATTGCCCGAGGGTATTATCTCTGATAGAGATAAGATCTTCACAAGTCAAATTTAGCAAGACTTGTTTAGATTAATGGGGGTAAGATTACAAATGAGTACTGCCTATCACCCTCAAACTGATGGCCAAACCGAGAGGCTCAATCGATGCCTCGAGACTTATCTACGTTGTATGTGTTCCCACAGACCCCGTTGCTGGCATAAGTGGCTTTCCTTGGCAGAATGGTGGTATAACACCTCCCACCATTCCTCCTTAAGGATGTCACCTTTCCAAACTCTATACGGGTATGTGCCACCGACCAACTTAGTAGTCAATATGACCAAGGAGCTACATACTACAGTAGAAGATTGGAAGAATGAAAGGGAACAGATGATGCAATTGTTGAGGGAGAGACTACAAGAAGCACGGAACAGAATGAAACAAAATGCAGATAAAAAAAGAGTAGATAAGGAGTATAGGGAAGGAGAGATGGTATACCTCAAGCTCCAACCATATCGGCAAAATAGTGTAGCCATGCGAAAGAATTTAAAGCTCACCTCGTGTTACTTTGGACCATATGAGGTTTTGGCCAGAGTTGGGCCTGTAGCTTACCGACTACATTTACCGGAGGGTTCGAAGATACACCCTGTGTTTCACGTCTCACAGCTTAAGAAAGGAATATTGCGACAGGAGCAGTTATCTCCAGTAGAACCCATGGTTGGACCGGCAGGGGAGCTGTTGGCACAGCCGGAGCAGATCCTGGCTAGACGCATGATGCTGAAGGGGGGTCGTTCGGTGAGTCAAGTACTCGTCACTTGGAGCAACCTCAGGCCGGAAGATGCGACTTGGGAGGATTATTGGAAGTTGAAGAAGAGCTTTCCTACGTTTGATCCTTGAGGTCAAGGATCGTGTGAAGGGGAGGGGAATGTTACACATCAACACCTTACATCTCAGCTAAGGTAAAGCTCGGAGGAGGAGGAAGAGAGAAATGGATATAGGAGGGGAGTAAGGGAGGAGAACACCTTTTTCCTTCTGTGAGGAGACATGATGGCAGAGGTAGCGTATGGGTGAAGCTATGAAGACTCCAGCATCTTCTAGAAGCGAGTAGGTGGGGAGCTCAACTCAGAAGGTATATGTCACTCATCGACATCACGCTAGGAAGGAGAAGGAACGCCAAAGAAGCCCGAGGATGATCCAAGCCCAGAGTAGCAAGGCCCACTAAGCCCATTACAATTGTTATTGCTTTTACAGTTAGGACCTCACAATTATACATATTACATCTAAGTCCTCAACAGGATAGTATAAATAAGCAACTCTGTAATAGAACATGATATGAATTGAATAATCAAGTTCCCTCCACAACTCTCTCTTTCTCTCTCTAACCTCCCCTGTTCTCATCTCCCTCATTCCGAATCCTCCTCTCCCCAACCTTCCCTAATCTCTTCCAATTTCCCAATCAAATTCCTTAATCCGCCATTATTGGATCTCAACCATTCCCGATCGGCATAAAGACGGAGACCATCATCCTCTCCGCCATCCAGACCTCAGAAAGATCTCATCACCGGCCGGTTGCAGATCATCCGGGTGCAACACAAATCTAACAAAAAGCCTGCAGCTGCACAATCAGGGCACTAACTTCAACTATTCAATACCAGAACAGAGTCTGTTAAGTACTTTGTAGTTTGTACAGGTTTTTTAGACTGCATGTTCTTATGAACCGTCTTATGTCGGCACCCATGGAATGTAGAGCTTTAAGCGAGGAGTATCCGAAGTCCATGGCCAGCCCAATATTAGTTTAAAACTGCGGGTTGGCCCGGCCTAAACCCAAGCTCAACACGATACCTATGGAACCATATTTGGCCCAGCTTTACTATATAAATACATAAATACAGACGTAAATTTATATATTACAAAATAGTATATGTTTCTGTACGTACATGCACGAAACGCGCATGCACCACGCTCAAAAAGTTTTGGACTTTGGGCCGGTTGGGGGTTTAGACTAAGGATTCAGGCCGAAGTTTTTGGCCACCTAGAGAGCCTAGCCCCGTAGGCTTTGTTTAGAGGCCACGGCCCGGTTATTCCCCGACCATGCAGATCTAACAGAAGTCGCCATTTCAGGTAAACACGAAGCCGTTTTCAGTCACTGAAACTGTTTCGTCGCCGACTTTAATCTCGCAGCTGTAAAGCAAGAATAAGAGATAGGAGTGGAAAGGATTCTCGCGGAGATAAGGAGCAGCAGAAGACATGGCTTCTCTCCACACTTACAACTCCTTCCCTTTCCCCTCCTTACGAACCCTCATCTCCGATCTCAAACCCTACAGGCCTCTCCTACTCTTACCCTCAAAACCCCTTCGAATCCAGAGCTCGAAAGCCTCCATTAATGGCGAAAGCGAAGCTCCAGCACCCCCCAAACCCACCCGCCGAGGTCGAAAGAAGTCGTCGACCACGCCCACCAAAAGAACCCGCCGGTCGAAGAAGAACCCACAGGAACCCGAAGATCCCAGAGCGGAGAGATCGACAGAAGAAGAGGAGGAAGGCGACGAGGACGAATCCGACGACGGGATCGACTTTCCTTACGAATCTCCGCCGTTGATCTGCTGCTTCGGTGCTGCGCAGCGGGAGTTCGTCCCCACCGTCCGAATCTCAAAGCGCCAGATGCACGCCGACCAGTACTCCTCGTGGAAGCAGCTCCAGTGGAGCCCGCCGGAGTTCGCGCGCGCTCCCGGCGGCTCCCCCTCCAACGTCGCCGTCTCGCACGTGCGCCTCGGCGGCCGCGCCGCCTTCATGGGGAAGGTCGGCGACGACGACCTCGGCAACGATCTCGTCTACCGCATGAACCTGGAGAAGGTGCAAACCCGCGCCGTGAAGATCGATAAGAATGCTAAGACCGCGGCTTCCTACATGAGATTAGGGTTCCGAGATCAGGGAGACGGGAAGGGGACGAGATTGGTGGCCGAGACTGTTAAAGGCTGCGCCGAGGATTCGTTTGTGAAATCTGATGTAGATGTTTCTCTTCTCAAAGAGGTATAAGTCTTCACCCTTGAATTCTATTCTGTATGCGGATGAAGGAGAAAGGCTTGAACTGTAATTCATCATAAATTTGCAGGCTCGGATCTTGCACTTTAACTCTGAAGCACTCTTAACTCCTTCAATGCATCCCCCACTCTTCAGGGCCATTCAGCTATCGAACAAGTTCGGAAGCAAAGTGTTTTTCGATCTAAACCTGCCATTACCACTGTGGAAGTCGAAAGAAGAAACGTGGCAAGTGATTAGAAAGGCGTGGAATGAGGCTGAAATTATTGAGGTCTCAAGGCAGGAGCTCGAGTTCCTCTTAGATGAGGAATATTACGAGAAGAAACGGAATTACACACCTCAATACTACGCAGAATCTTATGAGCAAACAAGGAGGATGAGGGACTATCACCATTATTCTAGGGAAGAGATTGCTCCCATTTGGCACGATAAGATAAAGATTTTTTTTGTGACTGACGGAACGCTTAGAATCCATTACTACACGCCCAAGTTTGATGGTGCGGTGGTTGGGACAGAGGATGTGTTGATAACTCCATTCACGTGTGATCGGACCGGTTCAGGGGATGCTGTTGTGGCTGCAATAATTAGAAAGCTGACTACCCATTTGGATATGTATGAGGATCAAGATATTTTGGAAAGGCAGCTTCGATTTGCTGTGGCTGCAGGGATTATTTCTCAATGGACGATCGGCGCAGTAAGAGGATTCCCAACTGAGAGTGCCACTCAGAATTTGAAAGAGCAAGTTTATGTGCCCTCAATGTGGTGATGTCTTGGCTACATATATATATATGTTAGAGATTGATATTTTCTGATTGTTAGAGAATTTATGGTATCGGAACATGGGCTGTGGAGTTTTGGAGACTTGAGCCTTTCTGAATTGTGAAGCGCTTTATTTCCTGTTGATCTTCAAGGGGAGTTGATGAGGACTGGGGGGTTTTGCAGGTATGATCATGCAGATTCTTTAACGTGTGTAAAACATCGCAGGAGAATATTTTGATGTTTGAGGAGTTGCTTAACTAGCTCTCTTTGTTGAACACGCTCTTTAAACTTTTGGGCTCCGGTGCATCACTAGGCTTCATGTTATCTTGATTTAACAAGAGTTAGTCCAGATCTGTATCGGTTGCATTTAGAATAACATGAAAGCATCTCTTTCCCTCTTTTAATGGGATGATATCTTGATTATTTCCTTTTTCAATTACATGCCTATTCATCTCTTTAATTTCTGTAATTGTTTCTTTTGAAGCTGGTTAGGAGTGATTAGCATCATCCACGAACTGTGATTAGCCTACTTTGACGGTCCTTGCGATTTGTTGTTAAAGCTCATCTAAAGTTTTTCCATATGACATTGTCTGACAGTACGAATGAGACTATCCCAGTAATCTGGCTAGGCTAATTATATCTATGATACTATGCAAAAAATCAATTCACATGACAAACTTTACCTGGAAACATTTGCAAAGAGCATTATTTGGAACCTTTGGAAGGTAGCAAAGTTACTTTTCCTGTTCTGGTTTAATCATCTTACTATTCATGTTCTCTAAGTTTGCTTTTTTAAACAACCTGTAACTATGCTATTCTTGCATTGACTTACATACATTGTGCTAATCTTCTAGAAAAATGTGCTATTTATCTATTATCATTAAGTGCTTTGTTTTCATTCTTGAAGGCTGATCCTTTGTATTTGCATTTCTCACTGTTCTTCTATGTTAAAGTTACTCACTTGGATTATTATAGAGAAGGATTTATTTCATAATGACCAGATTTTCCTAGTACATGACATATGTCATCTGTCATATGTCAATGTCTGAGAAAATGGAAATATTCACTCAATTAATTGATTTGGGTGAAAAAGGAAAAACTCTATACATTTGTAATCTATTGGTGTAATCCAATTCAGTTTCCTAACATGAGACTATTGGGCAGATGTCGCCAAAATGTGGAAGAAAATTATATATGTTGTTGTATAACTTGTCTATTGCCTATGCAAAGTTGGTTTTCCTCATAAGAACGAAATTTTGCTACTGCCTGCTGTGAGATTTTTGCACAAGCAACCAGGAAGAGGATTCGCATAAAAGTACTCTCCATGCCTTCGATTTCCTTCAGATTTTCTCTCATATGGACCTCCAAGCCTCTTCTCATGGTACTTCCTCACTTTTCTTTTAAATTCCTCCCAACTTATCACGCCATCATCCATCTTGTCAATTAGCCTCACAAGCATTCGCCTGTAGACATATTTTCAACACAGCAAATTTCAGACATCTTTAAAATCAAAGCAGTTTTAACTTCTAAGTAATCTAATATGCTATCAATATTACCTGTCAGGATTTATAGTTTTACAAAATCCTTCGAACATTCTGTGGCCCTTCACAGCTTTAGCCATATTTCCATCATAGGTGTACACAAAAACATCACTATTGAGGGCCACAATATAGTCGAGAGCAGCAAGCCGGTTTTGGTACAATTCAAGTGACTCTAAATCCTCAGCATCTGCCAAATTATGGTGTGTATATATGTTCGGGTATTCTGCCCTCAGTGTACCCATGCTATTGACACCATAAATTTCACCCGCCACAATATAGATGTTTGTTGTGGGAGGATAGCCCATAGCTTTAAGGAAAATAGCAGCTTCACGAGGAGTCATGGGGCAACCTCCTTGTAATCTCTTCTCTTTGCTGTTAATTTCCTTTGACTTCCAATGCTTTATCCCGTACCGCATTCTTCTCAAGTCATTTGCCTCTTGAGTTGTTAGGTTGTGATTGCAACCAGTAAAGGCAAGCATGTCCTTCTCGTATCTACAATGTATAAAAAAGAAGTATAAAAAGAAAGAACTTTGCACCCTTTCTTTTCGATGGAGTAGTGCTATGGGTGCCCTCAAAGTACCATACAATGTAGTTGATAATCTGATTCATCAACCCCACTTTGAGGTACTTTTTGCGGTACGCACAACATTAATCCTTGAGATAAATGTTCAGGTAACTGCTTATTCTGATATATTACCTTAAATGAAGAGCTATATAATAGTTAGTCCCGTTCCTTAATTTATTAACTAGTTTCTTTCCAAGTTCTTCAATATCTTTTGTGTATCTAAGCGCTATGTAGTTTGCACGACACCGAAGCTGCTGAATTGGGGGAGGAAGGCCGTTGTTAGCAAGACGAGAATCTGTATGGGTAAATTTCACCACTCTGTATTTCTTCAAAGTTTTTGCGAAATCTTTGTAGTAAGTAGCCTGTAGGAAGAGAGAGAGAGAGACAGACAGACAGACAGATTGCTCGACCCATGAAAAGCCTATTCAATCATAGTTCTAGCAAAGTAATTCAAATGGGTTTTAGATGCTTACCTTGGACCAAGAGGTAGGTGCTCTATAATAAGGCAAAATTCTTGCATGAGAAGGTGGAAGGGATTCTACAATCAGAATGTCATCTCTTAGAACTTCTATGAAGTGCTTCACGTCAAAAATATCTTTGAATTCACTGCATAATTTTGGCTAGATAAGTTGAGGGCTTTTTACCTCTTTCCTAACTGTCAAAACTATTTCAAATACGGAGGATTTTAAATACCTGGGATCTGTCCAGAATGAATCATGATCAAGGGTTGGGACTACCAGAGTGACATTCATTATCTTAGCCACCGCAACCATGTCGCTTATCTGCAAGTAAAGTACTGTAAGAAAACGCATGTGAAATGTTTTCATGCTGAACAAAAAAGAGGTGCATTTAACTTTGGGAAATGCAATAGAAATGCATACATACTCCCATCCTCATCTGGTTCAACCCACCATTAGCGTGAATAAGGAGATAGCCATCTGTTGCATTGTCTGATTCTATAACAAACATGAATAAGAAAAGAGACCATTCTGAGTAAGAAATTGCTATTAAGTCTGGAGGGAATATATTTAAGGAAAAATAGAAGCTCTAAGAAATTACTGTGTCTATTTTTTGGGTGTTCGATGCATTGACTGTAGCCTTCGTTGCTTGGTTTCATCCATATCTTTGGAACCTGAAGATTAAGAAATAAATAGATGTCATTGATGGAACTGAATTGCTTGTACTCCAAAATGTGGTTGCCAGTGTCAACAATCAATTGAAGTTGAATATGCATAATGTGGACTACCTTTCTTACATGCAACCATTTTTACTATGTGATTTGTCTGATGATTTAGATTCTCACTTGTAGCATATAATCCATTTCAAGCTAAGCATTTACCTGTGCTTATTTGTCATCAATTAAGCCTGGTTAAAGTACCATTTGTCAAAATTCTCTATTTGACGTTATTATTTGTTCTTGTATGGTAATATCAAAACATTGGCGCATCAAATCACTTTTTGGGTGCACACACACACACACACACGATTAGAGGAACAGAGTTTGTTGTGGTTTCGAAAAATTTAATTGCCTATGTTTTTTTTGTGTGCACATATACATGTAAATAGCAAAATAATTATGTTCCCTTGTCTTAATCGTAGAATGAACTTCTGGGAGATATTTTGTTCTGGAATCATGCCATATACACTGATTCAGTGAGCTGGGGTAGCCTTTGATTGGGGATCTCATCCTTTTGTTTCGGGAAAAACTAAAAGCTTAAAATGAAAGCAGGAAAAACTAGAAGTTTAAAATGAAAGCAATTTTGAGATAAGCCCATTGTTTGTTTTTTAATTCACCCTCCCTCGGTTTTTGGTATTTCATTAAATTTAGCACTCATTCCACTTGATTCAATTGCTTGATTTGTTTTTAGATGATAGAATTGTCAGTTTTGTTAACAATAAATATCAGTTGTTGATGTGAGAAATTCATACAATTCAATCCGTTGGTTGTTGAGAATTAATTATATAAAGATGGCCTATAATGGAGAAACTGGAATGAATAGGACCTCAGCCAAAGGCCCAAAGGCAAAGACTTTGCGTTTAAAAGAGAAGCCAGAATCTTTCAAATTTTCACATACCGGTGGGTCTGTTCGCCGCACCGGGCTTGGCAGCGTCTCCTCCGTCAACCCCAACGCCGCGCCTCTTCCCCGCCCCTCTTGAAGCACAAGCCTTCCGCTCTCGCCATCCAAGTGTTCAATCCAACAAGACCCCAAGAAGCCCATCATTGCCGCGAAAGAAAGGAGAACAAGAATCGCCATCCTCGTCGTCGTAAAGCTAACTAAAAACCTCTTGTCTTTACAGATCGGCGGCCTCTTTGCCGGAGGCAGCATGGTGGTTGAGGGATGATCATGGACCGTGTCATCATTCTCCGTTGATTGGAAAGGTCTTTCGAGGTCGGCGGAGTAGTCGGTCGTACGCCGCCTCGTCGGGCCGGAGGCTATTGGACTGAAGGTGGCGGTGGCGGTGGCGGCCGCCGGAGTGGGCCCAGCAGTGCTTCCCATCGCCGGAAGTACCCAAAGAAAGAAAGAGACAGAATGGGTGAGGGAGAGAAAAGCCCGGGAAATAGGACGTTATAAAAGGGTGTCTAACAAAATCCCTCTCTCTCTCTCTCTCTCTCTCTCAAGGTAGAATTATATATGATTGCAATTTATATATAGTTAGTGGCTAAAATTTATCCCTATTTTCTTTCTTTTCTTTTCGTTTTTTTTTTTCCTTAAAATGGTTTCTCTCTGCTTGTCATCAAGTGATGGGGATCCTCTAACAGGAATGCCATATTTGGACTTGGGAATAAGTAACTTGGGATGGCCATAAGATCTTGTGATCATGTCAAGTGATAAAACAAATATGTGCTTATCATTTAGAAAAAAAAATTTGCTAGTATAAAGGAAGGGGATATGCTTTGGCCATATGTGTAAGTTAGAGGGTGCCGTTTGTGTTAAATTAAATGATTAATTAATAAATTGACGCAGCGCTGCTTCATTGTTTTCCTTGTTGTCTTAAGCTTAGTTACTCGTGAATTAAAAACCACCGTTGTGGTGCGCTTTGGGCATAGGAAAGCTACAGGCTACTTCTCAATCCCTAATCACGAAATTACAGAAAATATCGTTAGAAAAAATCTCAAATGTTTTGGATTGCTGAGAAGAAATTAGTGATCTTTCTGGCACCTTGTCAATGCTAACATGCAGTTTCGAAAAGTTGCCAGAAAATGGCATAGAACACGAGCAATCGAGGAACATTCACCTTGTCCTATTTTAAAGTGCATGCAGCCTACAAATGCTAATGAATGAAGTACAAATGAATACAAATTAAGTGCCAACTTCACGGTCCAGCAGAGAACACGACTAATAAAATAAAGACATAAAAATCAACCTTGTTCTTGAACAGCAGAACAAACATAACAAGCAAAACAATAATAATAATAATAATAAAAAATCCAAAACAGCTTTGGTAACACCAAAATCAGCAACGATGACGGCGGCGGCGCCACCGACAGCAACAATATCAGAGATCTGGGGCAAGAGATTCGGTACTTATCATAGAAGTGCACTCGGTGAGATAGTTGTAGCTCCCCTTCTCCTTGAAAACCTGGGAGAAGTGGTGTTTGGAGAATAGGATACTATCAATAGCTGCGTAGTTTGAAGGCGAGATCGCACAGCCTCCATGGTGGCATCTGAGGCAGGATTTGTGATAACACTGTCCCTCAACACTCACCTGATCAAATTGTAATCATAGTCAAACCAGAAGCAAAAGAAATGTCTACAAAATATGGCCTGATATGAAGTACAGTTCCACGGAAAACATTTTTACAGTGGATAATCGAAAGGGCCTATCTAGCTTCTCTAATATAACCTTATATGAATATTTTCGGATTGATTTGATATGATTTGCAACCATAATGGCTTGTTGCCTTGTTTGGTGTCGATAATATAATAATCGAATCAATCCGCTTGCGGACTTATATGCTCTCTTCTTTGCCGAATGATATACTAAAAGCAGGAACCTTCGCATTGAAACAGGGCCAACCAAAAGAGATACAAGTATTTGCTAAAATGATTACATTATAAGGTAGGTTGGATGATTCTAAACTTGTTAATGCAGCTTTAATCAACAGGAATTCGACATATACGTGGTCAATAATTGTCGCCTGATATAAGACCTTTAACAATGCCAACAATATTGCTTTTGAACTGAAAAACCAACAGTGTTTCATGTCTGCTTAGGAAGCATAAGGGGGGGGGGGGGGGGGGGGGGGGGGGGGGGGGGGGGGGTCAATTACAGAATCATCAACCTGTTACCTGCTTCTTAGGAATTACAGCAAGATTTAACAGATACGCGTGATTGATGCAAATGAAAGAAAAGAGAAAGATGAAAACAACCGCTGCTAGAATTATGAAGATTAAAATCATTAGATTTTCGACAACAAAGAGGATAGAAACCAGGGTGAGAGCAGTAAATAATTAACGAAGATGCAACATGAACATAATAGCTGAAACAAGCTTAGTTCTAGTAAACCAGTGAGCGAGCAGTGTTTCGATCAATAAACCTTCTCAAGGGGATAAACTGTTTTGCTGCAAGTGACACATTTGCCCTGTGTGCCGGAAAACATGCTGGCCGCTTTGCTTGGAGTCCCAGTCTGAAGCCCAAATATGGAACTAATCGTTATTTAGTTTGAAATCTATGTCTTTAACTGGGAAAAGAAAGGTAAAATCTGAGTAACGAGAAGCTGAAAAGGTAATCATTGAACTTACCAGCTCCAGACCTGACTTTGAACCTGCAGAAGAGCGAAGCACGTAAGTGATAAGAAGCGATATCATGTACTAACAGCTTAGTTAAGCAATTCACAATATCTTAAAGATGGAGTCACACGCGAGTGAAAGCTCTTCTCGAAGCTGCCAGTTTCCTTGAATAGCTGTTCAAAGTGAGGCTTACAGTGCAACTTGCCTTCGAAGGAACAATAACTACCAAGCTGACAAAACATACAACAATCAGCATTGAAGTGAGACAAATGATCTGCTTTGAGTCTCTACTTTTTGCTATTCTCGTACTCTTCAATGTATACTCTCATACTCCAATGTTTCAACTCTTCTAGGAACATCGAAAACTTCATTTCATGGTTTAATTAATCCGTGTTCACGAGATAGACACACTTGATTATCTATTTCAAAGCCGAAGTTTTGGAATTCTTCGATATTCGATGCTGAATACTTGATATGTAGGCATAAAAGACGAAACAAGCTAATATAAGTACATCTCCTATAAGTGGAAATAGGACCTGTTTGGCCCAGCAGTACAGTAGGTTGGCCCTCTATACATACAAACCTTAGTGCTTTCCACGGATTGCAGTTTTTCTATAGAAGATTGTGACACCTGTTGATATGCCGGCAATCGGAACACAGAAGTAGGGTCAATCAGACACTATCTTATTTGTGTCTCTAGAATATCTATGTGAGGCATATCATTTTTTGTTTGCATTGCCTATGTGAACCATGGCTTCACGAAAAAAATGGATTATAGAAATGTTGGCCTAGAGGGTCAGCATTCTATTCTATAGCGAGAAGTCAGGTTGGACCGTTCGAAATGATAGGAGGTCGGATTTGATCATGTCATATTCGAAGTGGTGGCTAGTTGGGCAGAATTTATAATCGAGATCCGTAGATACTGTGTCTATATACTTTAAATAAATTAATTATATATTTTTAACCGCTCGAACTTTTAAAATTATTGAATTGCGCTAACGATCCAATAAGAAATAAAGTAGAGTAATTGTGAATACGAGGAGCAGGACCTGGAGGGTTCCCTTGCAGTGGTGGCACTTGAAGCAGGACTTGTGATAGGCGCCGCCGTTGACAGTCAGCTGGTCCATCGGGTACACCGTCTTCTCGCATGCCTTGCATTTCTCCGTCGTCCCTCCGAGCGGCATTTTCTGGTTTGTTTGTTGTTCTCCTCTACACTCTCTCCTTACCTCTCTCTTACACACACACACACACACACACACACACACACACACACAAAAACAGAGGAGAGAGGAGAGAGCAGAGAGGGGGGTTTGAAGGGAGAATAAATGCAGGAGAGAGTGCCACCAAAACTAGCTGGCATAGTTATGTGTAATAGAGGAACTGACTTTTCCTTAGTTCTCTTCTCTTTCCTTAAATTTATTATTATATATTTCTACAAATTTCATCCTTTATAAAAAAAATAAAAACAAACATAAAAATTCCTCTTTACAATGTTGTAAAATTTCTCTCTCCAATTCTAGAAGAGTTTTTTTTTTTTTTTTTTTTTTTTTTTCTATTTTTCTTTTTTTTTAAAAAAAATTATTATTTTCTATTCTTTCTTTCTTTTTTCTCTTAGAAGATTACTGCAAGTGCCTCTTTAGAAAAGCAGTTCCTCAATGGATTGTCCAGAATCCAGATAAGTCACTCAGGGCAAGTGAATTTACTATGTAGAAAGTCCCCAAAATTCTCTGACAACAAATCAGATGGAACCCCTTAATACAAAACATATATTCAACCAAATACAGTGGAGAGGGAATATACCTTACTCTGATAAGTTCAACTGTACCAAGTATTTTGGTGTAGTAATGTGGTTGCCTTTGTCTTTGAAACTATATCAAACACATGAAACTTATATTTACACACAATCCCCTTAAAGAGATGAGGGAAAACGAACTTCCCACATCTTTCAATTCAAACGCAAAAGATTAAAGCAGCTCTCCTAAGGTTTATTAAATACGGAGATCCGGAGGAGACAAAATGTCAACGAAAATCTTGTTTGTGCAAGGGGGCAATGTTCCTTCTTCGCAAATATACAGTGTAAAAGTCAGATTAATTTCTTCTTTTCTGTTATCCAATTCTTAACCTTGGTGTGATTCTCTTTGTATAATCTCCGGCATGTTTGTACTTGCACATAACCCTGCTTCATGTATCTGTCAATGCAATCCTCATACTTCTCAATTAGCACTGGAATAGTGAGAACAACAACAAGACCTGGTTGAACCAAAAAAAAAAAAAAAAAAAAAACTCTAATTAACAGTAACAAGTAAGACCAATCGGATTTTAGAAGGTTTCACAGTTACTCCTCGTTCCTACGGGGTTATAAAACCTTCTTGCATATGCACCCTCAGCAAAATATATACAGTTCAACATTTTGGAGGTGCATATGAGCAAATATAAGAGACACTACGAAATAACTTACCTGTGTAACCCAAAGTGATAAGATCAGTTAAACCGCCAATGATGGAGGTCAACCATAGACATAACGCAACCCGGTAGAAAAGCTTCGAGTCCTTGCCAAGTGCAATGTCCCCAAACATCGACAGCAATTTATTCAAATAAGAACCCACAAAAACAGCTGCTTCATTAATTGCTTCTTCGGAGAGATTCATCTTAGGAATGGGTGGAGGCGGCCTGCATTTACGCGAACTAATAGCTGAGACTTAATCAACCGTCCCTAGCGCAAGTGGCAAAAGGCTTGGTGGTTGATACTCGAGACCCGAGTTCGAAGCCTATTTACTTCACATTCTCAGTTAAGTTTATTTTAAAAATAAACGAAGTGGGTAGTATGCTACCTTTCTCTCAAAAAAAAAATAAAATAGCTAAGACTTGAAATTTTAAGAGGAAAGAGCAAAAAAAAACCAAAGTGAAAACTGAGATTAATTAGGAGTTTCATAAGAGGAGTAGAAGGCCTAAATAATTTCCAGCCTCTAACTAGTATACTGAAGTTGCCTAAATTGACAGGCGTAAAAGCTTCAATAAACTGTTGTTTCTTCTATGGAAATTGCTTAAGAGAGTAGCTCAGTTTATGGACCTAAAATCTCTGCTCAAATTTGAGACTCATGAACTGAATAATAAAAAATGCTAAGGTAGCAGCAAGATCATATTGACGGCAACTTTGCAACCAGGCAATGCTGTTGTTCATTTTGTTATGGCTTGTGATTGATTCCCAGATAATAAAGCTTCTACAATATGATAGAAACCTTATTCTATCCGCAGGAATGTTACATTATATCTCCTCTTCATAAAGGTGGCTACATGAAGATCCTGCTAGCATTGATGATCTATAAAGGCTTTTTTTTGAGTGGCGATAAAAAAAGCACTTTAGAGCGGCCGAGACACATAAGTGAAAACTATGAATCTAAGAATATCATTCTGTCAAAAAAAAAAAAAAAAAAAAAAAAAAAACAATCTGCTGATCTTTTCTAAATATTCTGCCACAATCTATTGGAATATCCTTGCATCGATCGGACTACTTGCACATGATTTCTGACTCGTGGGATTTCTCGGTCTAGTTTCTATTGCTATAGTTGTCTAAGATGTAGTTGGCACTTTTGTTTTTCATTCAGCAAGAACATCTTCCTAGTCTTTCATGAAAGCAAAATCTTCTTTCTCCAGTTATTCTTTCCTCTAAGGTTGCTAATATAGCTGCTTATCATTAGTTTCTAAACTCGTGCGACGTAATGTCCGCGTTGCAGGATTATCAAATTCTCAACCCACACTAATCAGGCTCTCAATTATCAAGCATATCCTAACATCTTTCCAAGGGGAGCTCTGCAACTGGCATTGTAAAAATAAATGGCCATAGCATATCATTTGCCAATAAAAAGTTCATTGAGGGTTTAAGAAACAGCAATTAGGGATTGTTCATCGCTCACAAGCTAAAGAGACTAAAAAACCAAAAAAAAAAAAAACAAAAAAAACAAAAAACAAAGAGAGAAGAGAATGAATGGAATTACCTGTTAAGAACAGCTGCTGCTTTCGCCCAGATGAATAGAACGGTGAGCAGGAGAAGCAGAACCTTAGAAGCAAACGACAGGAAAGTGTATCCGGAAACGTAGAAGAGCATCCACGCGGCCAACGCCCCGAGCAGTATCACGATCGGCACGTTTCTCCTCCTCCACAGCATCACATCCGCCGCTGCTTATATAAAATGTAACCGATCAAATCAAATCGAAAAAAAAAAAAAAAAAAAAAAAAACTAGAAGAACAGGGAGATGGAAACTCGAGATGCCCCTTTTGACTCACCGATTCCGCCTCCGAGGAGATCGTGCAGCGATTGCTGCTTCCCGAACAAGCGAAATCTAAGAATGGGGGGATCCATCGATGGGATCTTCGATTTCGATTGGGATCAGGGAAAACGCGGCGGCGGAGCAAGAGAGAGAAGATCTTTTCCGGGCACCCCTTTTGTATTCTTCTTCTTCTTCTTCTTCTTCTTCTTCTTCTTCTTCTCGTATTGTATAGTATTGTATGGTTTAGGCGGAGCATGATGAAAGTAGTAGCTATGAGACAATACAAATTGGAGTGGTGGGGTGTGGTGGGAATCCGGCCCCACTCCGCAGCAAAAGCCAACTGTTTTTTTCTTTCTTTTTTTTTTTTCTTTTTTTTTTTCTTTTTTCAAATTCTCCGTCGTATTCATTCTTCGTGTTTGACGAGATGATGAATAAAAACGAGAAAATATTGACCATCGCTGACGCAAGTGGAAGCGGATAACATGTTATTTTTATCCGCTAAAAAAAAAAAAACCACCGTTTGAACGTCATAATCGCCTTTCGTTGCGTTCCGGGATTGGTTTACCGCCGAGCTTAAACTAAACCTGCTGATGGGATGCACGGAGAAACTCATCCGTGGGAAAGCAATTTCTATTAATCGCAAATAATAATAATTCTGTTAATATATCATCGAAAAGTTCAGTGACTATCTATATTCCTCACGCCTCTTACTTTATCTTTGTCAAAATAAAAGTATACATTTAATTTTATCGATAAATCAGGTTTATTTTTTTAGAGGTTTATTATAATCTTGACAAAGCTGAGCAAAAAAAAAAATTTACCCACACCTGCTTCAAAATGAAGAAGGAATAAGAAAATGAAAAAAAGGAAAAAAGGTTATAAGCATCTTAGCCTTAATAAATAAATGGTTTCTAATTTCATGTGGCATTATGACCAAAAAAATAAGAGACTTTTAAGCAGTGCTGTACATCCAAATTTCCAACAAAGAAATAAAACTGTCAAATAATGTCACACAAGGTTTTCTGCATTTGAATGCATTATAAAAATCTCTTGATGAAGAACCAGAGAAACCAAACTGTGAAGCAGAAGATATAAAAGCACATCTCCCTTGTCCACGATTCTCGTTCCTTCCCTCTTAAATAGAAGCTATCCCTCGATGTGCGGATCCGCATTCGAGTTGCTATTACTACTATTATTACTATCCTGGTTTACTGTTGTTGAACCAGTGCAAACTCCCGGAGTAGAATCTAGTAAACTAGCAGCAATGGCCGCATTAAATTCCTCCTCTTCTTGCTGCGCGGCAATCAAATCTACCTCGCTCATATCCTCGGTAAAGGAAGGATAAGTCATCCCAGGAGTTTGAACTCGTGCTTGATTGCACGACTTTATAATCCTCTTAGCATCTTCGGGAGTAAGCCATTGGCCGAAACCGTTAGTACTTTCTGATGACATGGGACATTCTCTGGGGAAATTACCCCTAACAGTAAAGATGGTCCAGCCGCTGCCCTTGAGGGAATCAAGGTAAGCTGAGAGGTAGAACTTGGATAAATGCTCGGGGGCGGGATAAAGGCTATTGAAGTTGTACCATTCGTCATTGACCTTTCGGATGCAGAACCAGTGATCGTGCAGGTGGCAGATGAAGGCATTTTCCAATTCGGGGTTGTACTGAGATGCCTCAGCGTCAGGGGAGTTGAGTGCGATCACTTGTAGGTCCCACACCTCGAGAGCTTTTTGGAGAACCTAGATGAAGGGCATGTTTGGATCAGACATTGCATGTGGCGGAAGAACAAGAAGCGGTTAAGATAAATAATCATGGGAAAATGCTCGGCAAATACTAACATTGATTTGAAGGTTGGCAAAAAGAATATTGAGTCAATAAAGTGTTTCCTTTGACAGAGAAAGTGGAAGCCCGAATTATTAGCATAAAGAATGTAGCATTTCAAGTCTAGTCTGTTGATAGTAAATACAAAAACATGCACGCTACTAGGCGCTGAAAAAAAAAAAAAAAAAAAGGTCGAGCAAAAGGAAATTAACAACAAATCAGCAGCACCGGTTAAACTATTATGTAGAATAGAAAAGATTGCACTATATGCAGTTCCGTTTCCACATCATATGGTCAGAGAAAAGGAGAAAAAGAATCTAGAGAAAAAAAAGTCAAAAGAAAGAGAACAATAAAAATATTATACTCTCTAAGAATGCAACTCTTCAATGCAAGATATATAAAAAGCATCCATCCAAATAAAAGAAAAAAAGCATCAACAAATTTCTTAGATATTCTTCCTTAACTTGATGCTGTATGGAAGCATTCTGAAATCTAGCTCAAGAAAAGGCACCATCAAAGGAAGCATTATCTTTGTATCATTTCCTCAAGAATAAACCGACAGGATAACAAATATAAGTTATCATGATTTTTTTCTTTTTATCCTTCGCACATTTATGATAAACCTAACTGAACATTTCCCACGAGAGACAAAGGTTTATATACCATACTGAATGATGTAAAATACTATTTGGACTTGAACCACATTATTCTTAGAGGAAGAGGTACAATATTTAAGCACAGAGTTCCCATTAACCTCTCTTATTTACTTTTATAATCAAAGAGATTTTATTGGCATGAACAAAAGGTAATGGGAGAATTGCTAAATTAGGCAACCACTATTAATTCCTACTCAAAAACATTATGTAGGTAACCCCCACTCCATAGGTGTTATCTTAATGAGTGTGATCGCTGCAATGTAAGAGGACTGGGCAATCTTAACTGCTAACCTTCAAGTCTATGCAATAGAATGTGACCTACGAATCTAAAAATAATAAAATCAAAAGAAAATTCCTTCTTCTAATGTCATGCGAAATGTCAAGCATTACCTCAATGACTTAAGACTAATATGCAATACATGAAGGAAAATCTTCCTTCCGAAAAGTTCTACACATATTCATGTGCTAATCAAGTATAGATTCAAAAGATTCAACGCAAGTCTCAAAGTATTTCAAGAGCAAAGAACTGGCAAAATTTCAAAGTCTCACTGTCACCTTCTATCAACCTCTTCAAATGTAATACAATCAAATAGATCCTTAAGTATCAAACCTCTTTGCCTGTCAATACTGAGTACCGCCTACAACCTATTTTTGTTGTTATAACTCATCTAAAAACTTCTAACCACTTGCAACAAAGTGTTTAATAAAATTGAACAGCTTTCATGCTCCTACTCCTCATTACTTCCTAAGGAGACCTAACCTAATGAGCAACATAGATTCTGCCGTACAATCTCCTCCCATATAACGAAGCAAAAAGAAAATACTGCTTCTAAAGAATATACTTAAAAGACAAATGAGACAAGCGTGCGTATCTCCACTCCCTAAGAAAAAAGTTCCTTTCTTGGATCTTATTAGAGTTTCTCCCTGTCGTTTTATGGTAAGATCGACTTACAAAAGCAAACATCGTTCATGAGATAGAGGAATACATTTGTTTGCAAAAAATAACCTTTTTTTATAGGTAAAGAAAATAGATGAAGTTAAAAGTTAAGAAAGCAAGAAAAGAACAGTAAAAAGCCCACAATGCAATGGACCAGGCCCCTGTGTCTCTTTGATGTGTTCGTAAAAATAACTTTAGAGTTTAGAAGTCTACATGTTTAATTACAAAACAAACAACAAGTTCTGCAGATGTATATCTCCTCAATCTTAATAAGAATTTGTCGACCATTCTATTGTCAAAGGAAAAAAAAGAGATGGATTCATAGTTGTGGGAACAAATAAACATAACTCATCAACTATACTTTTTAATCAAAATCCTTCATCAACAAAATTTGTTTACTGCATATAGTGCAGTCAATTCAGAAGAATGCCAAAATCACCACTCATCCATACATTGTGGAAGTAATCAAACATGACCTACGCAATCTTCTAATATAACAACTGCGACTCTAATACTCTCGTCAAATGCTAATTATTTTGCTGAAACTACCCCCAATATATCCTTCAATTTCTATCACCAATCGAAGAATACCGCGATAGCGAAATAAGTACATGTTAAACCGCAGTGATTGTCTTGTTAAATCCTAATCTTAAATTAGCATAGATAGAAGTCCCACGTTACCTAATTATTCTCCTTTGCACGGGGTATAAATCGAAAGGACTAAACCCTAACCTGGATGCTAAAATCGCCGCCCATGGACACATTGTGGGAGCCCTCCGTTAAAAAACCCTCGCTTCCTCCGCCGCCGCCGCCGCCTTCCTCAAGCATCATCTGCCTCTCCTTCAGATCGAGATCGGCGGCGAGAGCGGCGAGGTCGAATTCGGAGAAGAAGGGGCCCTGCAACACGGTGTTGACGCAGTGGACGGCACAGAGCTTCCCCTCCTGAACCTCGTGGTACAGGAGCCCGCCATTGCTGGGACCTTCCATTCCCACGAGAAGAAGAAGAAGAAGAAGAAGCAGCCCTAGGAAGGTGGATCGATCGAGGACGAATGCCCTAGAAATCTCCCGAATAGTTAGGATGAGTAGATGTTCTTAGGGCGGGGAATTTTTCGCTCTAATGGGACAATAATTGGGGAAGCGGTGCGGCGCGCGGAAGAGAAAAGGAATACGTAGAGTGTTTGCTACGAAATGGTACGCAACGTAGAGTGTTTGTCACTTAGAACGACCCAAAAAACCCTATAGGCCCATGTAGAGCCCATCAACCAAGAGACCAATAAGCCCCAAACGAACCCAATTTGTTAATCCAATTCATTTAGAGCAAGCTTGGAACTAATTGAAGAGGCCCAAACGGCCCTGTCCTAGAATCCAACTAGTCATCATATATATATTTTTGAAACAAAATAACTTATATATATTGTGTCAATCACCAACACATTAAATTATAGGGATAATTGCCTGTGTACCCCTGAAATATGAAGAAATATCTGATTTACCCCTCTTATTTTTTTCTTTCCAATATACTCTTCATACGTTCCACCGTTATTAAAAATACCCCTACCGTTTCCCTTTGTTAAGTTAACTAGGGTTAAACTAGAGTTAAATAATAATCGGAGTTGAAAACTATCAGATATACCTATTTTGCCCGGATTTAGGGTTTAGGGTTTAGGGTTTAGGATTTTTTAGGGTTTTAGGGTTTAGGGTTTAGGGTTTTAGGGTTTAGGGTTTAGGATTTTTTAGGGTTCTAGGGTTTAGGGTTTAGGGTTTTAGGGTTTAGGGTTTAGGGTTTTTTAGGGTTTTAGGGTTTAGGGTTTAGGGTTTTAGGGTTTAGGATTTAGGGTTTAGGGTTTTAGGGTTTAGGGGTTTAGGGGTTTAGGGTTTTAGGGTTTAGGGTATATTTGAAAGGGCAAAATAGTAATTACACACAGATAACGGCAGTTCCAAACGGTACACTAACAGAGTTTAACTTCAGGGGTATTTTGGAAAGAAGTTGGAACGTAAGAAGGGTAGTTTTAATATTAGCCTTCTAAGAGGGGTAAATCTGAAAACAGAGAAATTTTTAGGGGTATGTAGGGAATTGCCCCTAAATTATAATAGTTACCAAATTTCCTGCAAACAGAAAATGTTTACCAACCGCCGTTGACAGCAGACGCGCGCATCTGCTTCTGGAGAAGGCATATCACTGTCGCCTGGTTTCAGATAATTTATTAACATCGCAGTCACGAAACAGCGGCGACCCAACCTAATCACGAAACACGTAACGCAAGGCACCGGGCCCCAAACCTAGGTGGTTTTCTCCTTCCTCCGCATCCTTCTCTCGAAACCCACGGGCGAGGCGAAAGAGAGGAAGCTTTCAAAATCGATAGATAGATAGAGAGAGAGAGAGAGAGAGAGAGAGAGAGAGAGAGAGAGATTTGCCATGGCGATGGCGCAGAGACCAGCTCGGAGCGACGCGCATCTCCCACCGGAGGAAGCGGCGAGGATCGAGGCGGAGGTGCGGGGCTACTTCGCGAAGGTCGCCCCAAGGCGCCACACGAAACCCTCTCGGAGCGACTGCGACGACGACGACGCCGCCGCCTCCTCCGACGCCCTCCAGCTCTCCCTCGATCAACTCCCCATCCCCGAGCTCGAGAGGCTCCGTCGCCTTGTATCCGATCCCCAGGTCACATCTTTGTCTTCTGTGTTTTTTTTTTTTTTTTTTTTTTTTGAACTTTTTGATCCTTAGTTTATTTGTTTATGATGCTTTGCGCCTCTTTTTTTCTTATTGATTTGTTGTGCTTTTTGTTTGGATTTATTGTAGAAATTGGTAGCAGGGGGAAGCGAAGTGGTAGAGGAATTCGTGGAGACGGAGTATTACAAGGATCTCAACTGTGTTGATAAGCTACACTACACGGTACAATTCCGTTTAATTTTTGTTCGGTTTTACATGTTCGATCGTTGGATTCATGCTAGTTGAATTTGAGGGCTATGTTAAACTTCAGCGGTGAGATTATACTGCATAAAATTTAGATATTATGATTTATTTATTTATTTAAAGGAACTGGGAAATATCTGTTCATGTATATATAAAGAAGGTAAATAAAACAAAAAAGAGTTAGGGAGGAGGACAGGAATGTAGAGATAGAGAAAAGTACTTTACTATGCAAACAAAACCCAGGGAATAACCGACAGATCTAAGTAGGTCAATCAAACAAAACCCTGCTTTTAGTGCCCAGTAGGGCAGTGTCCGCAATGCTTTGTGTTAAATTATATGAAATAACCATTTATCTTCTTCGAATGTTTAACCTGGTAGAGGATGATAACTCACCCTCACGTCTGAGCTCGAGACTTTTTGATAGGTCCACGACGTGGATTTGAATTAAATGAAAAAAAAATTAATTATGTTAGGAGTCTGACGTGACTCGAACTTCTGTTTTGATATCATATTAAATTATATGAAACGACCATTTATCTCCAAAAGCATAACCTGGTAGAGAATGCTGTTTTTATATTTAAAACTTTGTGAGGCGCTACTAGTATCGTCGAAGATCCTGCGGCTCTGTTCCTTCCAAAGGTTACTCCGACACCCAGCAAGAAACTTAGCATCCGCTTCAAATTTATCATCTTTCATGCTGACTCTTCCCCGGAGGGCTCTCCATAGATTGCCAAGAGACTGATACTTGGAGGAAAGGGCAATGACCTGCTGTTTAAAACGAGTCCGCAGCTGTGAGGAGTAGGAGCAGGTAGTGAGCAAGTGAAAAACCGTCTCGGGAGCTTTTCATTTAAAATCTTAGAATGTACAGTAGCTTTAAATTCAAGTGAATTTGGAGCGCTTCTCTTGTTTGCGACCTGCTTATAAATTTTCTTTTAGTCCTCTTATTGTCAGTTCTCTATATTCAAGTATGGCTCAAGCTTCTGTTATTTTTGAGGGGAGAATAGTATAGGGCGATTCCCTGTACCAGGAATGGTTCAAGTATGGTACAAGCCTATGTTAATTAGGATGGATTAATGGATCATCCAAAAAGGGTGAAATAGTTATTTCAACAAATAAGCCTTTAAGTCCATCAATCTGGTGTGGCTTATTTGTATCATATTCCTCCATTTAGCATTTTTCCTTACTTGGAGAGATCACGCCTTTTTAATTAATGTACCATTAGGTTTCCAGTGGATGTGTTCGGTCAAGCCATATCATTCGGTTACTATTCAACTTTCCTCTGTTACTGCTACATCTAATTTATATAAATTGATTATTATTTAACATTTTCGAATGCTTCTAAACTGCTACAACATTCTCAATCTCGTCAACATATTGGAGTATTTTGCTTCCTGATTCCCAAATCGATCATTTGATACAATTGTTTCGGCTTTTGAACTTTGTTCATTTATTCTCTTCCCAAATTTCACATTATGGCTTACAAATTCAATCCCTGAATAATCTTCAAAGAAAAGGATTATAAGAGAGAAATTATAAGGCAGATCTTTTTTTGTGCTCGTCTTTTGTTGCCTGTATAAAAGCAACCGTGTTATGCCTGTTAGTATTTAGTCTACAAAGCCGATGTCTATTTCTGATAATGTGGTTTTTGTGCTGTTCCCATTGATTCTGTAGACTGGAACGGGCTTCATCAAAGTGGAGAAGCCCAGTGGTAGCACCATTGATCTGACTACTGCTTCGTATTCTACCGCTAGCAATGTGTGTTTTAAGGGCAACCCTGCGACAAATGATTGGATCCCGTCTGCTGAAATGGTATGTCAAAAAGAATCAGTAATCTCTTGCCGAACAACTTGTATCTGTAAATCATACAATGCCTGGCTGTATTTTCAGGTTGTTCCCGTTTCAAACAAGCCTAATCGGAGCGACAGCTGATTTTCATCTGACTGAAGTTTGGCTTCACTAGGTATTCTATCTCGAGCTCCTTAGAGACTTCCACTCACTTGTGCTGCTACTCTGCTGATTGCTACTTTATAGCCTGATTGTCATGTGTACTATCTCAGCATGGTTTCTGGGGCTTGTGGAAAAACCCTCGTTATGCTTGGATTTTCTGTTTTACATTTGTGAATTTGATGAGTTTGTTTGGTTTACTCTGGATTAATTAATGGTTTGGGAGTTTGAAGCATCTTGTTCATGCTTCTATTTTTTTTTTTTTTTGAGAGAAAGATAGCATGCTACCGTTTCATTCAACGAAGGATGAACTTAGCACAAAAGTGAGACAACCGGGTCTCGGCAAACTAACGAAAGAAAAAAAAAAAAAAAAAAAATTAATTTACAGCGAACACCAGGAATCCCAGATGTTCCTCGAGGTTTGGATCTCCGACATCAGTTGTCGCGCCGACTATTTTTTCCCTTCGAATAGGCGTTGGTTCCTTTCAAGCCACAGGACCCACCATGAGATTAGCAAGGTAGTTAGATCCTTCCTTCCAGTTGTACTCCTCTTTTCGGAGAGTATCTCCCACATCAAAGCCGGTGCCGAGCAAGAGCGCACCACCGTTTTGTGAGTGAGCACCCCAGTTAGAATGTCCGTGGTAAGCAGACAACTCGCAAACAGGTGTTCCCCGGTCTCGGCCTTTCCCAGACAACTTACACCTCCCGTCCCCGCTCCACCCCCTCTTGAGTAGGATTTCTGTCGTTAAGATTCGCTTCCTGAGGACAAGCCATCCAAAGATCCTAACCTTGAGGGGAGCCTTGATTCCCCAAAGTTGCATAAACCGTCTGTCAGGCACCCCGCTGTCCTGCAAAAAATAGTACAGTGACTTGACACTGAACCTTCCAGCCGTATCCCAGCGCCACCTGGCCTCGTCAGGTCCTTCGACATGTGAAATGCTGCTTAGAGCCTCCCTAAGACGGGCAGTCTGCTCCCTTTCTGCAGGGTCCCCGGGCGTGTGTCCACCCAGAATCCAGCCCCACCTCCAGCCTCTCACTCCCCTGCAATCTTTAACCTTGCTATTTTTATTCCTTACCTTGTCAAAGACGTCTGAGTACAGGGTTCTAAGGGGGGTATGGCCGAACCAGATGTCATTCCAGAACTCTACTTTGGTCCCCTTTCCTAACCGGTAGACAAGTCCACACTTGAAAACGTCCCTTGTCTTAAGTACGCTTCTCCACCATGACGACGCCGGTCGGAAAGACGTTCCCTCCTTGAGAGGTCTCCTCCGCAGGTAATACCTCCCTTGGATGATCCCTCTCCACAAACATTTCTGTTCCGACAGCAGAAACCACCACCACTTGGCCAGGAGGGCTGTGTTCATATTTTCTATATTAAGGATGCCCACCCTCCCATCCTCCTTGCTTCTACAAACCGTTTTCCAATTGACTCTACACTGGCCCCCCTTAACCTCCGTTGATCCACTCCAAAAGAAGGCCCGCCGCAAGGAATCGATGCGTTTGATTACCCATTTTGGTGCTTTGAAGACCGAAAGATAGTACAGTGGTAGGTTGGTCAACACTGAATTTACCAGGACCAACCGCCCTCCTTGTGACAGGAGTTTTGCTTGCCAGCCCTCAATACGTTGTTCGATCTTGCCCACCATATATCGCCAATCTTCCTTCCGAGGCTGTCCTTTTGAAAGGGGCAGTCCCAGATACCGGATCGGTAACGCTCCCGTCTTACAGCTCAGAATCCCAGCGAGCCTCTCTCCGCGTCTAGCAATGTTCCCGGTATAAAAGACTTCAGTCTTGTCCCTATTGATTTTTAGACCAGAAGCCCACTCGAAGAGAAGCCAAACTACTCGGAGATTCCTGACCTGCCTAGTTTTCGCTTCACAGAAAAAGAAAGTATCATCCGCAAATTGTACGAGGGACACTTTAGAATCGGCATTTGGGCCAATGCCGTCAAACCACCCGCTCAGTGTCCCCCTAGCCGTCATTCTCGCCAAACCTTCAGCGACAAGCAGGAAAAGATACGGGGACAACGGATCACCCTGCCGCAGGCCTCTCGTTGTTTTGATCCACTTAGTCGGTATCCCATTAACTAAGGCGGCAACCTTGGCGTTGCATACGCACTGATCAATCCACCCGCACCATTTCTGATCCGCTCCTAACCATCTCATCACCTTTTTGAGAAAGGCCCAACTAACTCTATCATATGCTTTTTCGAAATCTGCCTTGATACCGACACAGTTTTTCTCTCCTTGAAGACACCAGCTCATCACCTTCATGCTTCTATTTTTTGTGCGAAAAACTTGTTTGATTGTCCTAGACGATGTCTTAAGACTTCAATGGTTGCCAATAATTGTTTATCCGATGCAATGGATTACTACTGCATTTTACATTTCACCACCACCTTTTCGAATAGATTTATGTTAGAAATGGTATTGATAAACTCTGATTAAAATTCATTGTTGTGCAGATATTACTAATATAGATCCTTTCAATCAAAGCTCTTATTATCATCGCCAGGAAGCTCTTTTAAACAATTGTGTTTATAAAAAATTCTAGATTTCTTGCTCAGCAGGCGGTATAAGCTTGTTTTTCAAAGAGCACTACAATGGCTTTTTCAGATTCCTATCAATTTATAGTCACAACTTTTGGGTATGGTTTTTTTTAAAAAAAATTGTTTTCCCCTGAAGTTAGTATAATTGGAATAATTGCACCGGGTGGCTCGAGCATGCTTTATAAACACTAGTTGGCTTTAAAAAAAGGTTGTAGATTCTATGTTGGCTCAGCATCCACCTCCTCCAGTCTTAAGCAAAATTGTTTAAAAGGTCTGTGCGCACTCGTCTTTCTTTACAAAATGAATAAGTCTACGTTTTTACTTGCGAATTTAGATTTACTCGTTCTAAGTTAAAATGCAAGGGAGAAAGAGAGTGTCCGAAGACTAGGTAGAAAAAATTAATTCTTTGACAGAGAGGTGGAGCTGTTTTATTCAAGCTCGAGTATTTTATACAAATAATTTTGGAATAACAAAAAATTTTAAGATTGATGGTAAATGGAATGGAGGATTACATTATGCTAGAATTTTTTAACAGCAAAAAAATATATATATAATTTTATTTTACTTACATCATTATAAATGTATATACACAGTAAATTCGAATACCCGATTATTAAAACTTAAAAAGTAAAATTAAAAGTAAAATGGTTTTCTTTTTTTATTTATTTAGAATTATTATTCGAGCCCTCAACTCAAATTCACGTCCCGACCTCGTGCTCGCACACCCTCCCCCGGGGTCGGCCCCAAAACTGAAAAGAAAAAAATCCCCGATATATACGGCACGGTCGCGGCGCCCTTCAGCACTTTGGAGTGAAGCTGTGAAGGAGAGAGAATGTCGTCGTTGTTGTTTTCGGACGAAGCGCTGTTCTCGGGTGCGCTGCTGACGATGTACGTGGCGGCGGCGCTGACGGTGCTGTCGCTCCAGTTCGTGGTCGCCCCCTACGGGCGGCACGCGCGCTCGGGGTTGGGGTTGGGGTTGGGGTTGGGGTTGGGGGTGGCGGCCCCGGTGGCGTGGCTGGTGATGGAGAGCCCGACGCTGTGGCTGTTCTCGCTGGTGTTTCCCCTGGGGCGCCACCGCTCCCACCCGGTCGCCCTCGCCGCCGCCGCCCTCTTCCTCGTCCACTACATCCACCGAACCCTCCTCTACCCGCTCCGCCTCCTCCGCTCCTCCCGCCCCAAGCCCGTCCCGCTCCTCGTCGCCGCCCTCGCCTTCGCCTTCAACCTCCTCAACGCCTACCTCCAGGCCCGATCCGCCTCCCACTACGCCCGCTACCCAACCGCCTCCCCCTGGGCATGGCTCCGCGTCGCCCTGGGCGCCGCCCTCTTCGCCTGGGGGATGCGGGTGAACGTGGCCTCGGACCGGGCGCTGGTGCGGCTCAAGGAGGAGGCGCGCGGCGGGTACAAGGTGCCCCGCGGGGGCTGGTTCGACCTGGTGACGTGCCCCAACTACATGGGCGAGGCGGCGGAGTGGCTCGGGTGGGCGATCGTCGCCTGGTCCCCCGCCGCCCTTGCCTTCTTCCTCTACACCTGCGCCAACCTGGGGCCGAGGGCGACGGCGCACCGGACGTGGTACCGCCACAAGTTCGGCGACGAGTTCCCCGCCACAAGGAAGGCCTTCATCCCCTTCGTCCTCTAACTACTACTATTATTATTCAACTGCTGCTCTTGATTTTCATGCTTGATTTTATGCCAGTACTTTCTTTTCTGTTTTCTTCCTGTGGAGACAACACCTAACAGTTTCTATCTAGATCACATTCTGTAGGTTACTTCATTTTTAAAAATAATAATAATAATTACTAATTGAAAAATACTAGATGTACACCGCAAAATGGACTTACACCCACCTCATCCATCCTGGGGTGGGATGAATTTTATTCGTCGCATCGATATGACAAGTAGAGAAATACCCACTTTAGGATGGAGTGGGGGTAGAATGTGTGTACATCTAGCATTGCTCTTTCTATTCTACAGATGGGCGCAAACTCTGGAGAGGTTCACATGTTTTCTGCTTCTTTCTGTAGCATTTTTGATGCCTGGTAGTGTAGAGGGTAAATAAAACGTCTATTCTCTGCACTTAGTGCAGTTAGGTCCTGAAATTTTGTACAAAGATGAAAGTTCTTTACGAGCCATTTGGTAAGCAAATAGATCCACTAGGAACAAAAAAGATACCAGCATTACATGTTGAATGAATATATTCTTCAAAACAATGCTAAAGTATGTGAAGCATAGGACGAGCAAGCTTAAAATTATGCTTTCCTAAACATGGGCCTTGAAATGCATCCATCCGGCTGCTAATCACACTCGCAATCCTATATCCTTGATCTTGCAATTGCACTCTTCTTCCGGAGATGTATTCCCAATTCTCTAGTTGAAGCTCTTCATCAGATCTGCATGTGATGATACGAAATGATTAATTGTAACAATGATGTTGGGATTATTCCCTATTGGTATGGTAGCAGGTAGTTGTCTCTACATTTAGTAATGTGAACAAAACTACATCTAAGATATATTAAGAGTCTTAGGTTCTTGCGACAAACATCATATTATCAAGAGGAAATAATCCATTCTGCTTAGCAAACTGGCCTTATTGTTGTGTCTAGCTGCACTTGCATTTGATTTGTTTGTCACAAATGTTCCCAGGTCAATGATTTGCTGCCTCTTTGGTTTACATAGCATCTAGATAAATGAGTCTCAACACATTATTAATACTTTACCCCATTGCCCAATTTCTTTTTAACTGATCTAAATAACAACAGGCTTCTAATTGATAGAGCGGAAATTTGTTCGCCGAGTTTTGTCCAAATTTCTCAAAGAAAAACCAATATGCTAACTTTTTGCATGGATTATATTGTAACTTTGCCAATCAAGTCAGATAAAATGATCGGAAACAGTAAATACCTCATGACCAATGAAGACCATTTTTCATAACCTGCAAACTTGAGGGTTTCTATAATGATATCAGAGTTCCAAGAGGGCTTTCTTGTAAAGAAGTGTAAAGACCATCCACTAGCTTGGAGTTTCATGAGAAATCTGAAAACAATCAACTGAGCCAAATGTTTCAAGTCTTCAACCTGCTTGTTCCTGAAATTGGTAAGTACAAGTGGAGGAACTAGACTATAAGAATGGAACAAAGATAATTTACAAATGATGCTAGTATCGAACCAAGATGTGTTGGATAGTCTACCGATGTTGTGTAGAAATGTTGTCGGTGGCAACTTCTAGAATCAAATCATCGATATCCATCAAGATTGCATCTAAGCCATCTTCATTTGATTTCAGCACACTGAAATAGCTCTCTGCCAGATGCACCGTTAGATTCAAAGCGCGCGTGAACTGAACTTGACTAAAATGATTAAGAGCAATCTCCTTGCAGAATGTGGGAGTCTCATCCTCTTCTGAGTTGTTAAGCTCGGCTTGGAAAGCAATGATTTTGCAATAATCATACTGATCGTTTGCCACAGATTGCTTGTAAGCTCCACCGTTCGTTCTTTGGCAGGACTCTAACATAACTGTTAGGGCAACGAGCGCGGCTAGAAGTAAAACCCCAATGGTCAATAGTGCTGTGATGAAGATGGTTGCAGCATATGACGACATGTAGATACCAGATTCCATCACATAATGGCCTCCCATATCTGGATAAAAACCATAAATTAGACCTAGCTATAAGTACTGAAATCAGCAATGTAAACTATCGAGAGCAATACTTTAGCCTTTTATCCTGAAGGGGAACTCTTTTATTATGGAGTTTGTTTTGAATATTCTTTGCTGGAACATTACGAATAGTCTATTAATTAAGCTCTAAGTAAGAATAGTCATACAAGCAAGACCACATTTTAATAGCTTGTTCATGATTATAAAGCCAACCTATTCCAGATTTACACATTTGATTTCTCAATAATATAGTCTATTGAGCAATATCAAGATTGTAGAATGCACTATTATGACCAACTCACTTGCAAGATCTTACGGAATGTTCATGATCCCAAATTTAATGTTCACTGGTAGAAGATAAGCTAATCTTAGCTTAGCAAAAGGAAATGATGCTGGAAATGGCTGCAAATAACAGAAGAATAAGGACAACAAAGAGTGGCTAAGAAACTGACGATTGATCCGACTCCGTTGCAGAGTAACTAGGCTTTGTCTGTCTAACTTAAGATGCTGCTGCTGTTGAACCATTTGTTATTCACACTATCGTCGTGAGCTTAGAATGAGAATGCAAGCTGGATCAAAATAAGGAAATGTAGAACACAAACCAATGCCTTTTAAGACGCATTTAGGATTAAGCCCAGCATTTTAACTATTCTCATCACACGTCGATGCAGATAAATACACACCTCTTTCTCGTCCCAGTTTTCTTCTCTCGAACAGAGTTATAACATTATTAACAAATCAGATAAATACACCTCATTCTTGTCTCTGTTTTCTTCTCTTGAAGAAAGTTATAACATTATTAACAAATCCCGTCATGTGTTAAGCCTCCTTACAAGTCCAAAAATGGCAGGAAGTAGATGTTCGCAGATGCATTGTCACACCAGAGTGAAAATGTTTCTCTCTTTCTTATTCTGTTGTATCATCATACAGCTTCAAGCTAATATTTATAAATCTGAAGCAGCTATAGTTTGAATAAGTAACAGGTAGGTGGAAAGCAAGAGGCAAATGAGCAACAATGGATCTTTTACCGGAAAGTCCTCCACTTAGGAGGCTATGGCTTGAATCTCCTGATTCCGGTTGCTCATTGAAAGAAGCCATGGAAATTGGAAGCAAATTCCCTAACCCCTCAATATCAATCACACAATTACAATACCCATGTACTCATCTGTTACAAGAGGAAGTATCTCATAGTTAGAAAATCACCGTATTTCTCAACTTCTTTGCCTGTGAGTTCATGTATTTATCTCAGGTTCAAGAGAAAGTGATAGTCACAATTAAGGATACATAAACAATTATAAGCATACTGCAGATGTATTGCTAATCGATATTTGATTCCGAGGACATGCGCATGATCTTCTTTGTACTAAAGCACAAAATTTATAATACAAACATCAGAAGATACGATCTAAGTTAGCAACTAATCTTCACCCTAATACACTACTCCAACTCATAAGGTGTTTGAGACGCAATTTCACGTACGACGTAACTCCTGAAATTCGATCTACTTCGCCGTTCTAGAAGAACGATTGTACCAAACCAAAAACAACAATAATAAGAGCAATTTCAATTTCTACTTTGTGAAAACAAAATCAGAAGAAAAAAGAAGAGTAAAATTCGGGGTCACAAATGTACCAGTAGAAGGCGACCATTTCGTCCCATTTCAACGCCGACCCCAGAAATTCTTCAGGAGAGTGAGGAATCAATCGATATAACACCATACCTGAGGAGGAGATTGAAGAGGAACATGATCGGCAACGACACACAGCGAGATTACAGAGAACTCTATCCCCCGCTATTAATGGCTTATTTTACTTGCACTTTTCCTTACTAAATATCTAAATCTCATCGGAACGGTACTCGGAGAAGAGCATGCAAATCTCTGCGTGTTAGTATTTGGGCCGAAACGGATCCGCTTATTTGATTGGGCTCGTCGATTAATGGCCCACGTCATTATCCCTGAACCTTCGCTGAAGCAGGCGTGATAATAAGTACCACGTTTTTTTTTTTTTCTTTTTTTTTTTTGAGAGAAAAATAGCATATTAAGATAGGATACAAAAAGAATCAATTTTTGAGCCGTATGAGATAGGAAACTCTCAAGTACGGTTCTCACCAATGTTTGCGTTACTCAAGCCGACATTCTCGCTTCCGCTTCGTCGACCCCCGCTTTCGCGGTTGCTTCCCTCTAAGGCGGAACGCTTCCCTACCGATGCATTTTAAGCATCCATGGCTGAATGGTTAAAGCGCCCAACTCATAATTGGCAAATTCGTAGGTTCAATTCCTGCTGGATGCACGCTAATAGGAACGTTCAATAAGTCTGGAATTGGCTCGAATTTAAATATCAGAATAGCTGATATAGTCATCATTCAATGGGTCAGGTCCACTTACTTTTTTTTTATTTAGAATTTGATAGTGGGTGTTATAAGAATATTGGAGAAATAAGAACACCTTGGTTTGTCAATTAATAATAGGAATTGTATATATAGAGTATTATAGAATATTTCTGTTATGTCTCAGGACAAAAAATTTGTGAATAATGAGACATGAGGCCGCTTTATTTATTTTTAAAATAAATTTAGCTGAAAATATAAAGCAACTAGACTTCGAATTCGGATCACGGATATCAACCATCAAGCCCTTTACCACTTGCACTAGAAACAGTTGATAAGTATCATGTTTTCATGTTGGTAAAATTAGACTTATAATAAAGTTTTAAAAATAAAACGTTACAATAAAATTTAATCTTACTATTTCGATTAATAAGTGTTTTGAAAATAAAAACGTGAATGCTGGACGTTTTCAATTTATAAAATGTTTTACAATCTGGACCCTTGTCCACAGTTAAACCGTACTGCTAGAAACAAACGATGCTCTTCAGCAGGCGTAAAAGATGATAGCTGAGAATTTAATGTCCCTGACTGGGGTTTCGAATCCTATAATTTTTTTCAAGAGTTTTCTTATCGTACTGATAGGCGTGATACGGTAGAAATAAGCTTAAACTTCTCTACAGTATATTGGTTAAGTGTATATTTTCTTCTTAATAATTCAGCAGCAGCAGCAACGCTTGACCTGCACGTCAAGAAGAATGCAGCAGAACCAAATTTATGTAGAGCTACTGCTACTAATTAAGAGAGGTTCTACAGATTATTTCATTATTCTTCAACATACAAGCAACAAAAGGACTCTTATTCAATGGCATTACACCGGCAGTTCTAGTCGCCGACGAATTTAAGTGCGATAACAATAACTTGCCGTCAACTCCGGAGAGCTATGGAACTGGGCAGGCTTCTATATCCCATATCTCTTTCGCATACTGGGAGATGGTTCGGTCGCTGCTGAATTTGCCACTTCCTGCGGTGCTTAAGATAGACATCTTCAACCATCTCTTTTTGTCCCTGTGATGCAACGTAGTTCGCACGGCGAGCAGTTAGATAAAAGGAATGATCTCTAGATTATGACCGAGCAATACTGTTGTTTGATTGAAGTAACAAAATATCGAGCATGTCCCTCCCTTACATAGTAACAAAATATAGGGTATAAAAAGGTATGACCAACAGAGGAAGAAGCAGACTGAAACATTAAAACAGCATCAGATTTATGAATATCATCACATAACTAACAGTATTGGTGTTTCGATTTTCTTACTTGTATGCTTCATCCACCTTCAGCTGTGCTTCTATATAGCTTGGGAAGTCATGACCGACGAGGAAATAATCACCACGCCCATAGCCAGAATTTCCTTCCAGTGAATCCAAAAGAGGGTTGTAGTCATAACTGCCAAATGCGCCGCTCCTTATAAACTGTTTAGCTTCTTCGAAACGTGGATCTGGTTTGAACTGTAAGCAGCCAAAAGGAGTCAAAATCAAAAGGCCCTTTTAAATGTGTTTTCCAAATATGGGAGTCCATAAAAACTAGATTGTGGCTCTTACATACATTTTGTGTCACTACAAAATAAACTACCTGACATATATTATAAGATCACACTTCTGTATATGTATCCCTAGCAACATCTTACACGAATACCCTTTTGGGGGAAGCTGGTTTTATATTAGGAAAAGTTTGTTTAAGAGTAACAAATTTCTAAGTACAAGGATATTAAGCTTTTAAAGGACACAAACACACAAAATAAAGAATCAGATTTTGCAGGAATATCTATGTGTAAATAGATGATTTTGAGAGCATATTTACAAAAATAATAATAATAATAATAATAATTCTCAGCTAGGTATTCAATCTTTTATGGAATTGAATTTATATGTCAAATCAGCCAAAGAAGCCAAAAGCATATTTTGCAGGAGTAAGCATACCAGTCCATTTTCCCTCTCCTTACGAAGCGTTGGAACTTCATCTGCTTTGGCACCAAAAAGGAAGAAATTTTCTTCTCCAATCTCTTCTCTAATTTCAACATTTGCTCCATCTAAAGTGCCAATTATAATACAGCCATTAAGAGAGAATTTCATATTACTAGTCCCACTTGCCTCCATGCCTGCCGTACTAATGTGCTGTGATAGCTCGCTACCAGGGATGAGCATTTCAGCCACAGAGACATTATAGTTCGGAATGAAGACAACCTGAATAAGGTGGGGGAAATAGCAAATTCTCAGGTTTACTGGTGTGATGAATATAATGACAACAAAAGATTGAATGAGAAAATAAAGTAACCATACCTTCAAGTAGTTGTTGACTTCAGGATCACTATTGACAACAGCACCAACATCATTCACCAACTTTACTATTCTTTTAGCATTGGTATATGTCGCAAATGCTTTTCCACCGAGCATTACAGTGCGTGGTAGTATTTTCTGCCTCTCCTCTGTGTTCATTTCCTACAATATTCAAACGGTTCCATTAATTTTAACTTGTTATTCGAGAACTACATAAAATAGCACCAAAAAGGAGTACTCTTCCATATGTTTAGCTCAACCTCAGCCATGACAGAACCAGAAAAATGTATTCTCTCCTTTCCTCCATCTAATTTTTGACTAGGTTATGACAGAACCATTCTTAATGACTTACATAGTTATACAAGTGAAACCCAGTTAGCTAGGATCAGCAGTAAAAATTTAGTTGACAAGCTGTTTGCGACACAGAGTGGCACACTTTACAAATAGATTATATTTGGTCCTAGGCAATATAGTTCCCCCCCTCCCAACCCCCAACACCCCCTCCCCACTAAGCCAAAAACAAAAAAAAAAAACCCTACAGTATGCATGGTGTAACCAAATAAAGAAGAATGCGAACTAACTTTCAGAATAGCGACAAGTTATTTACCTTTAATTTCTTGTATCTGTATACAACTCCCAAAATGTTCAGCAGTTGCCTCTTGTATTCATGGATGCGCTTGACTTGTATATCAAAAAGGCTATTTGGGTCAATGGTCACACCTGTCGCTTGCAATACATATTGGGCCAGGCGACATTTGTTAGCCATCTTTGCTGAAGCCCATTCAGCGTGAAGTTCTTCATTGCCAGCAAACTGTTGGAACAAAAGATTAGATCATAATTTTAGTGGGTATTCTGCATTTCAGTCATAATGTTGGCAACATATAGACATACTTGACGAAGCCCAGTGAGGAGGTCGAGATTAGTGACCCATCCATCAGTTTTAAGCCATTTGGTGATTATGTCACTCAACTCAGGGCTGCAGAAACTGAGCCACCGACGAGGGGTAATGCCGTTAGTTTTATTCTGAAATTTCTTTGGCCATATAGAGACATAATCTGCAAATAACTCTGATTTCAATATATCACTGTGTAACTGCGCCACTCCATTAACCTATAGAAATTTAGATATTTCCAATAAATTATATGAATTTGGAAAGAAAAGAAGGCAGTCAAAATACAACTTGTAAAGTAAGAGGACGAAAAAAAAATGTAGTAGAGGAAAGCCACTATCAACCATTGAAAAAAGTTCAGGGGAAAAAAATGCTAAAACCATACTAAGTTTTATCTCAAAGACAACAAAGTTGAAATGAGAGAACTAGTCAGAAAACTAATTATTATTAGAGCTGGATAAAGGTACAATTTTGTACACTCAACAGAAAAAGAGTTAGGTACTGATTAACAATCAATGAAATTCTGTAGTCAGAGAAAAGAAAGCATAGATATTCACTTCTTCCATGGATGATCTAACTATTATAGATAAATAATTAAATATATGATATTGCTACTAATATGCAACATAGTACTTAGATAAAGGGGAGAAACTAACAGCAAAGAGTTTTCTTCATTCGTCATCAAAAGAAATAAATGCCTCACCGTATGAGAAGATACTACGCACAAATTTGCCATGCGCACGGCAGGCTTCAGGGGATTTGAGTCATCAAGGATTCTCATTTTAGGGAGCTTTCCCTCCATGTCTTTTCGGCTAGAGCATATCATTTCCCCAAACTATAAGAAGATAATCCAACATTAATTGCTTGAAACTTTTGATACAGAGCATCTAAAATAAAGTAAAAAACATTTGAGGATTGTACCCGCTTATCAATTTCTTCTACAATTTCCATATGACGTGGAAGAAGTTTCCGCATTATATCTTGTGGCCACTTCTCAAGTGCCTCAGGGAGAACTGTATGATTGGTATAAGCAATAGTCCTGGAGTAGAATTTATTGACAATTTATTCAAAAAGGTAAAATAAAAAGTTAAACCAAAATAAAAGGAAAAAAAAAATCGCAGAACCACAAATCACCTTGTTGTCACATCCCAAGCTTCATCCCATCCAAGCCCCTCATCATCCATCAGTAATCGCATCAGTTCCGGGATTGCAAGCGTTGGGTGGGTGTCATTAAGTTGAACAGCAACCTTGCTGGGGAATTCGGTCCACTGCAATGCACCTTTACCATCTCTCCTCTCCTTAAACCTTGCAATAATGTCCTGAATGTAGTTTCATGTTCCAGTTACAGTCATAGATTATCTCAAGTGTCAATTTGCATGGCTAATACATCAGGAATAAATTTGCAACTATCTCAAATTACAAAACCCACATAACTAGCAAGCTATTGCCGCCTGATGAGATTATACGTTCAAAGAAGATACTGATCCAGTAATCTATACATGTGGAGAAGTATATATGCTTGCAATGTTTTACTCTAAAACCAATGGAAAGTGTGAAATGAGGTAGCTAAAAAAAAAACCACAGTTAAATCTCATTATTGGTCAGTAAAACTATCCAGTTTCTGTGTGAAAGAAAGACGCTCCGCGCTGGCCAAATTGCATGATAAGGAACCCTGTGCAATAGAAATCATGCACGTTATTTTACTTATATGTGGAGATTGTGAGATCCATATGACACACATAAAAGGAAAACTAGAAGCTCAACCCATGACCAAATTAAAGTGTACCAAAGAAATAACGGATAAATAGAATACGCATATACAAAACTGGCATATTAAATACCTGCAATGATGCACTGCAGAGGAAAAACTGCTGCTTTAATCGCAGAATCTTTCCATTTTCTGTAGCATCACCAGGGTACAGTACTGCACATATCTACAGCATAAATTAACAAACTCTATCAGCAACATTTAAGTGCATCTGAACAAGAACACACATATAACAACATGTAAATCCAATTTGAATTATCATATAGGAATAACAAGATTATGGTAATTTACCTGCTGAGCTTTTGAGTGTAATTGACCAGCAGATTCATATTGTCCATCATTAAACTGAAATAAATTGAAGTCTTCAGCACTAGCTTTTGCTTCCCAAAGGCGAAGACTAATAGTATTCTTTGTTTTGTAACCAGGAATTGGTACATCATATGCCAGTGCCTGGATTATTTCTCCTCCAGCCCAATTTCGACTTCAGGTACCAACATCAAGAGAGAAGCACCAGTAATAAATATACATAGTAGTTTGCTGGCTGGAATATTAATTGATTTATAAGCAAAAAGAATATATAAAAATGCAACTGCTCTGCACTTAAAAAACTCACTAGCGCACTTCAAGGAGGCCATTTGAAGGTCTAAAAGGCCAAATGCAATGAGATCGGAACACACATTTCTGGTTTTTAACATGTGCCTGGTGGAAAGGACAAAACCATTTGTGCAGCAACACATTCTTTTCTTTTTGGGTTATAAGAGAAGGATGGAGCATCTAGAAAATTCATGGTCTAAACTAGATTTTTTTTTTCCCCTTTTTTTTTTTGTAGTTGGTGTATTGGTACAGTGTCCTCTAATAAAGGAATCTGATATTATCATCATTTCTCGCATGCCCACTTACTAGTTCTCAAAAATTTAAGTGGCAGAGACATAGATGTCAACTTAGCAGCATGATGGCATGTCTGCCAACATCCATTTTTGATGCTTAAACAAGCATATAATAACCTTCAATACCAAAAATATCACTACATATTGACATTCAAAGACAAGATCACCAATATGGCAAGGGATCTGCACTTACCCTCCAGTAGGAGAGACCTCAACATGGCCAAAGAATCTTATAGGATATACTATGTCATGCCTGACAACCTCCCATGGACTGAACTTCTGTACAATTAAACATCAACAAACACTTCTTAGCTAGAGGGCAGTGATCTCTCGAAGAGCTTGTCATATAGAGGCCATACCTCAAGCCAATCTTCAGCAACTTCTTCTTGACCCTCTTTGGAGAAGCGTTGTTTGAACAAACCATACCTGTAGCGTAGACCATAACCCCAAGCAGGTAAATTTAATGTTGCCATTGAATCCAAAAAGCAAGATGCAAGTCTACCCAAGCCTCCATTTCCTAAAGCCGCATCTTTCTCCTGAAAAGGAAAAATCCGACAAGGGTCGCCAGTGTTAAAATAGAATTAAGTGCACCTGGAACAGCCAGCTAGTACAAGACTAAGTTAAATCTCAGAGCCAAATTAGGATGCTAGCGACAATTCTAAATATACGTTCAATGACAAATTTTGGACCTTTCCAACAAAATAATTAGATCAGAGCATGCAATATTACAATCAACAACTAAGAAGTTTGAATTATTCGGCACCTGGTCCGTAATTTCCTCGAGTTCATGACCGAATTTCTTTAAAGCATCAGCATATGCATCTTTAATGCCGAGGTTCCCAATAGCATTGGTAAGAGCCCTCCCTTGTAAATATTCCATTGACAAGTAGTATGTCTGCTTAGGGTCAACTTTATGGAAGTGGAGATACGTCTCGTTCCATCTCTGAAATAAGCCATACATATTGTGTATCAACAAACCAAACAAAATGTACATTAATAAAGCAATATTTATAAAGGACAACCGATCCATACACAGAAATAGTGATAACGTAAACATGATACACTATTTTCATGGAAATTTCACCATAAATTAACCTGAATAAGATAGTCTCGAACGCTCTCTGCTGTGGCATAAAAGGCTTGCTCAGGATCGAACTTGAGAGGGGAGAAATGAGGAGTATAAGTCGCATGGTAGGCGATATTAGATGCAATTTCTGATGATTCCTCTGCTAAAGGGTGTGCGACCGGTTGAACTTTAGAACTGCTGTACTTGGTGGTACCATTGCTTTCATTTGCAGCCGCCATGAATTATGCACCTCCAAGATTTCAATGACTATAGCAAAAAAAACAAATATCGTCAGCAAACGTAAAATAATCTTTTGGCCTGTTTGATTCACAGTTTGTAATATTCCGGTGATCCTCCACATTTTCTATTGAAAATATTAAAATCATTACCATTCAACTGTTATTGAAGTAGTGAAACCATTATTGAATCCCAGATGGTAGGAATAGTAGATTATCATGAATTAGGAGGTATTAGTATTTTCGTACTTGATTAGAATCATTAGTAGTTCATTAATAAGAATATACTAGTTTTTAACGACTTTCCAACTAAAGTGGTTTAATAATTTAGTAACAAACTTGTTATTTTAAATATAAAATATATATACAAAATTTCCGGAATATTAATACCAAAAGGCTCCTAACAGTAATAATAACAACAACAGAAGCGGTAAGTTTTACTTCTACTTGCGCCGAACAACTCGGAAAAAGATAAAACAACTCCCCTAATTAACAGTGAAAAATTCCAAGTACCGCGAGAAGATCTAACAAGCCTTGAAAATCTTAATTACTAAATCGCAGAAATATGCGACCTTATAATTCTAGCAAAAGCATTCAGAAAAGGTCGAATTCTCGGAACGACGAATTGCTCAAAAGTTAGAAAAAAAATATATATATATATATATATATATATTGAAAATAACAATGGTTCTTTGATAAAGAAAAATATCATAATCTAACCTTGGTCCAAAAGAAAAGAATAAAATAAAGCGCGTCATCAACAAAATTAATCAGAAAACAATTAATAATGCAGAGGACGAAGCACTCAATTCATCTAATAATGAATCGGACAAAGCCACTTACCAGTAAGAGCGAATTAGAACACGGAAGCGAATGCGCCTTTATATTTTTTTCTGGGAGTGTCACGAGATACGGTGAATCAGATGAGATCACGTACGTGACCAAAAACGAGAGATCCGAGGGGAGTGATAAATAAGTAGTGATTGAAAAATAGAGGAAGATATTTTATCAAGTAGGGTGCGAGAATAGAGGGAGAGAGAGAGAGGGATAAGAAAGAAAGAAAGCGGAGCGGGAACGAATGGTCTCACGGGGAAGGGAAAAAGCGGAAAATGCCAAAAGGAAAAGTGAAGCGTCGAGAACGATGCACATGTACTACTTGTTAGAGAAAATATTTGATTAGAGTGGAATTAGTTAGTAGCTAATAGTGATTAGTAACTAAATCTAGTACACTTATTAGTTGACCATAGTAAGTTAATTTGATTGTGTTGCTAATTAACAATTTTTCGTTTATCTTGCCTTCGATTAAACACAAATAGGATACCCCATCTTTTACCTCGATTGGGTTGATTGATCCTGTGGATATTGTATGGTGCACTTGGTCCTCTTCTGCATGGGAGATGTTTCTGTCACTCTCGGAACGCACAAACAAAGAAACTTGGGCCGTTGAAGAAGCTACACGGTAGGGATCGCTTAAGAATACGAAATATACCTGAAAGATTCGTGCAGGATCTTTGGCTCTCTTTTTTTTCTTCTTCTTTTCATGAGGTGAGAATTTTTCTTTTTTCTTTTTTTTTTTTTTTTTTTGAGAAAAGACAGCATACTGCCGCTTCATTCAAAAAAAAATTAAATTTAGCTACAAAACAGAGACAACCAGGCCTCGGAGCCAAAAGAAAGGAGAAATCAAGAAAAGCAAAGTACAAGAATAAGAAGTAACACCAATAAAAGGAAAGAGAGGTAAAAGGGGGAGAGCAGAAGTAGACCTCAGGCTTAGTTACAAAATCTAGACCACTGCGAACGGCACATTTCAGCGAGCATAGCGTTAAAGCTACGACTCTTCTGTTTCTTTCTAGCCAAACCACCCACCAGGTGGACGCAATAGTGGTAAGTGTCTTTCTGCCCCAGGCCCCCCTCATGTGCGAGTTTGCCTCCCACAGCCTGGCGACGGTCTGGGAGCTTCGGACCTCCCTTTATTGGGTAGTAGGATATTATGAGGTGAGAATATTATGATTAGGTTGCATTTAACCCAAAACGCCAAAAAAGAGAAGAGACAGAGGAAAAGGTTAGGTTCCAGTCCTGGAGTTTGGCTCAATGTGGATAAACCATTCACAAATCCCAGTACGGTCAGAAAGCCAGTTTGGTAACATCTATATATATTGAGGACAAACAAGCAGGCAATTCAATAGTGAGCTTGCGAAGAGAGTCGTCTAGTTTCATTCAACAAATCAACAGCATGTGCAAATCAAGCAACAGTTACATTGCAGCTACTTGTAGAGGCTTCTAGCAAGTACCAATAATATGTGGAACTGTTTTATATATTGTCCAATATTGTAAGGCACAGTATTACTACTCATCAAATGTAGAATCTATACATTCAACGGATGTGCTGTGAGCATAGCAACTAGACATGGATACGTGATTTGTTTAGGCATGATAGCAAACTTTATCTAAAGTGGTGTAAATTAAACACGTTTGTATATAGTTTTAAAATCATATTTTTATATTTGAAAGAGAACTGCTTTTGATCATTGATTTGATGAATTTAATATCTAACAATTCAATGAAGGAAAAGAGTGTTTTTTTTGTTGTTATTACCTCAAAGTGGTATATTTCTATATTATACTACAAATCTAGATAATACTAGATTATTATTATTATTATTTTTATTTTTTTTCATTCATAAAATAAATGAACTAATGGTCAATCACTGCGGAGAGCACTCCTGCTGTAATAAACCACATAGTGCTAACCATCACCCATTCATAATCATAGATCATAGATACTTTTTGCAGCTCACTCAATCAATCAATCAATCAACGATCAATCACTAATGAATTGTTATTGTAGTATCATTAGCTATATAAACAGTATTTAGTACTAACCATCTTATCATCACTCATTTATCGCGCCATTGTTAACCACCACCACAGTTAATCATCCTCATCGTCGTCGTCATCACCAATCGGCTTAATCTGACAACCAACATTGGATGCACGAACAATGCAATTCAACTATCAATCAAATCTGCCTGTTTCTTAGTTAATTATTTGTGCCCAAGGCACAAATATACCAGATAGGATTGATAAAAAAAACAAAACAAGCAATATTGGCCACCAATGCAAACCACCCCAATCTCACTCTACTCCTCCCGCACCCACGAAGAGGCCTCCTCCTGCATACTCCGAGAAGCACAAACACAAGTAGATTCGATCTGCTTCTGCTGCTGCGGCTGCGTAAGCTGCTTCTGGAAATCTCTTCGAATCGCCTGCAGCACCCCCGGCGCACCTCCTCATCGGCGGCCGCCACGCCGCCGCGCACTCCGATCACCCTCTCCATCCTCGGATCCATCGCCACCACCGCGTATCCCTCCGCGTACTTGCGAATCGCCTGTGCGTTTTCCACGCCCCCGATCGATCGGTAACCCCTTTCTTTTTAAGTCTCTAAAGGGTTTAAGAAGTTAGGGTTAGGGTTTGCGGTTCCCATCGAGTGGTGGCGCGCTCCTTGAGGTCGCGGACGCGCTCGATGGGGCGGCGCCCGGCGACGAGCTCGACGAGGACGACGCCCAAGGAATAGACGTAGCTCTTGTCGGTGGTTAAAAATTAAAAATTTGTAGGCGCTGAGGTACTGCGGGTCCGCGTACCCGGCGGTGCCCTCGACCTCGGTGGAGATGTGGATCGCTTCAGGATCGTCGGGGACGAGGCGGACGAATCCGAAGTCGGGCTCCTTTGACCCCAAAATTCTCTGTTAGGAGGATGTTGGACGACTTTATGTCTCGGTGGATGATAGCGTAATCTGCTGTGAATGAGAAAACAAAACAAAAAAAAAAAAGGTTAAACAAATTTGCTTAAATTAGTTCCTATGATCAGAATGAGTAGCACATTGGCAAATTATTATCTTGATTGCAAATAGGAAGTGAGAATTGTTCAATGTTTTGTTACTTAGTGAAGCATATCAACATTCTGTACTGGACGATAGATCGTATTAAGAGATCTTGTTTCCTGATGGTTGAACAGGACTAACATTTTTCAGAGCAAAGAACGTCTCTTATTGAAAATTTATACTTTTTCTTCCGAGTAAAAGTTGGGCTGTGCCACTTATTGCCATGAAATGATGAAAAATACTTCTTCGTAATTAAGATTTCTTATTCAACTGAGCTGTGACCTTAACATGCCAGAGGATATCTCTCTTCAGGTCTCTATGTTTTGGAACAGTAAATTGGTTCCAGACGTGAGCAGCAGATCATCATTTCTTACCACATTGCTACCATTAGAATCGATCTATAATAAGACAGTACCTTTTATTTGTTGAAGTATGGTCTTACTAGCTGCTCTGACAATCATCACCTTATATCTTATGACAAGTTACTACTCGGGACATCGTCTTTAGTTCATACAGCCTAGGCAGATTAAACAGACACTATAAGAAGTCCCTTATCTTATACTGAAACTTCACTGAAATTTTCTTCGCAACAGGTAGTTCGCCTTACAGTTATGATTAACTATAAAGACATGAAGGGATCACCTGTATACCCATGCAAGTAGGTGATGGCATGAGCTATATTAATAGCAAAATTAAGTCGCTGTGCAAGCTCTAATACATCTCCACGAGATCCTTCATTATATTACATAGTCCCTGTTACTACCGCAGCAAACAAGAATAATATAGCGAGTGTAAATTTTCTTCATTCATCTTCAGTGAGTTAGTGCTATCTTTCTCGAAAATTATTAGCTATATCCTTTTTTTTTTGTAGTTTTTGCGGCTGTGTCTGTTACACGACTTACCATTTAAGTGTTCCTGAAGAGTTCCTTTGTTCACGTACTTGACCACATTTAGGCGTTCATCATCATGCTCCAGGCATCCAAGAAACCTGACCAATTTTGCGTGATCTGCCTTTGAAAGGGTCTCAATCTCACATTTGAACTGTGCTGATATCTGCTTATTATACATGTTCTGCTCAGTAACTGCATATGAACAAGAAAATAAAGCTGCAATCTAAGTATATTTTATGCCAAATGCATCATAAAACTGTGTGTTCCAGATGACAACCAGTACCAATTATTATGTTCTAGCCTTGAGCTTTCCCTTGTACAAAATGCCAATATCTCCTTGCCCTTATCCTGTTTTCGGCATCGAAATTTGCAGTGGCCTTATAAATCTCTTCGATTGAGGATTTAGTTGGTCCCTGCTATGTTGCACATATACTGTTGCTATTGTCTGTTTTGCATTTATGTTCACTATTACTGCTTGCTGTTGATATTCTTGAAGCTCCAGAAGTCACTAACAGTCGAAATATAGCCTAAATATCGAGTGGAATTTTAACTTGATTTTCTGTATGGCATTCTTATTTATGTCCAACTATGTAAGGATATAGAAGGAAATATGATAAAAGCTTGGAAAGAAAATCAATTACTACCAACACTAAGTAGTGAAAAATCAAACTAATGCAGTTGGTTTTTTCTAGGACCTTGTGCAAATGCTGATGCAGTTCGGTGTCCTCCACTTCCAAGAAAGGTTTATGTCTTATGTATTTTAATGTGATGCTGCTTTACAATTCTACCAATTAGGACACTAAATTATTATGCAGCAGTTTCCTAGTAAGCTGTCATTATATTACATATTTAAGTTTGTATTATGGATTGTACTGAAGAACCAAGATATTTACAAGATATTTACATGTGAAGGTTGGCCCTTCACTTGTGGCTTTTGAGTGCACTAGTTGCGAGAGTTCATTGTTTTCCCTTTTATTTCCTTCTCAATATCTGTCTAAATTAATTCTTATATTATGATTTGAAATCCTCGGTGCTAATTGTAAGCTATTTATCTTCTGATCTTTTGAATCTGTTCTACCTACCTCTACTTACATATTGATTGTTTATCAAGTTTTCTTTGATGACAAATGAGCATGACACCGAACTGTATCAACTTATTCACTTGCATAAGAAAGAGGATGAGCCGTTAATACCTTAAGGAAGATGCAAAAATGAAGCCGAGCTTACTCGAAACAGTTGAAACATTGCGGGCCTCAATTGTGTTGTTCTGATTGTCTATTCCATCTGTTCCGCTACCGTGGGGAACAAAGCAAGTCTTGAAAGCACCAGCAACCGCATTTTCTGCCCTGCTGAATGATTTCGTGCTTTGGAGCTTGTTTTGGTCAGACTCGCTTGAGTAGGAAGTATAAATTTGATTGAGAAATCAAAATTTGATCTAGATCCGTGACTTGCCCAGAATCTTCTTTCTTGGATTTTGGGTTGAGATTCTGATTGCCCAATACCTTCATCAGACATCTGTATCTGAAGGTAAAATTCCTAGAATTTTATCCACCAACTCAGGAATGTTCTGTGCTGTTTGTTCCTTATCAAATAAATGAAATAGATAGGTCTCAATTCTTGAGAAGACTATTCCAAGGTTGTCGACTGCTCATCTGCATGAACTAGCTAGGCTGGATGATGTAGGTGAGTTGACGAGGTTTATATATTAGTATATATTGCCAAGTATTAATTAATAGGATTTAGAGTCTTGATTAGTGGCCCTCCTTGCCTCATCTAATGATTACTAGGTCACATGATTTGCTATGTGTGAAGGTATTTCCGTGCTAACTATTTAGTGATCAGTGATTTAATTGTTCACCGAACAATCATTAAGTAGATTTCTGCCACAAATATCTAATATATGATATGACTGCCCAAAAATGTTTGATGTCCAACAGTATATACTTGATTCCGTGAGTTCGCCAAAAATAGGGTGCTTCTTTTCAGCAATTGAATTGCTGGTTTATGGTGAGAGCAATTTTTGCAGATACAAATGAAGGGTTCTGGCCCTATGCCATCAGAAAACCTATTCTACTCAGCCATCTTTTTCATCCTTTTATAATTATTTTTATTCCATTTGGTTTTAGTTTGTCATTTTGCTTAAAATTTATTATACATAGTGTTGCAGTGGGGAAGTCTCCAACTGTTAGCTCTCTGAGGTTTCTTTTCTGCCTCAACAAAGTAATTAAGAAAAGACCTGTCACTCGCACGGACGTTGAATTTCTTTATGTTAGACGAGAATTTTTTATTATTAAACAAGTTGTTTCTTTCTTGTAATTTGTGAAATACTAACCAAACACTAGATTTGCTTGCTCAGGTGGAAAGTCCGTCGAGGATAAAAAAACATATGAGAAGGACAGGTTGGAAGAGTCGCCATTTCTTCTAAGGGGTGCTTTTTGTGATGTAATTACAATTCAGTCAAATGACAAGTTCAGTGAGAGGAGACATATTAGAGGATGCTACGAAGATCTGCCACCGATTAATATACTCAGGTTCATGAAAACAGCTTCCCCTTGAAGGTCCGAAATGTCTTCCGTGGAAATATTTTTGATATAGCCTATGGCAGGCGGCACGGTAATGTTTCCACTCTTACTAGACTTGATTTGTGATCCAATTGCTATTATGTCAATTCAAACTCCCCCTTATGTTGCAATGCAATTGGCTCTGATATCCTGCACTCTCAAGCTGGGCCTCTGGATCAGTGGAGAACTTATTGCCTGGGCCCTGCATACTGTCCGGACCAGACGAGCAGCGTTCTAGTAATTTGAAAAGCTGCTTGATGATAATATATATATATATATATATAATCAGTCTCTTATTAAGTGGTATATATGCTGCAATTTAGCTCCTGTGATCCATGCATCGTATGGTAGACCAAGTCCAGGCAATAATTTCTCCATCGAGCATCTTTCCGAGCATCATACCTGTATTACCTGTATGCTCAACCCGCATGGCTCTGTGAATTGTCAGGTTTGTTCTATTTTTACCTTCAAATTTAATTTATACTGTGCTTTTTTATTGATATGGGGAGCACGTTGCCTATACACACGTACATCACTGTATAAATAAAGAAGCATTAAGGGAGTTCTCTCCTATTAAAATATGAGCAATTCTATCTGTACACTCTCAGACTAGGTGTATATCTTATACTTCTTTTATCTAAATACTCTGCTTTCGTAGTTATATTATCAATTTTTTTTTAACCTAAAAACTCAAGGGGTTTTGTGAACCTAAGGATGCATGTTACGTAAGACTTACACCTATAAATAGATGTACAGAGAGCATGTTCCATTGAGGCATATTCCAGAACTAAATTTGCTATTATTCAGCCGATTTACTATCTACAGATCACGAGATATACTGAGTGTATAGATTTATCTCCATTTATTTGACTCTTCCCAGATCTTGTGGAGGGATAAAGTAACAAATTGTGCAGTCTTATAAAAAGAAAGTGAAAATGAATAAACATAAAAGCTCTAGACAAAGATTTGCTCTCCAGTGGCGAAGAGGTTATAGAAAATGGTGGTGCTGAAATAGAGAACTGCAGTGAGGGTGAGGAAAGCCTGGAAAGATCCCAACCACTGAACAAAATAACCTGTTCCTATAGTGCTTATGATGGCAGCCACTGTTCCCACGCCATTCGTTATTCCTGTTAATGATAAAGGAGAGATAATCTCAGATAGAAACATATTAGATTGCAACTTACATCATTGATCAATCAAAATATTGAATTTGTGTCAGGTTTTGGAAAATACCATGCAGAAACCCAGCATATTTGGGGGCCACATCCTGCTCAAAGCAATTAGTTCAAAACTGTTGTGTCAGACTAAGATCAAATGCTCAAGTAGATATTGACTCAACAACAACAACAACAAAATCAAAACCAGACAAGGTTGCGTCAGCATGGTTTGTTTTCTTCATTTTTATTATCCTCATGTTTTACTCTATTAAAGCTACTTGAGGACGGACTTACCTATTTTCATTATTGTCGATTAGCTTGCAAATTCATCTTAAAGAAAGGAAAGAAAAATGATCTACATTTTTGTTCTTCATTCTCAAACAAAACTTACAAGGCCATCCCTAGGTGCTTTTCATCTCATAGAGTCTGGGAAAATAGAAAAGCAAAAGCACAGACAGTGCCAAAACTTGCCCTTAATTTCTAATGTATATTTAGTTTGTTCATCAAAGTCAGTACAGATCGAGGAAGGTAGTGGACTAAGGAGCACTCATATAGTTCAGAATGGAGAAGGAAGAAATGTGGAATGAAGCTTACCTGCACATTACAGAAGTATCCTGCTTGACTGAAAGAACTCAGGCTCAGGGCAATGGTCATGAGAACTGCCGCAACTGATGGTGTTTTTGCAAATCTTAAGCACAGCAATGATAAACCCGGCCCTATAAAACCAATTGACTGCAGCACCATGTTGCAAAAGCAACCGTTATATCTTCATCAATTTCTAAGAACTCGTTAATCATGTACGAAGATGGGATTGGTGCTACGATTAAGTAGGGCAAGTTACCTGCATGATTTTCCGAACTCGAGCTATGGGGAAACCGGATTTGATCAGGTAATCTGAAGAAGCTCCTGCTACATAGCCAGAGAATGCCATAACAGCCCACGGTATGGCGCTGAACCACGCGGCTTGCTTTAAATTCACATTGTAAACCTGTTGCAAGAACAAGTGATTATCTATTCGTACAAATAATTAAGAATTACAAAGATTAGAGTGTCCGCCTGACATACTGTTTTGAAGTAGACGGGCATCCAGGAGAGCAATACAAAGTAGCCCTGCAAGATAGACCGCACTGGAACAGGTTATTTATGAGACGAGACGAAAGCTATTCAAATAAAAAAAAAAACCACTAACAACATTTTTTTTTTAATTTAATTATCATTATTGCCTTACAATTCCGGCAAAGCAAAAGTTTTCAATGGAAGCTTCTGTTTTCCGATCATGAAAGCTGGTTTTACATTCCTGTCAAAATAGTCTGCTGCTAGTGATTAAAGGCCGCGAATCTTACCCAATTGTTGGCGACATTAGCTAGAACGATAGCCCAAATCTCTATTCTGGATAGCAAAAGGCTTATGGATGGAAAGTTACGAGCTTCTGCTTTTGATTCAGTCCTTCCGGCTTGAATTAGCTGCAGCTCGGCCTTGCTGATATGGGGGCTGCTCGGAGGATCATTTGAAATCCCCAAAAGCCATGCGCACAGCCATACCAAGCCGAGGGAGGCAAAGAAGGCGAAAGTTCCATTGATCCCTATGTGAGACATTATGATCGGCGTCGAGAGGAAGCTTACGACGTTCCCAAGATGGAAGCCGGCCATTGAAATGCCCACTGCGGTGGCACGTTCGTGCGCCGGGAACCACCTAACGCCATACAAAAGAGAAAGAATTTAGAATAGAAAGAGACATCAACAATCTCTCCTCTTTTTATTTATATACAGCCTGGGCTGCTCTTGATATAAATTTCTAGACTAGAGTCTACATTACAGTATCTGGCTGGGTGAATTGGTAGAAGAGGAAATTGGTGAGGGATGCGCATAGAGTTCAGTACCGAGGTAAGAAAGTGCTCATGGTCGGGAAGGCGACGCCCTCTGCAAGGCCAAAGAGAGCGCGGACGGCGAGCAGCATGCCGGTGGAGTGCTGGGCGGCCCACGGGGTGAGGAAAGTGGCCAGAGACCAAACAGTCGCGCCGCACGCCATCACTCGTTTCCCTCCGTACCGGTCTGCAAGAGCTCCTCCCGCAACGGACGATATCACGTACCCCCATAAGAACGACGACTGCCATAATACAGAAATCAAACCTCGCAAGGATCAATCAAAACCCCCCCACATTCTAAAATTAAGAAATTTTATTGTGTCCGAAAAAAAAAATGAAAAAAATTTCATCAGCACAAGAGACAATTTCTTACTGAGTCTTCTGAGTTCTGACTGCCCGTGCCGTACTCGTGCTCGGGCAAACAGACTCTAAGTTTTGAATGGCCTCGTGTGTATTAAGATTGGGCTCAGGCTCAGCCCTGAACAGCTTCAATCGGGCCCATTATGTAGAGGGCCTTAACGCCACAGGCAATATTGGGCTTTTGGATGGGCTAACTGACTGTCCTAGAACTACCACCTAGTCCAAAACGAGCGCATTCTGTTTCTGTTTTTTCACACCAAATTCTTTTTTGTCTTCCTGCTACCTTTCCGATCAAGGTTGTAAAATTTCCGCAACCCGTGCGCTGATAAAATTTGACTGACACGGTGCAGAGTTTTAGAATGACCACTTCAAGATGGTAGTAGAAAAACATTTACTAAAACAAAAAAGATTTTGTTTTAGAGCATTTGTGATAACTCAAAAGAAATATTATCGTCCGCTTTCTGACTCCGCAACGAACTGTGAAGGGACCACACATATAAATGCAGGTAGGTGGCATAGTTAGATTCGGCCAACTCCGTATATAATCCCTTCGTACGGCATGAGGCATTCCTATACAAGCTAATATATCGGAAATTTGCCACGTTACTCTGTTTCTACTTTCTACAACTGATGACACTACTGCGAAAGGGACTACCAGTTGCCAGAAAAATCAAGCCATTCTTATCAATGCGCGCGACGATCCGAGGATTATACTTTTACGCTTTGGTATATCTTCATGTATAAAAAAACTAGCATAAAAGAGAAAAAATAAATATAATAAAAGAAGAAAAAGTAACCTGGACGATGCCCAAGAAGGAGCTGGACCAGGCGTACTTGGCGGCGAAGGGGACGACGGCCACCGACATCACCACCCGGTCGGCGTTGCAGAGCAGCATCACCACCGCCATCATCGTCACCACCTTCGCCCTCTCCGGTATCGCCACCACCGCTCTCCTACTCCTCGCCACCTCCCTCCCCCCGATCCCCTCCATCCCCGCGCTACACATCATCGCCCCTCCCCTTCCCCGCTTCCTCCTCCTCCTCATCGTCATCGTCCCCCACCTGATCTCCTCCTCCACCACCACCACCGCCCTAAGTCTGCCGATACGATCGCTTCTACTAATTCTACTAACGCTACTGCTGCTACTAATCCCGATCGGATCGTCGCCACTACTCACCGACGGTTTGATCGCCGTTGATCTGACCCCTAATGATGAGATCTGGAGCTTGGATCGTCTCTGTTGAGTACTACTCCTACAACTGGAAGTGGATGGAAGAGAAATGGATCTCGGAGATTGGGAGATCGTCGCCATGGGAGGGGAGGGGAGGAGAGATCGGGGGATTCTGAGGCTATGTAGCTCGATGAGAGAGCTTTAGAGGTTCCGAAGAAGAGCCTATATACGGAGGTGACCCTGGAACTGTACGAGGGCTTATATATATATTTTGGGGGTTGGAGGGGAGGAAAGAAGGGTAATATGGTCAGAGGAAAATGTTGATTACGTATTAATAGGTCTTAAGGTCGCGGGATCGACTCCGAACCTTACCTAACCCCAGCCGCCACCTACCGCTTATGTACTAAATTGCCATCCATTTTCTACTTAATGACCAAAAGCTCGTTAAAGTAATGTATCACAATTTGTAAAAAAATATTTGTTTTACAATTTTTTTTTATGATATTAATTTTTAGTGATATTCAATAGCTAAATAATAAGTTTTTTAAAAATGTAAAAATTTTATATATTATTTTTTTTTATATTATAAATCATTACATATACTAAGATAAATACCAATTTTAAAATATTAATTATCCAATATTGTTATGCATGCTCTATACGAATAAATATTAATTAGTTAATTATTGCTGGTTGGGTTGAGTACTTGAATGTCGCATGTCTACGACCAGCTTTAAAATCAGGGAGGGAAAGAGAGGCGAGGCGGAAGTAGAACTAAACAGGAAGGCCAAAATTAGGGGATGCTCTCATCTCGCTCATCTATTTGACCACACCAATATCTCCAATAACAACCTGTAATTAGACTAAACGTTGATTCAACTTGGCCTACGGTCAAAGTGGGCTGAGTTGGGTAAAAGTCCAATACACTGCATTTTTTTTTTTTTTTTTCATCTTTCCTTCTCCTCTTCCACTGTCGAATTTTCTTGGAAGAAACATCAGCAAGAATGCCAACACAAGTAGTTACCAGCCATGTCGATGATTGGTCAAATCTCAAGTCGATAGTGAAAACCCGACCGATCAAGCTACACAGATGATCTCAAACCAAATCGCCTAACGCCAATGTAAATGATATTCAATAATTAGTTTACAAAAAGATTACTCTAGTTCCACATGTAACTCCCTATTCACTCTCAACAGCGAAAGAAAAGCTATGTGAAAATTGCTATCAACAATTCAAGATGATCTATATTGATTTTCAATCTAATTTGACAAAGCAACAGGATAGCTCATATAGAATTTCCCAGTTCATAGACAATCGCAAACAGTTTAGTCAACAAAAGCCTACAACCTCTTAATTATTAAGTAAATTTGGTATTAGGATGATACTTCTGACTGATTCCAACACATAGAATTCAAGATAAAAAAAACCTACTCCGGTCAGGACTTCACTATCATTGTGCCTTCTTAATGGTAAATCAAACATACAAAGTAGCGATTTCAAGTCCAATCAATTCACTGACTCCGGTGTTCTCACAATAATACAGCATTTATCACAGAATAATAGTCTTGAAGGATGAAATAAATACAGTCAGTATTTAATTCACATTTTATTTTATCCTTTCACATACCATGGAGGATCTACTCATGCATGTGCTGACCTTGTAGAATCAAGGATGTTGATAAAGGACATTATTACTAACAATGCCTTTGACTTTAAAACTACTTGATAAATAAAAATTACAATTAATGATCGCATTCATGGTCAATAACATGTTTTAGAAGCATCATGACAAGCAATTCAATTGGCTATACAATTCAATCAATTATAGCAGAAATATCAGCCAGCCGCTAGAAACTTAATCGTCGACACATAAAAACCTTATTTTGGTCAAATTTAAAGTAATCGAAGTGAAATTCTATGTTGAATGAAAGTGATAATCCGGTGGCTTGCCTCTTAAAACCTATTCCTCCAGGTAAGGAGGTAGAATATACCTTTATAAAAGAATTTTTCCAGCCCCCCCCCCCCCCCCCCCCCCCCCCCCCCCCCCCCCGTGCCTATATAACATCTAATTGAAAAAAGTCAAATATGCATTTGGGTTCTCTCCCAGTCCTATAAAGTAAAGGAAACATGAACTATATGAAGCACATGATCCACACTGCTATGACTTTGAAAAGTGGATCCGAATTTGAACTTGTCATAACTGATTATCTAAGCTGGTCAATATGATATCAACCTTTCCTCAGGAAGATGAACTAATCTTTTCCAGATGAAGTTATACGTATGAGCTTACATCTCTAAAAAATACAGAAATACTGACCAGTTCATTTGAAATCAACACGTTCACCGGTCGCAAAAAGGTTCCAGAAAAGCGCACTGATTAAGTACAGAAATGATGTTAGCATCAAAAATCCACGAAAAGAACCCATCTTCTCCACAAAAAAACCAGCTCCGACTGTTCCTAAAATGGCAGCTAATGTTCCAGCTGTATTTGACAATCCTGCCGCCATGATCACCACAAAGTAGTCATGAGCAAGATGAGTTTACTATGTACAACACAAATTGAAAAAAAGGGCACTAGGTTAATAAGTACCATGGAGGACTCCAGCATATTGTGGGGCAATCTCCTGTTTAACCAACGGAACAGTAAATTGCATTATAAAATTCGACAGAATCAGAAAATTATCTCATTAATTTTATCCAAGGTTGACTAACCTGTAGATTCACTAGAAAACCAGAATGGCTAAAAGAACTCAAACCAACAGCAGTTGTAAGCCAGGCAGAGGCTTCGAGTGGGCTTCTTGCAGCATTTAAACCAAGAAGAGCAATAGCGGGACCGACAAAGCCAATTGACTGCAGGGGCGGAGTTGGAGGAGTTATAATAGAGTTAAAGTTGGCAGCTAGGATTTAGGTTAGAGAACAGTCCAAGATGAAGTTAATTTGCAACAGGATTGGTATGAAAAGAGAGCAAAAAATAATCAGCAAAAAAACTTTTCTTGCACTCAATCATAAGAATAACATAATCCAAAAGCACAAGGATTTACGTTTGACAACGCCAGAGGAATCGAGGAAAACACAATATTATACAGCCAAACCAATAATATCAAAGCAAAGGTTCTCCAATATGTCGATGGTACATAGGTGATAATGGTTCCTTCCAAGAGAAAGAAGTGATTTTCTTTTTTGTTTTCTGATAATGGTATTAGCTCTCTACATACCTGCATGACTTTTCGAGTTGCAGTAACGCTAGTACCATATTTGATCAGCATATCAGACCCGAAACCAGCAACATATCCTAAAACTGCCATCATTGCCCAAGGAAGTGCGCTAAACCATGCAGCTTCCCTCAGGTTGACACGATATATCTGTGCAATACAGTAAGAACAGATCAGCAGGATGTGCCAAAATACAATGGGGGGCACCAAATGTACTTTAATCAGACAAATACAAGGTAGAATTTTCACTCACTGTATTGAAGTAAGCTGGCATCCATGAAAGGATAACGAAGTAACCCTGCAAATATAATCAGATAAATAAAATATATATTCCAAATACTGAAAAGTACAGCAGTTTTTTCTACAGTCAAATTGTAAATTCATAAAAATTTGAAGCACATAGAAGTTACCCAGCTGTGCATTGCATTTGCTGACATCAGAGCCCATGTTGGCCATTTAGAAAGGAGTTTCCTAAATGGAGGGATCACTTTGGACTTTTTTGGTTCTTCAACAAGTGGGCTAGCCAGCGTTTGACTCATTATATAGTTTAGCTCATATTGTGATATCTGGGTATGCTTGTGAGGAGTACTTGACGCTACAGAAAGCCATACCAAAACCCAAAGAAATCCAAATAATCCAAAAATAACAAAGGGACCAAAAAGTCCAGCCCGTGATATGATAATAGGAGAAAGTAGTAGCCCAATTGCACTGCCAAGCTGGAATCCGGCCATTGCAAGCCCAACAGCCCTAGATCGTTCTGTTGGAGGAAACCATCTATAAGAAAAGACCCAGTTTAACCAACTTCGACAAGTCAGCACAGTTTAAACAACTTCAACAACTCATCACAGGTAGCACTGGTCTCAAATAGAAAAGACTATTCACGGTTAACAGAAATTTAGCAAGCTTTAGTGGTTAAAAGTAAAGGAGATTGAGGACAAGACCTTAATACCATGTTGTTCATGCTAGGCAGCGCCACTCCTTCCGCAACACCCAGAAGAACTCTCATAACAAGCAACGCCCACAAAGAAGTCTCAGCACCCCATGGGGTAAGGAAAGTGGCCATTGACCATAAAGTTACTCCACATGCCATAACTAGCTTTCCCCCATAGTAATCCACTAGTGCACCTCCAATTATAGGTGACAAGAGATATCCCCAGAGGAAAGATGACTGCTCTGAGTGACCAATACAAAATCAGTGTAGTGAAGACAACTTTACATAAAGGGAAAGTAACAAATGTACACGGTGCAAATCGAGCATACAAACTAAATTTTCCTAAAAAGTTTCATAAAATCAGGCAGAATACAAAGAAAAAAAGATCATAAAGGAAGAAAAGTTTCTCAGTGGCTATTAATTTTCAAGACAACTAAAATTCCTAGAAATAAGGCTTATCTTAGAGGAACAGAATTTGGGTCTTTAAAAAGTACTTAATTCCTATCTGGTAAGCCACATGAAAAACAGTTATTTAACATAAAAATCCAGGACCATCCTTGGTTGAGACACCTAATTGCTGTGTCTCCACATTCACCAATTAAGCCAATTGGAAGCCAAAGTGCAGCAGAAACACATATTATGCAAGTCACAGAGAAATCCTTTGTATGCAGAAGTTAGATAAACTGTCAACAACAAGCCTCGCCTCAACAACAGAGACGAAAGTTTAAAATGTAAGAGTGTGCCTGCATTACTTATCTTTGTTAGTGCCTTTCCTGCCATCACAGCAATCTGATTGCTAGATACTTAATTTCCCATTAATACAAGCTAGAATTAAGTGAGCATATAAGTTCCTAATCTGGAATTCGAAAGGGCCAAGCATGGGATGCCACTCTCAATCAACACAAACAGTTTTAGAAAATTAATTACTGCATTCCTTCCCCAAGAACCCAAAGCCCTACGTGACTTCACGAACTTACGGATTAAAGACTATGAATTAGAACAAACATAGTGAGATTCGCATGAAAAGAGGATCACCTGAACGATTCCCGCGAAGGACTGGGTCCACCCGTGCGCCCTCGAGAGAGGGACGATGGCAACCGACATCACCACGCGATCCGCATTGCAGAGCGCGAGAGCGAGCCCCAGCATCGCCACCACCTTAACCCTCTCCGACGTGACGAACTCCATGAAGCTAGGGTTCTTCATCTCCCCGTCCGAATCGAACGATCCATCCGCGGGCTTCGAGGAAACCATAGGCGAAGAGGAGAGAGGTCGGATAAGCGACGGGGATCGAAGACGGAGCTGGTCTCGGCGAGATCGCCATGGATGCCGAGGTCGAGAGCTTCTCCCACTCGAGGATCGGGCGAAGCGAGATGGAGCGAGAAGGGGAGGAGAGAAGCGAAGCTCTCGAGAGAGCGAAGAAGAAGGAGGGGGAAGTGTTCCGGGAGCGAAGTGATGGAGAAGAAGAGAAGCCATGAAACGCCGGGAGGAGACGAAGGGAGTGCGGCGGTTAACCGACACTACGACGCACCTACCTCGCTGTGCATGTTCGTTCTAATGGGCCTCAAACGGATGATTCCAGATTTAAAATGGCTAATTGGCCCGTTCAAAGAGTTAAATGCAATATTATTCGGCCGAACCAGAACGGCCCAGTACGGGTACTGGGACCAACACCAACACTAGGCCCAGCCCAGTAGCGTTTGCTCAATAGGCACGTGGCAACATGCTCCTGGTTTTAGAATTTAGTTTCTCGAAATTAATTATCATTATTACAAAGTCAGTCCCCGATGATCCGAACGGGTTTTCTTAAGCACCCGAAATTGTTTAAAGTTTCATATTTAAATTCTGTCAAAAAAAAAAAAAAAAAAAAGAAAAAGAAATTTCAAATTTAAAATAAAGGAAGAGAAACGAAGAAAACTAAAAGGAGAGAGACTGAAAGGGCCCATTTAGCTGCAAAAGACGGATTAAGTTGCATCTTTTTCAGATGACGAGTTGTCATCCTTAGTCTGCAAAACTGACAGGGAGGGAGTACAGGGAGTGAACAAAACAATGCATAACACTGCAAGGTAGAAGGCCAGCGTACGGATATCCACTCATGCATGTTCCTTGTGATTGACATGAAAGAGGTTAGTTTTCGCTGGGAGAGTTGTACCTCTTTAAACTCCGTATCTTAACTTATTCCTCGCACTGCTCCACGACGAGTAGTTGTTAACTGAATTTAGCTGTTTATTTCATAATAAAATTGGGATTGGCCTATGTGGGAGGTCTTTTCCTTTACCTCAACATTTTACCTCATGGTGAAAGAGCCACGCATTGAACTTTTCCGCGTGATGAAAAGCACATTTGTTAAGACTGAATTTGATCATGCTTGCCTACCTATTCAATTCGCTAATAATAATAATTTATTTAACTTAAATTATTGATCTAAAATACTTTACTAGATTGCGTTATTTTTAATATTTCTTATTAAATATATTTTTTCATTCGATATGAGATTATTAAGATAAATTAGAATTTTTTTTTTTCCAATGTGAAATGATTAGGTGGACTATTAGGGCATTACAAACTCCTCTCGTCCCCGTTTAAACTCTGATGTACTAGTTAGATCCAAACTCCATTGTTTAAATCCAAACATTTTCGTCAAATCAAAATCCGATCACATACGATGTGGGATTCTAAACGTGACTTCTACCAAATTCGTTATGTAATATTTTGCCCTACATAGCGAGTACTTAATTTTCATACTTTCGCGTGATATTTGATTTTGATATTAATTATAACGACTCAATCTGATAGTATTAATAACTTGTTGATTTCAAACCACCGACCCAAAATATTTAAATAAATTATTATTATTATTAGAATGTGTAATTTTTTATATTTTTAATAATAATTTTTTTCATTCGATCTATGTGAGACTATCGAGAGTACAATCCATTTTGACAGTGTCAAGAGAGAGAAGTTTCTGTTTTTAAAATGAAAAAACCTCATTTCTAGCTTACATATATAATATAAAGAATTCTGATATTGTTTACCAATACTAAACAATAAAAGTAAAGTTTTTTATTTCTTAAATACTTAGTTTTTTTATTTTCCAGCATAAAAAAATTTATTATAAAAGCCAGAACACATGATTAAAAATGAGAGAGAATACTTTAAATAGTTATACAAATTTATTTTTATTTTTATTTTTTTAAGAGAGAAAGATAGCTGAGTTAAAAATATAAAACAACTAAGCTTCGAATTCGAAATCTCGAATATTAACTATCAAGCTCTTTGCCACTTGCGTCTGCGACATCCAATCAAATGGTTATAAAACTAAACTACAATACAGGCCAATACAAAAAATATATGAACTTTGAGAAAAATGAACATATATACACTGTTGGCTCACAGGCATGCGCTAGTGAGTGACACAACATAGCACTCTTGGATTCAAATAGGGAAAATGCTATGTGTACACCCCTTTCGGGGTGTACATCATACACCCCACCCATTCAAGGGTGGGGGTGTGATGATGGGTCACTTGATGTGACCCGTAAAAAATATCGCCACCATTAAAATGGTGGAGGTGTATGATGTACACCCCTTCGGGGTGTACATGTAGCATTGCTCTTCAAATAGTATCTACCTTTCATTTGAATAATTGGAGTTTTTTGGGTTCGCATAGTACACCAACTCTTAGGTCCACACAAGAATACAAAAATCCCAGAGTGCTATGTTAATTTGTCCCACTCTTTTTGAGATTTGTATGGATTTTGTTGTCTTAACCCCATCAACTAAGACAAAACTTTGATTTCCCAGAGTGTACGGCTAACGTATATCAACAAATATTAATTTCTCAAAGTTCTCTGTTCTTCGAGGAGACACAGTAGAAGAAAATGCGATCAGCATAACATTTTCGGGGTTTTAACTTTTTACCGTTCTCTTGTTATAAAAATGTAAAGCTTACTTCTCACCGGTTAAATTAGATCTTATTGTCGTAAGAAATACTAAGTGGCAAAAATGCATGATTCGAGTGTTACCAATAGCAAATAGAATCAAGAAAGAGAGAGAGAGAGTGTGTGTGTGTATTTCAGATGCCACACTAACAACTGTTTTTTTAAGTGTAAAATCCTGTATCAGAAATGTCCCGAACTAGCCAATAACAATTTTGCTTTATTTTATTTATAAACAATTAAATTTAATTGAAAATAAGTTGGAACTATAAAAAAACAATTAAATTTTGATCTTAGAATCTCATGATTGAGACGGTCGTGTGTTGCGTAATTGTTGACTCTACACAGCGCCTGAAGCTTACATCACTAAATTCTGAGCACTCTGATCATTGTCCTCGCTTCTGAGTGAGACTGAGTCATAGTACTATGATGCACAAGGCCATGCACGGAAAGCAAATCTACTAATCTTGAGCTACATCAAACACTTCATCATGTATACATAAAATTTTTTGGTTCCAGTATATGATCTTAACATATAGCACCCGAGAGCAAATACGAAAGAAAAGAGAAGAAAAAGAAAGGAGGGAGTAGTGCTTAAATAAGAGCATCTAAAATATACCTTGTAGGAAAAGATGGATGGTGGCATGCCGCAGAAATTTAGCTGAATTGACTACACCAATTTGGACAGAACAGATGATGGGGGCCAAATTGTTTGTCCCTAGGGGCATGAGAAGCTTTATAGGCCTTTGCTTTGCTTTAGTACAAGGACAACAATATTCACAACCTCAATATTACTCATAGGTAAGCAGCAGCGTTCTTTGACTGGTGACCAATTTGTACCTTTAGTTATGTCAAGCAATTGTAATTTCATACACAGCACTCAATATACAGAAATTGTAGTGTATTCTTACCATCGTGTGATAGTTAAACGACTCATAATTAGAATTTAACATCTACTGCTACATGGCACTCAAGTGACTAAGTAAATTACCGCAAAACAACTGTTTCCTTCTTGATCTTAGAAGGCAGATTCTAAAGAAAACCTACAACAGTATGGGAAATGAACCGGTAATGTTAAATCGGGGTATAGGCCCGAGTGCTTTTCTAAAGTTTCCCTGAAAATACAAGAATGTGAATACACAGTGCCCCCAGAACTAAAAGGTGTAAGTCCTTTATAATGGGTTAATTTCAAGGAGCAGAGTTGATATGACAAGCGATATAAGTATCACCATACTTCATGTTTGTGCAACACTTGTAGTTGTATGGAAACCATGGGTTTAAATGGTTCAGAAATGCAGTAAAAGTTGCAGTGTAATGTCGATGGTATCCAAGAGCTCTACTATGTTTCAATTTTAGGAATTCAAATTAAAAAAAGGAAAATGCTATGTGTACACCCCTTTCGGGGTGTACATCATACACCCCACCCATCTAAGGGTGGGGGTGTGATGATGGGTCACTTGATGTGACCCGTAAAAAATATCGCCACCATTAAAATGGTGGAGGTGTATGCTGTACACCCCTTCGGGGTGTACATGTAGCATTGCTCTTAAAAAAAACGACAATGATTTGACGTATCGACTATCTAAAGAAATGCAGCATGGAAGGAGCCAAAAGCATTAGAATGGCATGCTTCAACTATTAATGAATTAATACAATTATTATTTGAAAGATTACGAGAGAATCAACCATTCTAGTACAAATGGTAAAAAATTTGATAGTTGATATTCGAGACTCGAGTTCGAAGCCTAATTGTTTTATATTTCTAGTTAAGTGTTTTGTAACAGATTATCTTCTCTCTCTCAAAAAAAAAAAATAAAAAAAAATAAAATAAAATAATCACGGGAGTCATCAGTTATGTGCAGAGTATAGAAATTTCCAGAGCCCACAAAAAACTTAGTTCCCGGAACAATTAATATGCATATGGGCTACCCAAAAGTCACACTAATTTTCAGGAAACATAGGGTACAAGAAACTTTTTTTTTTCTTTTTTTCTTTTTTTTTTTTCTTTTTCCTTGTATTACTACAAGTCCATAAAGATATAGGTCTTTCTCTTTGCTATTAATCCTGTTTGGTAGGAATAACTCATTTGTACTTATAAGGACAAGTTTGTTTCTGATCTCATTAATCTGATTCGAATTCTTGCACAAGTGATGCGTAGATCTGCTGTTTGTAAAGATGTATTCAACAAAAGCACTCACATGTTTTCAAACAGGAAAGCACCCCCAAAGCACTAATCTAGAATTGCTGTTAGTCGAGTGCGTACTTTAGCTACTAACTGAAATAGAAAAAGTTATTGTAAAGGGCAGGATAAATAGGAATGAACCCATCAGCATTAGAGAAAACCATAGCCAAAAGGAATTATCATATTTCCCAAACCCAACAAAAGAACAAGACAAGCTTAATTAGCTTCTAAACGGAGGAAGGAGGGGAGAAGAAGAAGAAGAAGAAGAAGAAGAAGAAGAAGAAGAAGAACCTTTCTCTAAGCCCAATTAGAGATGTCAATACAATCTCAGCATACTCCTAGCGAAGGAATTGGAAGCCACATGCCTCCCGTTCCCCACCATCCCATTCCTCCTGCTGCTGCCGCTTCTCATCGGGGTCAAGTAAAACCTCAGCATCCCATTATCTACTCTGCTCGGCGAATACCTGGCGCTCCGGTTCCTCTCCAATATAAACTCCTCCCTCCTCTTCTTTTTCTTCATGCCATTGCCGTTGATCTCGACATTGCTCCTCCTCATGCTCCCATACCCGCCGCTGAAGGAGCTCCTCGCACTTAGGCTGCTATTGCTCCTCAAGATCTTGCCGTCGTATCCCCGCATTCTCAGCTCCGGCCACGACTCTGAAAAGGACCTCTCCACCCCATTCATGGCGGCTTCTTCCGCTCTGCTGCCTCTTCTGTGTATGAAGCCCCAGATGCTCCAAGCTTTGCTCCACCTGTTCGATTTCTTTGCGCGGGCTCCCTTGTGGGGGTCGCGGAATGCCGACTCGAAGCTCTCGGAGATGTCGTCGTGGAGGGAGCTGGAGCTCAAGTCCCTGAAATCGCGGTCGAGGATGCTCGAAGCATGGTGGAGGTGATAGAACTCGGCGCCGCCAGCGGGGGAGACCTTGGCATTGGTCGCCGGCTCGGGGTCGTCGTTGACTTCGGGAGGCGGTGGTTTCCGGAGGGACATTGAGCGTTCGAAGCTTCGTCTCTTTCGGTCAGTCGATTCGTAGTAATCGCGCGTTTGAGTAGAGCCGCCGGGGGCGGCGGCGGCGGCGGAGTCCTCTTCGACGGGAATTTGACCGTCCGATCGCTGTACGTGCGCGGGTGCCGGGGCGGGGGCGTCCTCGACCACGGACAGTATTGGGGGGAGGCGGGTGAAGAGCGAGCGCCCGCCAGCGCCTCCGCCTCCGCCTCCGCCGAGCAAGTGTCCGTCCCAGGAGGCGCGGGGCTCGTCCCAGGAGAACCTCGGGTCGTCGAAGGAGACAAGGCCGGCGTCCAGGGAGAACCGGGGATCAGTATCACAGGAGCGCCGAGCGGACGCGTCGGCGGCGACCTCCGACTGCGTGTCCAGGAAGCGGCGGCGACGCCCCCGGAGGGAGGATCTCTGCGGCCTCTCCGGCCGAGGCATTGCGGCGGCGGCGGCCTTGCTGGTGCTCCCTCCCACGCCCCCGCCCCCGCCCGCGCCCTGCTTCTTGAGCTTCTGCTTCTGCTTCCGGCGCCACTGCTGCCACTTCTTGCTGAAGACGGAGGCGGCGAGCCAGAAGCTCCCGGCGATCTCCTTCAGATCCTTGGGAGAGGTCCTCTTACTAGGGTTGGATTCGAGATCCATGTGCTCCTTCATCGGCTTCGCCTCCTCCTCCTCCTCCGCCGCGACCGCATTGGCCTCTCCGCCCACTTCTCCCGAGGTCCCGATGACGAGGACGGGATCCGCGGGCGTGATCTCGTCCGCGGCGTCGCGCTCCTCGTCCTCCTCCTCGCGCGCTTCGAGTACGCACACGCACGGAGGGGGGAACCCTAGGCTCGGACGCTCGGCCTCGATCTCACCGCCACTCGCCTCCGCCGCTGCGGCGGAGGAGGCAGGGAGGAACGGCTCCGGCGCCGCGCCGCCGCTCCTGAAGCGGTCTCGGTCGTCCTGGTTGAAGAGCGACCAGAGCGTGCTGCGGCCGCGCACGTCGCACGACCGGCGCTGGGGCTCAAACGCCGCCGACCGGGCGCCGCCGGCTAGGCCGTCGCCGCCGCCGCGGCCGCAGGAGAAAGACTTGCAGCGGCGGAGCTCCGGGCGGAGGAAGGAGGACGAGGACGAGGACGGAGGCTGCGCTCCGGCTCCGGCGGCTGCGGCGGCGGCGGCAGCCGAGGGCTTGAAGAAGAAGAAGGACTTGAGGGCGGAGGTGGACCTGCGGCCGGGGGCGGCGGCGGCGGCGGCGGAGTCGAGGCCGGCGAGGCGCTCGCGGAGGCAGGAGGCGCAGAAGCCGGTGACGGTCTCGCCCGGGTGTAGGTCGCACGCTGTGGCTGGGCGGTGCGGCGGCGGGAGCGGCGCCAGGGTTCCAATCTCCTGGGTATTCATGGCGCGGAAGAAGAAGAAGAAGAAGAAGAAGAAGAAGAAGAAGAAGAAGAAGAAGAAGAAGTTGGTAATGAGCAATGGTAATGGGCAATGGGCAATGAGTAATGGTGATGGAGGTGTCGTCTTAACTCTCTACTCTCTAGTTACTACGTACTACTTTATTGGTGCTCCGAAGGAGTGTCTTATGCGGCCACCAGTAGATATCGTTGGCATCTTCTGCTAGCTTTGCGTCTTCAAAACTTCGGGGGAGGGGTCAGCGTATGCTGTTAATACTTGGTATGCAGCGTGTGTGTGTGTGTGTGTGTGTGTGAGAGAGAGAGAGAGAGAGAGAGAGAGATCGCATAATGCCGGGGACGTCTCGTGCCTCACTTGATTTGGGGCATATTGGGAGCGGAATGTTGACACAGCGAGAGGCCCTGAGAAAGGTAGGGGAGAAGGGTTTATGTCAAGGATAATGAGAGGGGCCTCCCCGTAAAAGTGAATTTTTTTTTTAAAAAAAAAAAAAAAAGAAAAGAGAAAGAGAAATAGAAAATAAATAAAAAATACAAATAGGGAAAAGAAGAAAAAGTGAAAGTAATCACGGCCCCGTCTACCACCGTTTGCTTTTTTTTTTTTTTCACTTTTCTCCTTTTGAAAATCTCTCTCTCTCTCTCCTCTGTCTTTCTGGGTCATGTATTACAGTATTAGCTTCTTTTTTCTTTTCTTTTTTTTTCCCTTTCCTTTTGGAATGAATGGGTTGATATTACTCGGTGCTCACAATTCTCTTGTGATTTTTTTTTCGTGCATGTGCTTAGTACAAACAGCAGGGCTGAGCAGCAAGACAGCGCATTGAGACGAAGGTTAGTACCGCTACAAATTGGCCTGAGCCTGATGCTGTCGACGTGGCTTCTGCTCATGGGTCAGTTCCCAAATTTTTTCTACATTAAGACAATTTTAGTCACTACTTATTAAGTAAAACAATTTGTTATTTCTCCAATATTTATGACCACTGCTTATGATAGTAGATCCCATGAAAATGATGAATCCAGTCACATGAAAATAGGGCGAGTGATGGAGTAGTGAGAGCCAAATAATGGCAGGTGAGTTAATTTATAATTTTTATTTTTATTTCTTTAAAACAAACTCTATTAATAGTTAAGCTATTAGTCAATTACACTAAGCAGAGTATACTTTATTTCGACCCTATTAATTTTTTTCCCCTCTCAAAGTTATGCATGCATGTATGTATATACGAAAATTGATTAGCATGAAAATCTTGCTAGTTTGATGTTCTAATTTTGGATTATCTACTTCAAAATCATTTGTCTTTCTAAATTTATTTATTGAGACCTGCACTTGAACCCACTCGATCATGATGAATCCATGCTGAATTTGGAAACTCTAGCATCTAGGTCTAAGTAACCTTGCCCAACTAGTAGTAATTCCAAAATAGAGTGCAACCTTTTCTGTTTTGTTTGAACCGTGTTGACTAGATCAATTTGTCTATCCAAAACACGAGTCTCGTTAGTTGACTAGGACGAGATACGGCCTTGTCCCAGATGAAGGTTAATTAATATTTTTGATTTGGATTTATTTTAATTTCGTGACATCTATTAATTTTTGAACATATGACGTGCGTGGTACGAATCTCACGGAGCTGAGCATAGGAACAATTGTTCTATATATATGTTCTATAACTAAAAGATCGGTATGATAGAATACCATTTGGTACGTAGCTGACCTTCAAACTAATTAAGTTACATGTACTTCATAAATGAATTAATTAAATCACTACATGTAAGTTGGAACTTGGAAATGTGTACTTTAATTAAACAAAGTCATGTACAGTACTAGTAACGGGGTAACCATGTGAACAAACGGGATGCATGAGTCAGATATTCCGTCCCCGTGCTCGATGCGGTGGACTCGACGTCCATGTTTGGTGCTCCACACAAACTCCGCTACATTTCCTCCCCCAACTCCTTAAAAAAATAAAAAAGTTAATATATATATATATATATATATATATATATATATATATATATATATATATATATATATATAGTTGAGCTGAAATATTAAGTAATAGTGAGCGAATTTTATTATCCAGTTTGTTAGCAAACAACGCATAAATCAAAACCAAATAAAAAATAATCATCACACAAGGAGCATATCTCAAATTCACGACAAAGAAAGAAGCACATACAGATTTAAGTAAAAAAAAATTTATAGAAAAAAATTACGGACGAAAGATAAGGATTTCACTATGTGAAAAAAAAATGAATACAAAATTCCATCGCCCGATTTTTCTAGGGCAAAAGAAAAGAGAACAATATTTTTAACGAATTTTTCTTAGCAGATCCGAATCCATCCGCTTCCACCACATACATTTTTTTTTTCTTTTTTTTTTCAAAGTTTTATCAAATTTTGTCGTCGTATCGCGAAGTTGTCGGCAAACCGAAAACAGAATATCAAAACGATTTTTAATTTCAGAATCACATATAACATATCTATTTTTTGTTATGATGAAATTTTTAAATCGACAATCGGTATCGTTAAACATGATCTATGCCACTGAAAGTATTTAGAAATTAAATTTTAAATTTTTTCAACATAATTGATCTAATAATCAAAATATTATAAAATTTATAATTTTAATACGAGATAAGATGTTTGTTCGTTTAATGATGTAAAAAATCTAAATCAATTAAATTTTGATTAGTAATTTTTTAAAACTATTTAAAATAAGATATATATTCTCGATCTTAATTACAAAACTCATATTATTATTTTTTAAAAAATATTTATTTTCAACTATTTATTTTTCATCCACTTAATAGACAAGAAAAAAAATAAAAAATAAAAATTTAATTTTTAAATAATTTAGATCATATTTAATTATGTCGATGGTTATTTTGAAAATTCTTAAAATAAATAAGTGACAATCAAATTTATTTATTATTAATAATATTTTAACTCATATATATATATATATATATATATATATATATATATATATATATATATATATATATATATATATATATATATATATATATATATATATATATATATATATGAGCAATGCTACATGTACACCCCGAAGGGGTGTATATTATACACCTCCACCATTTTAATGATAGCGATATTTTTTACGGGTCACATCAAGTGACCCATCATCACACCCTCACTCTTAGATGGGTGGGATGTATGATGTACACCCCGAAAGAGGTGTACACATAGCATTTTCCTATATATATATATGAGAAGTGCTAGGTGTACACCCCAAATGGGGTGTACATCCTACACCCACCCCATCTTGGGGTGGGTATTCATCCACTCGTCACATCATGTGACGAGTGGAATTCACCCACCCCTAGGATGGGGTGGGTGTAAGATGTACACCCCATTTGGGGTGTACATCTAGCATTTTCCTATATATATATACAAAAACAAGTGAACGCAGCTGTTCCTCGGGTACTTCATCTACTACTACTATTTGTAGGTTCTAAATTAAATTAAACTAAATTAAACTAGTACACATCTAAGCATTGGGGTTACTGTTGCGATATTAATGGATGTTGACATGTTACTGGTGCGTGGTAAAAAAACGGTCACGTGAGGTTCGCATCTTTACGTTCGTTCGGGATTGGGGCACCAGCGTCCTTGTCTCTCTCTCTCTCTCTCTCTCTCTCTTCTTTTCTTTGCTTTTCTTTTCTTTCCTTTGTCTCCCTATCTTTGCTCCCTCTCTCTCTCTCTCTCTAACTATGGCCTAAGTTCTAGCTAGTGAGCAACATTGAGCCTAAGAAGTAGCATGGTGCAAAAAGTAAAGAAGAGTGACATAGATTCTTTCTTTATAGAATTTCTCAAAGTGCTTCGAGCTTAAAGATGAAGACACCTCTCACGTACTTTACTTTACTATCCTTCCAAATTGGATTTGAGATATGTAAATATATATTCATCACACAAACATTCTTCGAGCTTTTATCCAAATTAATTTATTATCTCCTTAAAAGAACACACCAACAGTAGTTAATAATATTAATTATCATGCTACTCTTCAGGCCAAACAGCGCCTAAGGAAGTATAAGGATCATGCATTTCTGATCAAACCAACACTAGCTAGGATTCAGATCATATATATTCGCTTTAATTAATTACCTCGACTAGACCGGTTAATTATACTCAAACACAATATGCCACTATTCTTCCTTGCTCTTTTGAGTGTAAGCAACTTGTTAGAGAGAAATTAATAACCGATTTAGAATGCTTAAATCTAAATTACCAATACCTAGATCCTAATTCTCATATACATACTTTTTATAGTATCTAATGCGGGGCTGCTGAGACATGATGCTAATTAGAGAAAAAAAGTTATTTAATTACCATTGCCTGCTAGTGCATTTAAGATCATTCGTTTGCAAGTAACTCACGAATAACACAGCATATATATATATATATGTAAAGTAAGCTTAATTAATTTCTTATGCTAATCGATTAGCCATTTATCTTTTTGTGCCCCCTCACAAAGGATTAAGTGATTAGGGTGATAGCACCTGGGGATGCATCCGAATAATTAAACAGGCTTAGCATGCAGCATCTACCGGACCCCTGTTCGCATCTGTCATGATCAATTAATTTCTTATTGTTTGGTGAGAAGATTCGGGTAGTCAAAGTATTAATTTGTCTCGGAAGCTTTATTGAGATGGGGTGTGAACTTTCCCTTTCTCTACCTTTCTTTTTTCTATCCCCATTTCTTTGTTCTCTTCCCTTTTCTCATATTCTCGGATTTTTTTTAGTGAAAAAGTTCAACTCCTGTGATAATTTTGAATGGATCAAAGAGAGAACAAAATGGCATTTGGAGTTGCTGTGACCACTTCAGATTTTGTCCTACTAGAGAAGATTATTAACAATTAGAGAGGATGCCCTGCCTAGTAAGACTAGAAGATCATTAATTAGTACCTTAATTAAGAAACAACTAATTAAGCTTTTGAAACCTGGCATGGCACACATTGTCTTATTATCTCTAGCTAGTACCTTTAGAAATAATACTTAATCATTCTAGCTACTCCATCCATTTTTCTTTCTTTAATCAAAAGATAATTAGAAACACGCCTACCGTCTACTAATCTAACAGTCTCAGCATTTTGGTCAAGTTTATGTGGCTTGATTGGAGGTTTTTCGGAAATACTACTTAATTAGTATATAAGGTTGGTTGAAAAGTTCTAACAGTTCTGTTATCCAAGTCTATTTTGTGTAGAATTAATTAGAAGCTTATTCCCAATAATCTTGCCATAACCAAAAGCTTGAGACTTTTAAATTTATCTATCAAATGCATGAATATATGTCCCATTTGATTTATGCTTCTCTAGTAGAAAAGGAGTAATTAATTAATGAAAAAAAAATCTGAACAAAAGGTCAAGTGAACAATTCTTTCTTCACTTAAATGCTATAAGCATAATGTGATAAACAAGTGCGCGCACAATAGCAAATATATATATATATATATGACAGGAGAAGTGTAAATTACTAACTATGGCAACAAATCTTTGTTGGTGGCTTGATGAATAGCCCCCCTCTATTCTATTGATGCAAAGACCTATAAAGGAACCCCAAATATATAGTCTACAACTGTTTCTTCATCTGCTCCCTCCAAGGGATCAATTTGAAATTCCCACTCCACTAGTAGTGTTGATCCTTCACCATAATCCACAAGCCTAAGGGTGTTCATATATAGACCCATCAAGCCCCACATTGCTTGACTCCATCTTATACACATAACTGTAAGAAGTGCTATCCATCAAAATCAACCTCTCTTCGAACCAAGACCTGTCCCGAACATAAGTCCAGAGATTAAGCGCGTATATCCAGCAACGCCTTCTTCGCCTGCTAGTTTTGTACACTTCTCTACCATGGGCATCCATTCGGAGAGTCTCGTGCTTAGCGAGACTAAGGACCAGACATTAGCTATATTAGCAACGAGCGCACAAATTAAACAAAATTAATTGGCGATCACGACAGAAAAGTAAAACCAAAATTACACGACAGAAAATTAACACACAGATTTATGTGAAAAAACTTTTTGCATGACAAAAAACCACGGACGAAAAAAGAAAGGTTTCACTATGTAGAAAAGAGGGAATAAATATCTAACAAGCTATTGGCACGTTAACTATTCCTCCGACCGAGCCATGCCATTTGTTGTTTGTTTCCTGCCGAGACAGAAGATGTATGTAGCACATACATCGTGTTCTATCAGCTTAAGTTTATTCCAATAAATATATATAAAATGTACAATACTTCGTTGTCGATCTTAAGCATTTAAAGAAACTCATTGGTTGTTTCACAGTATCTATGGATAGCATAGCCATGAACTGCTAGCGAGTCTATAGATAATTCTTTTTCCTTCTTTCTTTTCTGAGGAACAACATAAAACACTGCAGGTTTTAAGGCAACTATTTGGGATTAGCTTTTTCCACAATGAGGTATTATTAGCTGCAGGCCTGCAGCTGCTGAATTAGTTGTAAGAAAGAAAAGAGGAACTATCATTAATCATTAATTAGTAAAGACTACAAAAAGAAAAAGGAAAGTGGCAATTTTTACTGTTGCTAGAGCTTAACTGAATATGGGCATAGAAGTTGAAATATTTGGGGAGTAATAGGTTGCTTTATCATGCAAATGGGGCACTCATGGGAATATTTTTGGAAAGCTTTGATCATAGAACCTTGGGATTTATCATATGTGCTAGATGGGGTCCTCATTGCAACATTTCCTGCAAGGCTTTTGTAGCAGCATTTTGTCTACTAAGAAAGGCAAAAGCCAGGGTGAAATGCGAACTGCAAGGACACATCTCACAAGCATAAAAAAGGAGAGAAATAGCGATTTTTTTTTAAAAAAATAAATAAATAAATAAATAAATAAAGGAGTACCAATCTCATGATTGCCATACCATGTGGTGTTTCATCCTACTCGATCCTGTTTGGTGATACGAGAGATTTCCTTTTTATTTCCCCTACCCCCCACCCCCCTTAATAAATTTTGTTAGATATGATCATTTCCTGCTTTAAAAGCCCCACACATAGACAACATGCACTCCTCAAGCACCTAAGATTAAGCATATATAATTGTGTGCTTGCTATAAAACAAATCTTGTTGGAGGGGAATCCCAAGAGGGGGAATGTATTGTTTGGAATATCAGTAGAGGGAGAAAGCATTGGAGCTCTTATTAGAGAAAAAGGGACAGTTCCAAGGCTTAACCTTCTTAGGGATTTACAATATTCCAAAGCAGATCTTAAATCTTTGGCCTGGCACTACAATTTGCTGTGGATGGGTACTGCATTATTCAGAACATGCCTTGGAGTTCACAAAAGGGGCCCCAATACTTTTAGAGAGAGAGAGAGAGAGTTTGGTCATAAAGTTGGATGGGATTTGCATGGGATTCAAAGGTATTCGAAGTGGGGAAAAGCAGAGAGCATCAGCTGCTTTTCTTGCTCTTTTTTTTTAAAAAAAAAATTTCTTTTTTTTTTTAAGCCCCTCTGATTGACAAGTGGGTAAACTGGATTAGTATAGTATTTACCTCGGCAAAGCATGCAGTAAAAAGAATGTGGGAAATTGCTGTCACAGTAAAAGAGGTGTGTCTTTTACTTTCTCTCACAACACGACTCAAAACCTTGTGGATGATCCTATGATCATGGCTTTACGTCTAAACATGATGCTTACTTTTTTTGCAGCGGGGTGTGCTGCGATCAGATTTTTGGTTCAGATGATAGCAACTAATTTGCTATGATGTAGCCCATGACAAAGTATAACTGTTTCAATGTGGATCACCTGTCCTTATTTGGTTAAAGGAAGGAGGACAAAGGATCATACAATTCAAGCAATTAGGATAGCAATAATGATACTGCCTTAACTAACAAAAAATACAAAATGCTGTAAGCCTCCTTCTTTTTTTCTTTTTTTTTTTTTTTTTTTTTTTTTTTTAACTTTTCGAGCTGCAACTAAGCATCCATATTGTCTCACAGGGCTTAAATGTTCAATATAACTTAACAATTCAGATGCTAGTCGCAACTTACAAGTCTCCTTAGTAGTGCCTTAATCTAATAGAATATTGTTAGAAAAATTCGGTACTCGTCCCGGTATCAGATTCTCTGAATCCGCAACCCGCTTCGATACCGCAATCCGCACCGGTACCGCCTAGTGTTGGGATTCCACAACGGAAACATCAAATCGGGTTTTTACCAAAAACCCGTCCTCTCAATATAACTGGAATTAGCACAACCACCAAGAAGAAGAAAAACAAAACAGAAAATATGCAGATGAAATAAGGTTCATTAATTAAGAAAAGAATTACACCGATTCCTCTTTTCTTCTACCTCCTGAATCTCTCTCACCCTTCTCTCGTCTTCTATAAACCTAGATGACTTCTCTCTTTTTTCTCCTTTCGTATCGTTTTTATCCTCATCAAGATCATACGTACTTATATATATGCTCTCTACATTAGAGATATGTATAAACTCCGCTCAAGATAAACCCAGATCTACTTAAATTAGGATTTACTCCAATTAATATTTAAATCTAAATTAATTTATCTCTAACAGATTTAAATATTAATCCTAATCCAATTAAGATTTAATTACAAAACTAACCAAATCTTAACAATCTCCACCTTGGTTTGATTTGTAATCTTTAACTGCTACGTCGAGCTCACCACGCAAGCTTCACCTTGAGCTTGTCTCCGCCGCTCGATGTTGCCGCATCCTTCGCCCCATCTTGAGCAATTGCGCCTCCACGAACTTTTGGAACCCAAATTGCTTTTGCTTCGGTTCTGATTGTTCTCCCGTTCAGAACATACAAGTTCCCGCGCTTGTTCGCCACGCACACGACCCGATCTCGTTTTTGCACCCTCATAGCTCCACCTGAAGCTGAAATTTTGCAACCTTTCGAGTCCAACTCACCTAACGAGATCAAATTCCGCTTCAAACCAGGAACGTGTCGTACACCTGTCAACGGCCTCACGACCCCATCATGCATCCGGATTTTCACCGTGCCGACTCCTAAAACTTTGCACGCCGTTCCGTTCCCCATAAGAGCTTTTCCACCTTTTATCACATTATAGGTAGCAAAGGACTCTTTTTTCGGGCAGACGTGAACGGAACATGCCGAATCGAGCACCCATGCATCATCCGAAATTTTAGTATCACCGGTCACCGCATATAGCACGTCAGAATCGATCATCTCCGATTCTGCCGCCTGCGCCATCGCCGACGTCTGATTGTCCCGATCCGCGACAGTTTTTCCTTTCTGCCGCTTTAACTCATTCAAATCATCCTTAAGCTTATGACAGTTGCGCTTAATGTGACCTCTCTTGCGACAATAGAAGCACTCCACCTCAGATAACGACTTCTTTTGTCTATTTTCGGTCGCCAATATTTTTACATCCTTCTTTGCTTTTACTATCAAAGCTGTGTCATGACTCTGCATGCCGGACTCCTGAGTTATCTTTTGCATCTCATTCGAGAGAAGCGCCGCCGTGACCGTCTCCACGCTTATGGTCTCCTTACCATAAAGCAACGTGGTCACAAGATGCTCATATGTCACCGGTAACGAGGAAAGTAAAATAAGCGCCTTATCTTCATCATCCAGTTTGACTCCGATACTGGTCAACTGGGTCACCACCTTATTGAACTCGTTCAGATGCTCATGTAGGTTAGCCGCTTCTTGCATCCGCAGCGTGAACAGTCGCTACTTCAGATACAATATGTTCGTTAGGAATTTGGTCATGTACAGATCTTCCAATTTCTTCCACAACTTCGCCGGTGTTGACTCGTTGACTATGTTGTAAAGAACATCATCTGCTAATAATAGATGAAGCGTACTCAACGCTTTTCGCTCCATCTTCTGCCATGCCGCATCCGTAATCTCCGCCGGCTTTGCCTCTTTCCCGTTCAACGTTTGGTCCAAATCCTGTTGTACCAAAACAGCCCGAACTTTAATTTGCCACAAGCCAAAATTGTTCTTACCGTCGAACTTCTCGATTTCGAACTTCGTGGCCATCTCTGTCGATCTTTTCCGAAGATCGATAACCTTTAGCTCTGATACCAATTGTTGGAAAAATCCGGTACTCGCCCCGGTACCAGATTCTCTGAATCCGCAACCCGCTTCGATATCGCAATCCGCACCGGTACCGCCTAGTGTTGGGATTCCACAGCGGAAACGTCAAATCGGGTTTTTACCAAAAACTCGTCCTCTCAATATAACTGGAATTAGCACAACCACCAAGAAAAAGAAAAACAAAACAGAAAATATGCGGATGAAATAAGATTCATTAATTAAGAAAAGAATTACACCGACTCCTCATTTCTTCTACCTCCTGAATCTCTCTCACCCTTCTCTCGTCTTCTATAAACCTAGAAGACTTCTCTCTTTTTTCTCCTTTCGTATCGTTTTTATCCTCATCAAGATCATACGTACTTATATATATGCTCTCTACATTAGAGATATATATAAACTCCGCTCAAGATAAACCCAGATCTACTTAAATTAGGATTATACTCCAATTAATATTTAAATCTAAATTAATTTATCTCTAACAGATTTAAATATTAATCCTAATCCAATTAAGATTTAATTACAAAACTAACCAAATCTTAACAAATATTTTCATATACTTTACAACTGTAGTAAATATAATGCCAACCACAACTTAAAACAGTAATACGAAATTATACAAAAAATGGTATTGAGATTGTTGAGCTCTTATAGAAACTTCATAAAATCACTCATCATGTAGTCAAGGGTTCAGATCCAAAAAATGGTACAGTTTGAGGTGAGGTTATATAGTCTAGCCCAAAGTTTTATCTGATAAAACTATATCACATGATAAAGGAATAAAATTTATCCTTTCAAATTAATTTTTTTAAATAATTTAAACTTAATTTAAATTTGAAATAATATAAAACAAAGTTTAGATGAAGCCTGTGAATATCGAGGCGTGCGTGAGGACTGTCCTAGAAGCGAGATTGCCCCTCTACGTGCGAGGCTCCGGTAATCACCCCTAGCGATACAACGACCACTGTCCACCCCGTCGGCAACGACTCCGGGATGGTGCGTAGCGAACCCAACATTTTGCAGAGATCCAGCAAAAGAAAAAGCTCGAAGAGGGAACTCAAAAAGTAGTTCTCAGTATAGTAGGACTCTATCAAAATATAGGAAGAGAAGTATCATGTAACTTAAGGTTCTTCTAAAAGCAAGCACTTACTTGCTCTCCAATTTAAGGAGCCCAGCAGACAAGCTCCAACATGTGCTCTCTTGGGCAGCCCACTAGCCCCATCCCAAGAGAGGCTTTTGGGTAGCCCAAGAAGCAAGTTCCCAAGGAAGGCTTAAATGCAGAAAAACTCAAAGGCCAAAAACCACAAGTTTAAAATCACAAAAAACCATATAAAATCCAACAATCCCCACATGATTTAAAACTTGTAAAAACGAAATACAAAATAAAGTAAAAGAAATATAAAACCAAAACAGATGCTGGATCCCTTATACCACGTATTCGGTGAAGGTACCTTTCGGATTTGAACCTTCACTTAGTACAGGTCTATGTACATCCGAGGGCACAATGGTGGACTTCGCCTTGAACCAAGGCCGGTGAATCGGATTTCTACAAACAGTACGCATGGTACAGCCGTTTAGGTTTTATGCGGGTTAGCGCTTTTATGGCCATGCGCTCATATCGATTCATGTGTGTTTTTAGGGAATCGCCCTCTTCCCACAGTCGCGGCCTCACGACTACACACATATAGTAGGTCCTGATAAGGGTGCCTGTAAGGTCACACCCTGCCTCAAGGGTCTCGGAACCATTCAGGGTAGGAACCCTTACTATCCACTTGCATAAATGAGCACTGTCGCCATAGGGATGAGTATATAAAAGCAGTGCTCCGCATAACTACCAATTCGGCTTGTTTCTATCCATTGAACCTCCAAGAGGTTGGGTTGCCGTCGCCGGTAGTTTTTATTGTGGGCTAAGCCCCATCCCCCTCGACGATTCTAGAATCACTGTCCTAGACAAACCTTTAGTAAGCTGATCAGCTAAGTTCTTCGCAGATCTCACAAATTCTAATGCAATTACATTCTCCTTAATATTCTGCTGAATATACTTTTGTCTTACTTTCATAAATCTATTCATCTTTGTTTCCACATTTTCTTGAGTACATTTGTCAATAGCAGATTTGCAATCACAATATATACACACTGGTGTCAAAGGTCGTTCCATCAGTGGCAAGTCATACAGAAATTCTCTAATCCACTTAGCCTCTGCTATAGTGGTATCTAAGGCTATCAGTTCATATTTCATTGTACTTCTAGCTATCAATGATTGTTTCGATGACTTCCAAGAAACAGCTGCTCCACCAAGGAGAAAAATAAATCCAGTAGTTGACTTCACATCAGCTGTATCACTTATCCAGTTAGCATCACTAAATCCTTCTAATACAGCAGGGAATCCACAAAAATGCAATCCATAATATACAGTGCCTTTCATATATCTCAAAACTCTTTCTAAGGCATTCCAATGTTCCCTATTTGGGTTATGGGTATATCTTCTCAATCTGTTCACAGCATAAGCTAAATCAGGTCTAGTGTAATCTACAAGATAACCTAGAGATCCTATAATCTGAGCATACTTATTCTGTCCTATAGGATCACCTTTATTCTTCTTAAGATGTACACTAGGATCATAAGGTGTAACAACAATCTTAGAATCAGAATATCGATACTTCTTTAACACTTGTTCACTGTAGTGAGATTGGCTCATAATAATTTCATTTGATTTTCTTATGATCTTCATGTTCAGAATCACATCAGCTTGCCCAAGATCCTTCATATCAAAGTTATCATTAAGTAATTTCTTAACATCCATTATCACTAAGTAATTTCTTAACATCCATTATCACATCCATATTTGTACCAAAGATCAAAATATCATCAACATACAAACATAGAATCACTATCTGTCCATTGTATTCCTTAGAGTACACACATTCATCAGACATGTTCACATGAAAACCAGCTTTCACTACTAAAGAGTCAAACTTCAAATGCCATTGCTTAGGAGCTTGTTTAAGTCCATATAAAGATTTTGTTAACTTGCAAACTTTGTTTTCATATCCAGCAACAATAAATCCATCAGGTTGCTTAATATAAATCTCTTCATCTAAATCACCATTTAGAAAAGCAGTGTTAACATCCATCCGATGAATAATCAAATTATGGACAGAGGCTAAAGCAAGCAGAATTCTAATAGAAGTAATCCTAGCTACAGGAGCATAAACATCAAAATAATCAACACCAGTCTTCTAGGAAAAACCCTGAGCTACAAGTCTAGCCTTATACTTATCTACAGAACCATCTGGTTTCAACTTCTTCTTAAAGATCCATCTACATCCTACAGGTTTACAACCATCAGGTAAATCAGATAACTCCCAAGTATGATTCTGTAGAATAGATTGCATCTCCAACTTAACAGCTTCTTTCCAAAATGATGCATCTACAGAACTCATAGCTTGGTAAAAGGTAGATGGGGTATTTTCTACAAGAATGACACAGAAATCATCACCAAAAGTCTTCTCAATCCTAGGGCGCTTACTTCTCCTAGGTTCAGACTCTTCTATAGGTTCATTAGTGCTAGGTCTACCAGAGCTACCTATAGATCCAACAGGAACAGGTCTATCTACTCTAGTTCTAAAAGGAAAGATATCCTCAAAGTATACTGCATCTCTAGCTTCAATAATTGTATTGTTAGAAATCTCATTAACCTCTGAATTTACCACCAAGAATCTATTAGCATTACTACCATCAGCATACCCTAAGAAAATAGTATCCACAGTCTTAGGACAAATCTTTCTCTTCTTATTTTCAGGAATTTTCACTTTAGCTTGGCACCCCCACACTTTAAAATAATTCAGATTAGGTTTCCTTCCCTTCCAAAGTTTATAAGGAGATACAGAAGAATTCTTGTGGGGAATCCTATTAAGAATTACACAAACAGTCATCAAAGCTTCACCCCACAAGTTCTCGGGTGCACCAGAACTAATAATCATTGAATTTACCATATCCATCAAAGTTCTATTTTTTCTTTCAGCTACTCCATTAGATTGAGGTGTATAAGGTGCAGTCACTTGATGTACAATTCCAAACTCTTGACAGAAAACGGTCATCTCATTCGATGTATATTCACCTCCTCGATCAGATCTTAAAATCTTAATTTTCTTATCCAATTGATTTTCAACCTCAGCTTTATAAATCTTAAATTTATTCAAAACTCCATCTTTATTCTTAATCAGATAAATATAACAACACTTCGAATGATCATCAATGAAAATTACAAAATATTTGCTTCCACCCCTATTGGGTCTACATCCATCACAAACATCACTGTGTATTAATTCTAGCAGATCAGAATCTCTATCTACAGATCTAAAAGATTTTCTAGGTTCCTTAGCTTGCACACAAATTTCACATCTATGATCATTTGAAACAGATTTAGGAATTAAATCAAAATTCATCAATCTCTTAATAGTATTAAAATTCACATGTCTCAATCTTCCATGCCAAACATCAGATGAAACAACATTCAAAATAAAGTTCACACCTTTAGTAATTACTATCCTATTACATTCAAAAACAAACTTAAATCCTTGCTGAACTAAAAGAGAAGCACTAATCAAGTTCTTCCTAAGATCAGGAACATGATAGACGTCGTGCAAGGAAAGAGTCTTCCCAGAGGTCAACTTCAGGTCTACTCGAGCAGTCCCAAGCACGCGCGAAGATGCTGCATTCCCCATGTTCACCGATCCTCCACTTGAGTCCTGATAAGTGGAAAATCAAGAACGGTCAGAGCAAGCATGAACATTTGCTCCAGTGTCAATCCACCAATCAGAAGAACTAAGAGCAAGGTTAACCTCGGGTAAGCTAGATCCTAACCTGATAGTGGAGTCATAAGGGTTAGGTACATCAGTCAACATGTTCAGTCGACGCTTAGGAGGAGCTCCTTTCTTCTTTGGCGCGGAAGGTCGAGTCTTGTGATAATAGCAGTCCTTCGCAAAGTGGTTCGTCTTCCTGCACACAAAACAACCAGAATTCACTCCACTCCCCTTAGGTGCAGGCTTCTTAAAGTTTGGGTTGAACTTTCTATGTTGGAAAGGTTTCTTTTTAAAGTTCCTAAAGGGTTGGAAGTTTCTACCCTTTGGTTTCGGGTTTTCTACTAGGTTGGCTTTGGTAGAAGGTTCACTAGGCTTCTTATCTCTAGCTCGGTTGGTTTCTTCTATCCTAAGGGATCTTAGGACAAAATTCAGGAAAAGTTCTCTTTGATTGTGGTTCAGATCATTGGCATGGCTAGACCAGGAATGAGACAACTTATCTATTAAAGTGGCAACTTGGAAACTCTCATCTAGATCTATACCACTAGATCTAAACTGCTGAATAATGTACTCAAAATCTTGAAGCTGGTCAGACATTGGTTTACTATCTACCAATTTAAACTTAAACAAATCTGAAGCTTGGTATCTCTTCTTAGTAGGATCAATCTGACCATACTTCTGTTCTAAGGAGATCCAGAGTTCCCTAGCAGTCTGAATTCTACAGTAAATGTCGCAAAATTGTTCTAGGTTTAAAAATAATTAATCTAAGTTGACAGGTTTAATTTTTATTAACAGTGTAACAGATAAACAATGTTTTAACTAACAGTGTTAGAAGAATTAATTATACTATCACAACTATGTTAATAATTAATCAACTGTACTCAGTTTTAGAAGAATCAAATATTAAACAGTGTAGATTGATAAGTTATAGTAACACAATATTATTAATTAAACAACAGTACTGATAGTTTAATAAAGTGATTCGAAACAGTGTTCACAGTTTAAACAAATAGCATGCTTAACAATATCAATACAGTAAGTACGACAGAGTTGAATGTAAATAACTGTGTAGATTAATTAACACAATATTGTTCTAACAGTACTAGACTAATTAAATAAATAACTAGTTCACAGTACGGACATTATTAGACTAATAGTACTAACAATATATAAATGTATCACAGAGATGACATATAACAGTGTAAATAACACTACTATACTATTAGTGCAAAGTACGGACACTAATTTATTTAACAGTATAGTGTACCAAAATAATTTTATGAAGTATACTAACAATTTTAAATACTAACAGAGAATATACGATCAACTAATTATTTAAATAAACTAATTAAATATTTACCTTAATCACAGAGTATACTCATAGAACTTTAAAAATATATATGAAAAGATAAATTAATTCAATCTCGCTTTTAGAATGTTGGAATAAAATTTATCTTTTCAAATTAATTCTTTTAAATAATTTAAACTTAATTTAAACTTGAAATAATATAAAATAAAGTTTAGATGAAGCCTGTGAATGTCGAGACGTGCGTGAGAACTGTCCTAGAAGCGGGATTGCCCCTCCACGTGCGAGGCTCCGGCAATCACCCCTAGCGATACAACAATCACTGTCCACCCCGTCGGCAACGACTCTGGGATGGTGCGTAGCGAACCCAATGTCTTGCAGAGATCCAGCAAAAGAAAAAGCTCGAAGAGGGAACTCAAAAAGTGATTCTCAGTATAGTAGGACTCTATCAAAATATAGGAAGAGAAGTATCCTGTAACTTAAGGTTATTCTAAAAGCAAGCACTTACTTGCTCTCCAATTTAAGGAGCCCAAGAGACAAGCTCCAACATGTGCTCTCTTGGGCAGCCCACTAGCCCCATCCCAAGAGAGGCTCTTGGGTAGCCCAAGAAGCAAGTTCCCAAGGAAAGTTTAAATGCAGAAAAATTCAAAGGCCAAAAACCACAAGTTTAAAATCACAAAAAATCATATAAAATCCAACAAAATGATCACATTTGGAGACATCCAAAACATTAAAGAACTATAAAAGAAAACATATTGAATGCAATCACCACAAAAGAAAGTTGTAATACCCTGATCCTTGCGGGTGTGGCGATGATGACTAGATCTGAGCCTGCTCGTGGGAAATGATGGTTCATCCACAATTCTAGATGCCCGATCTCAATTGTCGCGGATGAGGGTAAGGAATTCTATTAGGGAAAGGATTAGACGGGAAAAAGAGAGGAGGAGAGAAGAAGAGGGGAGAAGATTGGAGAAGAGTGAGGAAGAAGAAAGCCAATTTCATTTATGCATACCCCTTACAAATGACCTTTATGCTATATATAGCTATTACTAAGTATTACTGTAATTACTCTGGTAAGATGATACTAATTACTAATCCTACCGGGCCTCGTGAGCTGTCATTCCCAATAGGCTAGTTCAACGGTCCGCAGTGGAAAGCTGGTTCTCAGCAACCGGCGGCCTGCTTCTCCTCGCGGTTCGAATCCCCCTCTCCGACAACCCGACCCGTTACTACCTACTTAACTCCTTTAGATCTTCTCGCCGACCAATCCACTTCCTCTGTCTTCTTCACACCTCCTTGCCTAAGATCTCCTTCGTCCCGTCTTTACAAAAATTTTGATCTATTTTTTTGCAGCTTAAGCAGTATATACCATAGTTAGTTAGTTCAGGTATAATATGCGAAATATTCACCAACAATTGATACAAGGAATAAAACGATCCTGTTAGGATTTGATTATATTTGTAGTTGAATCCTAGTTGGATTAAGATTAATATTTAAATCTTAAAGAGATAAGTTTGTTAAGATTTAAATATTAATTAGAATAAAAATTTATTTAGACTAGGATTTGAATAGCTTTTAATGTAAGCTATAAATATACCATATGTGTTATTATTTTAAGGTGGTGTTAACGTGGTTACACCCATGGAGACGGTGGTGGTAATACCCATGGAGGTGGTGGGGGCTAGAATTTAGCCACACCCATATAGTGGTATCTACACCCACGGTGGCGGTAACACCCATGGAGATGGTGGGTTAGGATTTAGCCACACCCATAGTCTTCTAGGTTTATAGAAGACGAGAGAAGGGAGTCTTCTAGGTTTATAGAAGACGAGAAAAGGATGAGAGAGATTCAGAAGGAGGGCTCAGGTTGAAGCTACTCTATTGCAGAAGAGGAGTCGGTGTAATCGGTGTAATTCTTCTCTTGGTTAATGAATCTTATTTCACCCGTATATTTTCTTGTTTTGATTTTATTCTCTTTGTGGTTGTATTGGTTCCAGTTTTGTTGAGAGGACGGATTTATGGTAAAAATCCGATTTGACGTTTTCGCTGCGGAATCCCAACTCTAGGCGATACCAGAGCGAAATGCGGTATCGAAGCGAGTTGCGGATTCAGAGAATCTGGTACCGGAACGAGTACCGAATTTTTCCAACAGATCCGTTTGTGAACTTCTTTAAAAAAATTAGAATAAAAAGATGATTTTTGGATAAGCCTAGCGTGATTATGCACTTGAAGACAAGCTATGACAGGTTTAGTTTGGTTTCAAATTAGCCATATTTATACATAACAGCTTTTTAAACACATGAAACAAACAAAATTAGTTCAAAAATGTTTCTTGTTAACCTGACCTGGAAAAAGCACATACTTCTTTGACATACGTAACTTCCGTGAAGAATCATTTATTAAAAAATAAAAACTGAAATAGAAGGTTTCCATGCATGACATGAACAAAAACACATCTAAAACAGAAGGTTGGTTCCATCAGTGATGCATAAAAGGTCCAAGAAGAAAAATAACAGAAATTGTCCAGGTTGTTTTCAATTGCAATGAACAGAATCCAACTAACAACACTTTGACAAAATTGCTCAAGAAAGAGTATAACAGCAAGTATGAACTTTCTCTCATCCACCGGTTTTGTTTCTTTGTCACCTGTACAGTTTAAAAATAACTCTCCACCTTAACACTTACCATCGCTTGCCTCCAATGTAATTGTTAGGGGTGATTTAGCTCCCAAAAAACACCCAACCTAATGATCCGAGCCTCATTGATTATGAGCCTTCTGTACTGCAAAATTGGACCCATAACCACAAAACCCTTACCGTCATGCAATTCAAATGAGAAGAATCTCTTGCAAGAGGGCAGTCTAGAAAGCTAAATTAATGCTAAGATACGGTTACTGAAGTGTGTCCTGAGTCAACAGCAGAATCTCACGACCTCCTTGCCTTTTGAGACCTGGAACAGAAATTCCAAGAAATTTAGAACATTGACGGAGAATAATTACCCTAGAACTTCAAACCTCCCTACATTCCAATTGAGAAATTATTCATTCTTCTTTTCTCACAATTAAGCAGATACAGAATAAAGTCATTATTTAAGTAATTTATACAATTTGCTGCTTCGTGTAGCAAATGGAGACTGCTATGATGTATTTAGCACAAGAAGAATGAGTCCAGTGCATTTAGCAAAGTATGAGATTACAATTTCAACACACAACAGAATTTCAGAAAGTAGAATAACAGACATACTATAACAGAATACCAGCTTTAGTACCTTCGAGAAGAGCTAGAACTTGAGGCCTCAACAGATTTTCCCTTGTCTGCATCATCCTGGGGTTTCTCATCATCATCTTCCTCCTCAGCATTGTCATCACTCTCAACCTCGGGAGGAGTCAATCTACTCTGGTTGCCCATTCGCCTCGGCAGGTAAACATTGAAGAAATAGTTCGCCAATTCTGTCAAGCTCTTTGAGTTGAAATGCTTCAATACAATGCCCCAAAAAGTCTTTCCTTGCGACAAAGGATTCAGTCGCTCAAGAGCATTAAACCTCCTCTGCTCGTTACGAGTTAACAACTTAGAAACTTCTTCTCCCATCTTATCAAAACCCAAACTTGAGAAAGCTGGACCCAACTCAGACTTGAGTTGATTCCTTGCCGCTCTTATATGACATCTGACACATGCAGTGGATCTTGGAAAGGGGCAATCACACATATCCAGCCTTCCTTTTCCAGTCTCTGCCACACTAGTTTCTATTACAGCTCCATCAACTGGCCAGACTCGCATGCCTACCCACTTCAAGGTATTTGGATCTTCTTTGTACCCAGAAATATCTTTCTCTGATGGGGGCCCTCTCCACTCCAGTATATCGGCCTGAAATTGTTCACCCCTTCCAAGTTTTTTCTTCACAAGGTAAGTGGATGCAATCTTAATTATTTTAGGTATTCTCTGGGATCTCCGTAATGGTTCCTGTGGTGGTTTCTTGTGTTGTTCTTCCAATGACCGGTGGCTTGCTTTCTGCCTTTTCTGGAGAAATGAAATTATCCAGTTAGGTGAAGAATAGGAGTAGACAAGTAACCAAGGATGTAAAGGCAAAAGTTTCAATGAAGGTTAAAAGAACGGAAAAATTTCCCTGCATGAAAGGATCACAGGAGCAAAAAACACAGTTTCCTGCAGTGGGAGAAAATATAAAGGAATGAAATAGAATTAGAATGCTGATACAGTTATGGCCAAGACAATTTGTGTAGTGAAATAGCAAACATGGAACTCACAACTCAAAATAGGTGAAATTTAAATTTCTGTGTTGAATCTATACAGCTTACACCATTACATGAGGATCTCGATCAGAGGATTCTTGCGGAAAGGCTTTCAAAACTCAAATGAATACTTACAAAAGAATACTAATAAATGATAAATCATGAAGGAGCTCTGGTTTCATGCATATAAGGAGTTAACTAAGGACCAATTTACTTGACCCATTAAGCAAGTTATCCTAGATTGTAATCTCAATAGCTTTCAAGATGATACTCCCTGCTACAGCTAATTTATAGACATGAACCCATTGTAAAGTAATCCATCTACCACCTTCTGGCTATCGGTTTTAGTTAAGCATTAGTGTTACAAAATTCAGAATACATCCTAAAGACATATAGTTCTTTTCTCCTCTAGTTGCCATGCTTGATTCAGTATTTAGGTAATTACCCCAATACAGAATATAAACTGAAGTTATGCACCATCAACAAAGTTTCTGTCGCTGTAACTAGTCATAGTAAACACCATAATGGTCACCTATAATTTTAAAATATAAAAAGCTTAATGTAAAACAGAAAACAACATTGTTCCAACCATCTGTGACAAGGTTGGGATACTCTTCTCTGTGCCAACAGAGTGGAGGACAAAATGTATCCCTAAAGATCTAATACAAGGTTGGGAAACTGTGCTATATGGTGGAGAGTCTGGCTCGAAAGAAACAACAGAATTTTGAGACAGAAGAAATCTGACCAGAAAGCAGTTAGCCTCATTGTACAACAGATGTGGAAATAATGGACTGACATTAAGAGGCCGAAAATTTCACTTACACTTCGGCAGAATTTTTTTCCAGCAGATAAACATGTTTGGATTGTGCTCTTTTTTGGGTCAAGTTTGAGCTTCTTCTTTTAATTTTTTTTTGTAGTCTTTTTCTGTTTTCTTGTATCCCTTTTCTTGATTTATTGCTTTTTTCTTTCTTTTTCCCTTTTTTCTTGGTTAATTCCCCTTATCTCTCTTTTGCACTCTTGGATTTTTGTTTCTTTCTCATAGATCCCTGTTGTTCCACATATGTACTTATTCATTTACCCAATGAATTCAGTACTTTTCTTAGAGAAAACACTGTGCCAACCAGCAAAAAGAAAAAAGAGAAGCTAATGAACCAGCAAAAATCATAGTGAAGAAAGCATGGTGGAAGTCATTCAGTCCAGACCAAAATAGCAACACCAGTGAAAGTAATACATTTGAATCAATGCTCACAAGAATACTGATCATTTGAATAATTTCAGAAACTCCGCATCAAATGCATGCTCCAAGATAAAAACACTCCCTGAATTGTTATATGATAACTATTAAATTACTCAAATACTTAGTGAAGAATGTTTTGTAACTTTTGTTAACTAAAGAAGGTTGACTGAAGCTGTTCCAACAGTCATTTTATCATTTAATTAGGACTACACAGAAGCTAGAAATCCTGGCCAATATATGACTGCCAGCAATGCGGGTCTATTGTTATCAGCAATTTTCCTATTTGCCTTACTAATTATTCCCTTTTATTCTCTCTGCCTAGTTCTTGCTCCATCAAAGTTGGTAATATATACTGGAATAGCATAGGATCGGCAAGTACACTGCATGCATTACTATTTACTACATGGAAACCTCATATTCCTTCCTTAAGCTCTAGTACAAGAAGAAAAGCATGGTAAGGGAAGAACACAAGCGCTTGTACGAGAAACCATTACCCCAGAGAAGTTAGGGAACTCTTTCACGTCGGTGAGCTCCTCCGCCTTCACGAACAAAGCTCGCCGCGCCACCAGGATCTGCCGCTTCCGCATCTTCACGACCTTGGACCCGTCGCAGGGATTGGCGGCAACGTCCCTCACCCACCTCACCAACTCCTCGAGATCCCTCTTCCTCTTCCTCGACTCCGTCGACGAGGGGCTCGCCCCCTCGTCCCCTCCCCGCTTAGTGAGCTCCGCCATCGTCTCCCCAAGCATCTCGTCCACCGCTGCCGCGTCGAGCACCCTCCGCCCGAAGCGGCTCCCCCCTTGTTGGCCGAGGTACCTGCGCTGCCACGGGCGGGGGAGATCCGAGCGATGGGGGGGAGGAGGAGGAGGAGGAGGAGGAGGAGGAGGAGATGGCGAGGTGGAGAGGAGCTTCGGAAACCCTAGGAGGTGGGGCATGGGGTCGGGGGAAACTGGGGGGATCGCCTCGGCTTCGCGATCGCGGTGGGAGGTGTGGAGAAGGGAATCGAGAGGGGGGATCGCATCGTCGAGGATATATATACCGGCCATCTGAGTCCGTTGGTCCGCCTCGGTGTACGGAACTTCGTGAAGTCGGCGCCGGGAGGGAGAGAGAGCGTGGAGAGTCGGCGCTCCGTGGGCTCCGGTGACCGCCGAGGAAACGGTGGTTTTGGCGCCTATTTTGCCTTCTTCGCCCGCGATTGTGCCAGCTGTAATTTACCCGAAATGGACAGTGGGTTTTAAGCCTGAGCCTTATTAATTATTATTATTATTATTATTATTATTATTATTATTATTATTATTATTATTGAGTTGAGTTCACGATGAGAGCCTCCTTTAAACTTGTTCTAATAATGGCAAGTAATTAGTACTATTGGAATACAGATGAGAAAACTTAATAATTACAACATTTTTGCCCAGAAAACCACCCCAAAAAAAAAAAAAAAAAAAAAAAAAAAAAAAAAAAAAAAAAAAAAAAGAAGTTAGCTACATTTCTACTTTATTCGATAACTTTAATTATTAATTTTTTATTGAGATTTTGTTGATGTGGTGGTTGAATACTTGAATATTTTATTTAATATATTTTTTTAGTGTGATCAAATATTTAAAATAAAATATTATTTTTAGTCTTATTAACAAAAAAATTATTTTTAGATAATTTATTCTGATGCCAAAATGAATAAAAAGATAAGTTACTTTCTCTGCACTGTAAATAATTTGAGAAGGTAGTGGATTGCAACCTTCACTGATGATGATGGGTTTTCGATAGGTACAAATTTTGAAACCAAATTTCAGAAAGGGAAAGTCGTCCTGTATTTGAAGAACATGTTCAAGCTACAAGTTCAAACTATATGTGACTCACAGGATTTCATCCAATGAACTTTATAACAGTATTATGTTAATTGCTATTCTGAGAAAATGCCAACGATTATATATGCTGCATCAAACGCCAAAGTGGTATTTTCTCATGGAGCACCAAATAACTAAATCAAAAAGAAAATCTCATAACCAAATGAACTAAGCAAACTAGAGAAAAAGCCTGCCCGACCATGCCAACTAGAACCCATCAAGATCAGAAAGAAAAAATTTTCAATAAAAAATGTCAGAAAGTTGCCTTAGATTAATGCATACTAGGAACTGTAAAACATAAATATCTTAATTAGAAATAAAATAAAGCCAATAAGCCAAAGAAACTATACAGAATGTCCGTACTCAAACTAATTAAAATGGAGGATATGAAAAAGGAAGAGGTAAAACTCGTGCGTGATACTAATTACCAACATCTTTTTTATTCCAATTTTTATTAGAATTTGTCTCTACTAGTATTAGAGAAGATCAAGGAAAAAGAACCAAGTAGAGTCGTTAAGAAACTAATGAAGGATCAATTGTAGCAGAAAAACAAGAATAAGTACTCCAGTGTCTAGTCCGTTATAAATTACTAACTATTGAACTTATTTACTACTTAATTTACAGAATAAGAGACAAAGTACTCCACGCAAATTTAGAGGCTGTTTGAACATTAGAGTAACTTATCAGCATATCTCTTGTTAATTTGCTCAAGAAACTTTGATTTATTGCTTATTGAGAGAGGCCGAACGATGTAAAAGTAAGAACTTATAATTAAGTGAAATGCATTGTATCTTCGTACGAACTAGAGTCAAATTTTAATGTCATAAATGCTTCTAAAAATTGCTCAAATAGATGTATATTTCTTAATTGAATATCTAACATTTCTTCGTAGTGATGGAGTCCCATTTCAACTTCTGATATAACTAGACAGTGTTTTCCATCTTCATAAATTCATCTCAAAAAAGCAATTAAAATTATTTTATTAGATAGAAATTAACCGCAAGTTTATCTGGAAAAGTTGTGCCCTTGGAATTAGAATCGGAATGACTACCTTCCATTTCCGACCATTCGATTCGACTGTGTTCTCTGACTTTCAATTTTAGCTCCCAAGTAGAATGATATCTAACTTACAAGTCCTGAATAAAATCTCATTCGAAAGTGTAATATTAATCGCTCATGGTAATTCTTATTTTAATTGTGAAACAAACAAATGAAATAGCCATTTCAAATCCAATTTTTCCATTCCGCTTCTAATTGTCAACTAAACATGTCCTAGATTGCCCTAGATTTCTGCATTCAGATAATCACACTGAGATTATGATAATCAAAGGGAAAGAACAAAAAAAAAAACCTACATTCAATGAAAATAAGCAGAACCTTTTGTGTCAAAATCAACATGATTCGACGGTCAGAGACGAACAAAATACACTATGTCAATTAGAGAAAAAAAAAAAAAATTAAACCTCTAGATAATTGCTTTTTCTTTAGAAGAACAGTAGTCACGCCATGTGGACTTTGAATTAAAAATTGAAGTAGAAAATAAAAAACCAGTAACGAGGACATTTTGATTAGAGAAATAATAATAAGAATAATAATAATAATAATAATAATAATAAGATGAAAAGGGTGTGAAATAGCGAAATACTCACAGCGGGCGAGCGAGCTTTTCGCGACCCGATCGCTTCCCTCCGAATCGGGCGAGCCCCTGACGCTAAACATACGGACTTTATTTCAGACTACGATGAGACCGAGAGAGAAAGAGAAAAAGGGCCCTAAATAGGCTCTTCTTTCAAATACGGGTGTGCTTGGTTTTTTCGAATTTTTTTTTTGCTAAATAGTGTTTCAAATCCAACCCGAAAAGTATTTTTCATTTCTTTATTTTTAATTTTATAGAGAAAAAATATTTATTTTTCAAGTTTTTTATCTGATATATATATATATATATATATATATATATATATATATATATATATATATATATAGTAGGATTTATATATTTTTTAAAATATAAGTCTAAATATACTTATAAATATTTTATCATTAGATTTATATTGAGATTTGTGATATTTATTTATTTTTTTTTTTTTTGACTTTACAATAGCAGAAATCTTAATACAAATTTAATGATAAAAGATTTATAAGCAAAATAAAACTTGTACTTTTGAAATATATAAGCTTTACTATATATATATATATATAGAGAGAGAGAGAGAGTCCGGCTACTATACTATTAATAGTACCGAATTATTGATGCAATCAAATTTTTTATTCTTAGATCAACTCCTTTTATCATTTTTATTCGTTAGATTTTACTATTTCTCCAACCACCTATTAAACCCAAAAGACTCACTATCATCTCAACCACATATTTTTTAATCCAAAATTAAAAACTTAATAGTACAAATAACTTGGTACTATTAATAGTATTCCAGGCTATATATATATATATATATATATATATATATATATATATATATATATATATATATATAGCTACACTGGAATATTATTAATAGTAACAAGTTATTGGTGCTATTAAATTTTTAACTCTTAGATTAAAAAATATGTGGTTGAGATGATAGTGGGCCCTTGAGTTTAATAGCACCAATAACTTGTTACAATTAATAATATTCCAGTGTAGCTATATATATACATATATATATATATATATATATATATATATATATATATATATATATATATATATATATATATATATATATATATATATATATATATATGAAAATGTAGAGGAACTCTCTTATTAGTAAATGTCTAAAATGGCCCTGTTATAGTTTCATTTGATTTCAATAGGAGCTGGGATTGTCTATTTAAGCTACATATGTTGAAAACGTAGCGAGGGGAGGATATTTCGATTAAGAATATTTGAAGATTTCTTAAGTGGACGGTGGTGATGACGAATTTTTTTGATGATTCGTAATTTTAAAAATGTTAAAAGATGTATAATAGTTTGAGTTATTTTTTAATTGTGTATATTGGTCTTCTACTAAATGTCCTTGGTTTGTATTACTTTTTAAGCTTTGAAGGACTATTTTGCCTTATCGTGGTTGCGATGTTCAAATTGTCCGGTTGAATCTCTAGCATTTGTAGTATGGTATAATTAAGCCTAAAAAAAATCTTAAAATGTCCTTCATTTTTTAAGCACATACTGAAATTTAAACCCATAGCAACTAAAGACTCTAGCCAATCAGATTAGAGCTTATTGATTATGAACTATGTTTGTTAATGATTGAGTTTCCAATTGATCCTAGTCACCTTGCTATTAAACCAAAATACAAAATATTCTTATATGAAATCATTGAAATCCTTGTGAATAAGAAGGGCAGACTCAATAATACGAATACAGATTCTAGTTCTAATTTGCCAAATTATTGGTAAAATTGTGGAGAATTGGACAAAGCTTTTAATTATCAAAAAAAAAATATTTAAAGAACAATTTAAGAAATAATTTGGAAGTATGTTTTGGGGCTGAAAAGCGCTGCTGACCGTTGTCCTGATCCGGTCTGCGATCGGCCTCCGAATTGACCCTCTAAGTGTGATACGTCGCGTACCAAACGATTAGGTCCAGTAAGGATTCGCTCGGCCGGATTCTTCTCAATCAAACTCTCAACAGAGTTCGGCCTAAAGGAGTCGAATCAAGATTTGGGAACAAGTATTAATACGGCCGAAAGCCGATTGAAAGTTGTATTGCTCAACAGACGGTTATAGGGGAACGATTACAATTAGAACTACTCCTAAAAAAGCTGTAAAAAAAACTATAAAGAAAGTTGTAGATGCGGTATGAAAAGCTAGTTAGGAAAGCAATAAGAAAAGCTGTAAATTTAGTCTAGGAAAACTGTAGATACAGATATTTAAGGTATTAAAAAGTAGGAATAGTCACTAGCTTACAAGATTGCAGGATTTTTTTTCCTTCAATAATTCGCTTATTTATACTCATTGGAATCGTATACATGGTGTGTATAGTTGTACATGCGTGATTTGTGGAGAATTATCGCGTATCTCTCAACCGCCTTCCTTCTAAATTGATTCTTTTTGGTTGAACGATGGCTCTTTTCAATCTACATTCATCCCCGAGATTCGTACGCCGAGGCATGATCCTCAGTGCTTCTCAATGCAGGGTGCAGCTTGCCAATTCTGCGTCAGTTACGTGATTCGCGCTCTGCACTTCGTGTCTATCTTCTTCATTATTTTTTCTTTTCCTACTCGAGCAGCCGATTTTCAATCATGATTTCGTCTCTTATTATCGTTCAGTCGAGACAACTGATGATTTACCATCAGTCGCGGAGTCGGTCTTGATTAAGACACGAGCACTTTTTTATCGGCTATTTTTTCTATCGGTTGATATCTTCAGCTGATGGTTTATGTCATATATTATTTTCTGACTTGATGATGATATTTTTAAATTTTTATCTTATTATTATTAAAACATTCTCGATTTTAATTGATTATGGCACTTTAAATTTTGATATAAAAATTTTGACGTGGCAACAATTTTGATATGAAAATTGATATGAAAATATTTTTGCAAAATAATAGAAAAATCTAACTAGCTAGCTTTTTCTTTTCTTTTCTTTTCTTTTTTTTACTCTGCAAAATAATAGAAAAAAAAAAGAAAAAGAAAAATATCATGTGAAGTGAAGTCCAGGCAGGGGGCTGCATGCAGGCGATGTTGGGGGGATCGGCCGAGGCGGCTGACGGAGCCGAACCGGCCGCCGCCCCGCGGATCCACCGCTTGCTGGAGCTGATAAAATCGGAGCGGGATCCCGTCGCGGCGCTGACCCACCTCGCCGCGCTCACGTCGTCCCACCCTTGCTTCTCCCCGCCCGGCTCCGTCCTCTTCTTCCTCCTCCGCCGCGTCTCCGCCTCCTCCCCCTCCCACCTCCCCCGCCTCCTCCGCCTCCTCCGCCCCCTCCGCCCCCGCTTCTCCGAGGCCGCCGCCCTCGTCACCCTCAAGGCCCTCTCCCGCGCCCTCATGCCCGACCTCGCCCTCCGCACCTTCCGCAACCTCCCCCGCGTCTTCCGCTGCAACCCCGGCGTCCGCTCCCACAACGCCCTCCTCGACGCCTTCGTCCGCTCACGCCGATGGGACCAGGCCGACTCCTTCTTCGCCTTCTTCGCCCGCGGCGCCCGCGTTGCCCCCAACCTCCAGAGCTACAACATCCTCATCCGCGGCCTCTGCGACCGCGCCCTGCCCCACCGCGCCCTCGCCCTCGTCGAAACCCTCCGTCTCCGCGGTTTCGAGCCGGATCGCGTCACCTACGGCACTCTGATATCGGGCACTATAAAAAACGGCGACTCGGAGAGAGCCCTCAATCTGTTCGACGAAATGCGCGAGAGAAGCGTGTCGCCCGACGTGGTCTGCTACAACGTCCTGATCGACGGGCTTCTTAAGAAAGGCGAGTTCGACAGAGGGATGGAGGTCTGGGAATGGCTAGTGCGTGACACTGCCGTCAGTCCGAATCTGTCCACCTACAACATAATGCTGGACGGGCTGTGCAAGCTCGGCAAGTTTGAGAATGTGATGGAGATGTGGAACCGGATGGTGGTGAATGGCCACCGCCCCGATTATTTCACTTATGGAATTTTACTAAATGGGTTGTGCGAGTCGGGTAACGTGGACGGGGCCTCGCGCATCTATTCGGAGATGATCAAGACCGGTTTTGTTCTCGATGTCGTTATATCTAACTCCCTCATCAAAGGTTTACTTAAAGCAGGAAGAGTTGGGGATTCCTCGAAGCTGTGGGCTTCTATGGGAAAAGCAGGGGATCGCACTATAATCAGTTATAATATAATGATTAAGGGTCTGTTTGACAATGGTAAGGTAGATGAATCAATTGGGGTGTGGGAACAATTGAAAGAGGACAGCACGTGCTTTCCTGATTCGGTGACCTACGGTGTTCTGATTCATGGACTGTGCGACAATGGGCTTATTAGCAAGGCAATGTGGGTTTTGAACGAAGCAGAAGAGAATGGAGGGAAGGATTTGGATGTCTTTGCGTATTCCTCATTGATTAACGGATTGTGCAGGGATGGGAGAATCAAAGAAGCCATTTTTATTTATGAGAAAATGGGTAAAAATGGCTGCAAACCAAACTCTCGTACTTACAATGTGCTAATAAGTGGATTTTGTCGAGCTTCTGCCATCAGTGATGCGCTACAGATCTTTACCAAGATGGTTGGAAATGGCTGCTCTCCTACTGTTGTAACATACAACACTCTAATAAACGGTTTGTCTAAGGTTGAGATGTTTCTAGAAGCTTCTAGCATGGCTAGGGAAATGTTGGAGAAAGGCTTTAAACCAGATGTGGCAACTTATAGCTCGTTAATTGATGGTCTTTGTCGAGACAAGAAGCTTGATGTTGCTCTTGCTATCTGGAACCGAGTCCTCAATAAGGGATTTGAGGTGGACGTCATTATGCATAACATCTTGATTCATGGTCTTTGTTCGGCTGGGCGAGTGGAACAAGCCATGAATATTTGCTTGGAGATGAAGCAGAAGAATTGCACCCCAAATCTAGTCACGTACAACACGCTAATGGATGGGCTTTATGAAGCTGGCTATTGGGAAAAGGCATCTGCTGTTTGGACTCAAATGTTAAATGCTGGGTTGCAACTGGATATCATTTCATATAATATACGGATAAAAGGCCTCTGTTCTTTCAATAATACACAAGAGGCAATCAAGCTATTGGACGATGCCTTGGTTCATGGCATTAGCCCAAGTGTTGTTACTTGGAGCATATTAGTTAGGGCGGTAATCAAATATGGACCTATTTCAGTGTGATCTCTCTGATGTTCTTCGGTGAGGTATGATCTTGCTCTCTTTCTTTCTGCTGTAAGTGCATACTTATTTGCTCGGACTAATCCATTCTAAAATGCAGTTACAGAGAAAATTGATTTGTTTCTAATCGAGACATTATGTTTTAAATTTGCTTCTTTGGGCATATATCATACCAATGGATTTGGGAAAGCATAATGAAACCTCACGTACAAAATCTCCGGCCCAAATAGTGAAACATGATGAGCATTCATGTTCTCTACTCAAATGGTATATTTGATCGGATATATTCTAAGGCATCTAACATATTTTCCAAGCAAACTTTGTTCATCCATATCTTGTTTTGGTTATTATTATTTCTTCAGCCTATAGCTGATCATACCTTGCTTAGCCCATTTCCTAGTGCTCATCCATTCTATCTGCCAGTCTAATTTAACTTTGCACGAGCTAACTTGTTCCCTTCATTTTCTAATACTACCTTAGGAAGTTCTTTGTGCAAAGATGATCTAAAGTTTGTTCTCGTTTAACACAATCTTCATGATGGACATGCGAATTTGTACTTATATAATTTTCTTTTTCATTAATCAGAGCTCCATAACGAAGATAAAGTTTAATTCTTCCCTTTTTCCTTTCAGTTGTTGATCACAGCCACTGCTTCTTGATGAGCTTTGCGGGAAAAACTGTAAATATCAAAATCAGGTGCTGCGATTTCCACCACTCCGGCTTGGTTGTTGGACCGCAAATATACAAGGTAGATATATCTCCAAATTCTTTTCGACTATGCTCTTTCTATTCTCTTCTCTTTGCTTCTTTTCATTCGTTTTTTTCAAAGTCTAGTAGGTTTTTGTAGAACAGGCCCTCAACTTAAGTCGTTTTCCAATCCGGTCAGCAAACTCTTAGAAGACTCCCTCATTCTTTCACGTCCTCTCTAGAAAGTGTTGCAGTCTCTTTAAAAGACAAGGTATGACTCTCCAGTTTCATCATGATGTATCGCAAACAGCGTCCTACTGCTGTCCACAAAGAAAGGAATTGAGTGAAAATTTGAATCACGAGTTGCGTCGTAAGCCAATCAAGAGACATGGAACAGGTAAAGCCAATGCATTTTTTTTCAATCTGTTATAAATATCAACTACCCTCTTCATTACTTGATGTTGTCATGTCTGTGCTATGGGCCTTCGCTGGCTTGTATGGGCCAGAAGAGTCCCGTTCGGGCTTCGTTCTTGGCATAAGTTAATCGATTGTTTCATGTACATACCCTTAATTTCAGGTATGAGTGTAACTCAGCCGTTGCCGAACCGGTATTTGAACGAAGGTGAAAAAATGTTGTTTCAAACTCGCACTCCTGGGGCCAACTCTTTGGAATGCAGCTTTGTCGACTTGTTATGCCTAAATTCGAAACAACATCCTGAGAAAGGCGCCGCACCGCCAACAAGGATCTCTATTAGGAAATAACGTGTGTTACGGCAAGGAATTTTAAGAAGAAATTGTGAGTATTATTGGGAAGCTGTCCCAAATTTTGTTTATTATATGCCAACACACATTAACTGTCGGCCCTTCAGCAGACAGGCAACCTAATGTTCGTTATTGTATGCATGTTCTATTTATTAGTTACATAACGATGGTAGAGATGATCAGAGTAATGCTATTCCGATCTGGCATACCTGAATGAGGGGGAGAGTGAGTAGATTGAGTGGTTGCAGGGGAATATAACGAACGTGGAATCTACGACCCCAAAATGCCTTTTTTTTTTTTTTTTTTTCTTTTTTTTTTTTTGTGGTTGCTGAAGGTGAGGAACCAATGGCCGTTGGGCGGTGGGAGTGGGGCCGTGGGGGATGCTTTATGAATACGAGAAGTATTAAACAAGCAACACTCTTTTTTGGACGCTTTTGATTAGAGTTAGATTATTGTTTGTGTGTGTGTGTGTGTGTGTGTGTGTCCGGGGGTGTAATTAAGATCCAAGTTCAAAGTACAACCCATCTTTTTGAATAAACAATGCCGCAGAAGTACCTTAATGTTTGTAGTAAATTAGCCCTAAATAATGAACTCTCTGGTCAACTTCTTCTTCCGTAGTATTATATTTTTAACTTTTACATGAAAAAATATGTATTTAGAATTATAATAAATTTTTAAAATTTAATAGGATTGGTAAAATTTTATAATTCGATAAAAATAGTTAAAATATATATATATATATATATATATAGAGAGAGAGAGAGAGAGAGAGAGAGTAGAGTTTAATAGAACTTATATACTTTTAAAAGTATGAGCCCAACTATATTTGCGAATTTTTTATTATTAAATTTATATTAAAATTTATGTTATTATACTTTTTCTTTTTCTTTTTAGTTGATTTTATAATAGCACGAATCTCAATGTAAATTTAATGGTAAAAAATTCAATGTAAACTCAATATATAAGCTCTACTATATATATATATATATATATATATATATATATATATATATATATATATATATATATATATATATATATATATATTGAGGGTGAAGATTGCTATTATTTTATTAAGAGAAATAAAATTTTATTATATTATTATAGAGTTTTGAAAAATAAAATAAGTACATTTTTATATTAAGAAAAAAGAAAAAAAATATAAGTATTTTCGAAATTAGAAAAAAATAAATAAAGTTCATGATTTCCAAGCGTAAAAAAAGAAAAGAAAAAAGAAAGAGATATATGATCCGGATTCAAATCTAAAAATTAATTAATAAATTAATCAAATTTATGAAAGATAAGCGCTTAAGCTTATAATATTAAAAAATATATAAATTAATATAAATAAAAATAATTATTCATATTATATTTATTTTATTTTTGTTTTTCAAATCACACTAAAATATTTTTCTTTCTGAATTCGCCTAACTTCAGTATAAAAAGTAAACACGAAGTTGGTGCAGCAGGACAAATTGAATAAGAGAAAAATATCGGGTAGCGAAAAAAAGTCAAGAACAAAATAAAAAATAAATAAAAATCTAAATAATTATAAAATATATAAAGTAATATTTAAAAATAATATATAAAATTAAGTACAAATTTAAATCTATCGACTAGAGTGGAGATAGCAATGAGGAGGAAAAAAAAAACAAAAAACAGTGGAGAGGGCTAGAGAGAGAGAGAGAGAGAGAGAGAAAAGAGAGTCCGAGGGAAAGAGAGGACACAATGTTTGTTTGGACTAACATCCCAACTTTATATTTGTTTAGAAAAATATTAACTATACATTCTAAATAAGATGTGCTTTATATATTTATCTATACAAATATAGAGTAAATTTTATGAATTCTTTCAAAATGGCTGATGGCTAAGTCTTATTTTTAGATGAATAAAATATATATCATAAATTTATTTCAGAATGTACGAATATTATTATTATTTATTTAATGGGCGTCATAATTATCTCATCACTATATATTTTTTTGACTACACTATTTGTTGATTTTTTTAGTTTGACTGTAAATTTTCTTGATTAATGAATAATTAGGTTCATCTGTAAGTGGGTATCGAATTTCGTAATCAATCATGCATGGTGGAATAATTAATATGTGACATGATAGTTTTTATTCAAATAAAATTTAAGTTGTTTGAAGTTTAATATTTAGTACAAGTTTAATAAAATGCCGTAAATTATTATTTTGAATCAATTATATAATTTTTAAAAACTTTAATTTTATTATTATTATTATTATTAATTTAATTTAATTTAAATTAGTCAGCAGTATTTTAATTTTAAAATTTAAATTAATTTTTTATTTTATATAATTTTATAGTGATAAAAATTATATAAAATATACTAACTAAATTTTAGTCTAAATTTTAAAATTAAAATATTGTTGACTACTCAAATCAAATAAATTAAAAAATTAAATAATAAAATTTAATATTTAATGTGAAAAAGCTTTAAGTGCCTGTTTGATATTGGAATTATTTGGGAATAAGGAGGATATTCCCTTATTCCCAAACACACCAGAAATTATGATAATAATTTGTTACAGTACAATTATAATAAGTGGAAATTACTGTTCTCACTCTTTCCAACCACCATCTTACTTTTTCTTTAAATATTCTCCCACGTCTCCGAAGACATTATCTCTTATCTCATTATTACATAATAAAATTTGACAGCAAAAAGGTCATTTAAAATAATTAATACTTTTTATTCTTCTTATTCCTTATTATCATACCAAACATAAAATTTTTTATTCCTAAAATCACCCCTAATATTTTTTTACACTAGTTTCGTATTTTATACTTATTCCTGAAATAACTAATTCTGTCTTATCCCGTTACCAAACGGACTCTAATTCAATAAGTAATAGTATTGAAATATGTTATTAAAAATAGTCGATGAACATACGGTGCAGATGCAATGATCCCCTAGACAAAATTTGTTTTCTTTAATAATAAAATATATATATAAACAAAAATGACTTTTTTTAAGAATGTAAAGACCACAAATGTTGCAATTAAGAGTTTAAATAATAAAATAAAATTTGTTGAAAGTATAGAGACTAGCGGTATAATTTATTAGAGCAATGCTACATGTACACCCCGAAGGGGTGTACATCATACACCTCCACCATTTTAATGGTGGCGATATTTTTTACGGGTCACATCGAGTGACCCATCATCACTCCCCCACCCTTAGATGGGTGGGGTGTATGATGTACACCCCGAAAGGGGTGTACACATAGCATTTTCCAATTTATTATCATTCAATTATTTTGTGAACAAATTTTTTTTATTTTTTTCTTAAAAGTAAAATTATTTCAAGTTACTTGTGACACGTTTAGTATTAAAATTTATCAAGCTATTATAAATAAAATAAAATTAGAATAAAAATATATAGAAATATACTATTTGGATTTTTAGTGTCATCACAAAAAAATATATATTCCACTCATTACAATGTATGAAATAAAAAATAAATAAAATATTTTTTATAATATATTTTTCATCACACCTAACATAATTTTTTTATAATTCCAAACGAGTTTTAATCTCACACTATTTAACATAATTTTAAAATTTTTAAAAAAATTATTATAATGCTAAGTGACACGGTATTTTACTCATTTAAAAATTGAAAAAATATACTTTCGCATGCACTATATAGAAAAATTATAAATCTTATATATATCATTCAAAAATTTAAATAATTTTTAAAAATTTTATATTAAAATAATTAATAAAATTAATAAATAAATAAAAGGTAAATTTTATAATGTATTTATTTATGCACAAGTAGCATTGCTGTATACCTTAGGTGTGGCATTAGTTTTAAAAAATAATAATAATAATGGAGTTGAGTGGAATCTCACGCACTCCAGGTGGCGTAGCATTAACGCCCAATGGCACCTCGACATGTTATTTTTATGAACAAATATATATTTAAAAATGAATTGGGAAGAGAGCGCAAATGATAAGGGACCGCAACGTGGGCGTGACAGCGAGAGATCCAATTCCTACTTCAATACGCGAATAAAAAAAATCTTACAAAAAAAAACTCCAAATTAATTAAGCTTAAAATAAAAAATAAAGCTAAAAAAACCAATAACGCTTTAATTTGATCCAACATTAAAAACTATTAATTATGCACAAGCATTTGCGCAGATTTATCCTAAGACTAATAAACTTGTTAATTGTACTGATTAAACTATGCCAACACGCCAATTAGGAATAGCTATATGTTGCCGACAATGTCATTATCCAACAACGACGTTTTGGTTCGAACGTGAGAGCTTGTGACGCACACGTGTCACCTTTCCTTTTTCTTTTTTTTTTTTTTTGTACTTTGTAGCAAAGATTTTTAATTCTGCGTGGGACATGGAGAGCAGTACCAGTTCATTTGTACCTATCTCTTGAGCTTGGTTGGAAATTGAAGTCCAAAATTAACTTTAACCTCACATTCATTCAATGAAGCAATTCCTTGCCGAGTGGACCTTAATTAACCTTGCTAGTTGGCAACCCCTTAAAAACGAAAATGGCAACTCAATTTGCGCACAAAAATACATTCTCTCCAATTTTTCCTTTTCTTTTCCTTTTTTGTTTTTGTTTTTCTCTTAATAGAATACAGTCGAAAAGTCATTAATTAATAGTACGTAAATAATAAAACTAATGCCACTTTTATATATATATATATATATATATATATATATATATATATATATATATATATATATAATTAGGTTAAAATATTATTAATATATATATATATATATTGTACTGATTAAAATATATATATATATACTTTAAAATATAATGTATGATACACATTTTATTCATTTAAGAATAAAATTTTTTTTACTAATCACTTCAATGTGACAAAGAAAATTTATCTTATTCTTTAATAAATAAAATGTAAAATGTACACTATAAAAAACATTTCCCTTTCTGGAAACCGCGGAAAAAAAAAAAAATTGGTGGTGAGAAATTATAAAAAAAAATTGCTGCAGGTATATAGATGCTGTGTGGAATATAATATTATATTTATATGCACACCCCCCAAAGGGGAAGAGAGCTTTTCCTTGGTTGAGAGGCCACAAACTCCACCAAGGCCCAATCGGAGGCCGCCACCACGCTTCCTCCTACATATATTTTAGAATCCCAAACAGTGGAGAGAAATAGTATAGAGAAAAAAAGGAAAAAAAAAAGTGGGGGGAGGGGCCGGGTGAGGGAGAAGACAACAATAGAGATGGTCCAGATTCATTCATACTCCTCCCCCTCCTCTTCCCAATTTCGCTACTTCTTCTTCTTCTTCTTCTTCTTCTTCTACTCTCTTCCTCTCGCCGTGCGTACGTACGTGTACCCATGTCAAATATAATAATCCCCTTTTTCTGAGTTGTTCAAAGAGAGCAGCGTTATCTGCTTAATTTTATCTGGTTCTTCTTCCTGCGTAATCTGCTGTGCGTCTTTCTCGATTTTCTTTTCCTCTCAAGCTCCAGCTCCAGCTCCAGCTCCAGCTCCATGATGGAGTCGTGGATGGAAGTGATTCCCCCGACGCCGCCGCACCTGGCGAATCGCTTCCTCTCGCAGAGCAGCAGGGGCGGGGCGTGGACGCAGGAGGAGAACAAGGCGTTCGAGGAGGCGCTCGCCCGCTTCGACCGCGAATCCCCCCACCGCTGGGCGAGGGTAGCGGCAGCGATTCCGGGCAAGACCGAGGGCGACGTCTTCGCCCACTACCAGGAGCTGGAGAGCGACGTCAGCTCCATCGAGTCCGGCGTCATCCCCTTCCCAACCTACTCCTCCGGCCCCGACCCCACCTCCACCTCCACCTTCACGCTCGACTGGGACGACACCTGCTCCCTCCGCGACGCCTACGGGAAGCGCTCCGGCGGAAGAGCCCCCGATCAAGAGAGGAAGAAGGGGGTTCCTTGGACCGAGAACGAGCACAAGTATGTCTTTAATTACTTTTTAACGCTTCCTTTCTTCTTCTTTTTTTTCTGTTTCTCGAATATATCTAAAGAAGAAGAAGAAGAAGAAGAGGAAGAAGAAGAAGAAGAAATTGCATGTGTAAGATCTGAATTGGATGTCTAAGTTTGCTAATTCTGATAAATGAGTGATTTAGCTAAAAATAGGTAATTTATATGAAATAAACTGCAGGCTGTTCCTTCTGGGTCTGAAGAAATACGGCAGAGGTGATTGGAGAAACATCTCGCGCAATTTCGTGACCAGCCGGACCCCTACCCAAGTTGCCAGCCATGCTCAGAAGTACTTCATTCGGCTGAACTCTGGCGTCAAGGATAAGAGGAGATCCAGCATTCACGACATCACCACCGTCAATCTCCCCGACGATGATGATCCGCCCCCCCCCTCGCCTTCTCTGCCGCCCGCGGTAGTTACTGTGACTTCCAGCCCGGCTCCTTCTTCTACTGCAATTTCTGATCAGATTTCGATGACAGTCGATTCCAAGCGGCACAACGAAGCTGCCGGCTGTGTTCTCAACTCGTCGGCGCGTAGTAATCCGTACGCTCAATCCGCCGCCTTCGGAATCGATCTGTATGGATTGAAATTGGAGTCGCAAGATTTACCCCCCAGGGAAATTCTCAATGACTCGTTCGTTCGTTGGTAGCTAAACTATCCGATGACGCAATCACCCGATCGATCACCTCTGCCCTCGTGTAAACAAAAGCAACTTCCTCCTTATGCTATTCGTTAGCGCCTTGTCATTGATTTGAGCGGATTACTACGGATTCAGGATGGAAATACTTAAATATTATAAGCTTTAAAGCCTTGCTGCTGAGAGAGTTTTGAAGAGGGGTCCTGCATACGTTATAAAATTCATTTCTCAGTGTAGAACAAAATAACGCGCAGGAGTTTTGAAGAGAGATTTGTAGGAGAGAAAGTACATACAAAAAGTGAGAAGATGAGCGTAGAATATGACAAGTGGGAGTTACATCAGCAAGAGATTTACGCAAATCACAGTATGATCGATTGTTCTTACACGCCCTTACTAAGGAAAGAGTTACTACACTGAAATTCTACTATTGGGAGTGGGCATGGTAAATAATTTATCGGATCTATATGCTGCGGAAGAAATTGGAGGACTCTGAATGTTTCATTTCATTGTGCACGTACTGTTCCTGATGCACTAATTGTCTTGTCCGAGCTAGCTGATGTATTTCGGCCTCCTGCGGATATTACGAATCAAATCTATATTTTAGTGCTCGGAGAGAGGAATAATTGCTTCGACTATTCATCTATTTATTGTTAGATTATAGATGTAAAGATTAGTATTTCATGCTTCCTCGTCGTCGCATTTCTATGCGTCGCATTTCTATGCTGCATTTGATTTGTTGTTCGCTTTAGCTTATCGCAAATTTATTGTGAACAAATTAATGGATGTCTATTTCTTTCATTGCTATTATTTTTTTTCATTCAATTCATTGTGTACGCAGCATGCATTGATTTCTATTTCTTAATTTCAGCTATATCAGCTTTTATTTATTTATTTATTTATTTATTTATTTATTAAAAAAAACTACTATATCAGCAACCTGATCAAAGGGAAACAAACTGTTTTAATATATATGATCAGATACTTCAGTTGCTTTCTACACATATCTCTTATTATTCCTCTTGTGTTGGTTGCAAGCTTTTTAGCTCAACTTTTCCTTGCTTTTTGAGTGCTTTTAAGTATCAATGCTAATAAATATCACTGCCTTCAAACAAAACTGAGCTTGCATATTACATTCTTGACTATAAATGGCCACTAAAAGGATAGTAGAAGATGAGTCGGATTTCCACTTGGAAAGCATCGCATGCTTAATCTCATCTCCTTTTTATTGTTCTTTTTCCTTCTAGAGCAAGGTCTTCTGCCCTATGCCCGGTATAAGTGGCATAATTGAGTGGATAAACTATAGTTATTTGTAGACTGGCCCATGTATAGCTATTCTCATCAATGCAAGATCCTCTTTCATATAGTGGTCTACTTTCAGAAAACGAGTGATTGTAAAGAAGAGCGACCTAAATCGAATGAAATCTAAAGCTTCCGAAATCTGAGTCTCTGCTGTGGAGATGCACTAGTCTTTATTACATCATAACCATTTGCGAGGTTTTTTTTTAAAAAAAGATAAAATAAAAAATAAAAAATCATTGGCTATTGGCTCCACCATCACTTCTCTTTGCTGGCAATTTCAAATTGAGCAGGGTGTTTCACAAGTGACAGGCAGCAATAAACAAAAACCCACATACTTACTGTGGCTGTTGGATTTGGTGGTGGTTGGTGTTCCTTTAATTTTCCCAAGTACATTTCAATTGTTTCTTGCTGGTTCTGGTGCCGCTGCTTTGTGTTTGCAGTGTTTATTGCTGCTGTGGCTCCAACTATCAGAAAGTGAGGTCCCCAGAGAGAGGCCACTTGCTAATTATATGTGCTCCACCCATTGAAAAAGAAGAGGGAAAGATTCAACGCAGCAAAAGCAAAGTGGTCACATCTCTTAGCTTTTTTTATTAGTAATTGAATGAAATTCTACCCACTTTTGATTTGGAGGAGATGCTGCTTCCTTCAAAATTACTTGAAGTGGTTTAACAAAGTACACTTGCTTATGCTTTTCTAAAGAAAACCAAGTACATCTATGCTTTGAATTTGATGCAGTTTTGATCTGCCGTTCTGAATGACTAAGTGGCACACCATTTAACATACTTTCTCCACATCATCCCAATCTTTTATTCGTCAATTCTGATTTTATTACCAACTAAATGGCAACCTTAATACGATCTTATCCATGCCCTAAAAACCTCTCCAGGAGGGCACTCCAAATGGTCCTCGATCACAGTTGTACAAATGAATCTTTCATGGAAAACGTCAATGCCCGCCAAAATCTAATTAATCTTTCATCTTCACTGCAAGATACACCACAAGTTCAACCTTCCAATTAGGAAACCACTATGAGCTTTACTAAGTTATTTTCGGCGGAGACTAAATCGAGGATGAATTTATACAGATATAAAAGATCGATAGAAAACGCTAGAGAGCATTACAACAATCGACGCACCGTTCTTACCACCAAAAAACATACATACATATCTTTCTGAAGTACTAGGAGTAACTGAGTATCTTATTACACAACTAAGCTGATAGATCTGCTAAAATTGGTATACGGTACACTTATGCACATAATTATTGCCACAAAGACGCACCAACCAATCAGGAGTCAAAAAAAAAGAAAAGAAGAAGAAGAAGAAGAAGAAGTAGAAGAAGAAAGAGAGAGAGAGACAGAGAGAGAAGGAGCGTGGCAGGGGGAGGTAAAAACAAAAAAACAAAAAGAACAAGAAAAGATAGTGCTATAGAAATAGTTAACATAATCCTACGTATTTTATGTACACTCTATGCCGGATATAAAGGAGTCACAGATTTGGGATAGTCTAACCTCTTCCCAGCAAGAGAGTAGTAAGCGAGCACCTGAGCCTGATTATCTACAAAATCTCGCCCATGATTGAGATCAAAATTTATCGTCTCCGCCAAAGCTTGGTCGCGATCAGTATCACAATCAACAATCTCCGGCCAGGGACGGATAAGCTCGATGTTCCAAAAGGGCCGGGCCATGGCTAAAAGCCCGTGGCCCGTTCGAGAGGCCTTGTAACCCTGGACCCATAAGTACCTCAGTGATGGCATTTCCAGCACTGCCCGGGCCAAAGCTTGCTCACTAAAGCAACAGATTCTCCACTCCAGCTTCTGCAAATTCTTGCAGCCTCTGGCAAACTGCATCAACCCATTGTCAGATTCCCCGACACTACCCAACAGCATGTATCGGATGTTCGCACTGTATTTCCCAATGTAACCAAGACCTATATCCGTTAGTCCTCCCACTCTCAGATAAAGCGCGAACCTTCGGAGTTTAGTGCAGCCGCTTAAGAGAGCACGGACCCCATTGTCAAGAGGTAAATCTGTAATTTCCGCTTGTTCGTTGAGCAAGACAAAGCGGAAGTCGCAAAGGTTCTTGCTGAAATGGCTGATAGATATGAGGGCTGCATTAGTGATATCAGAGGCATATACTGCTAGGTATTCCAGTTCAGGGCAGCCGGTAGCAATGGCTGATAACCCTACATGTGTAACCCGACCCTCCTCACATTGCAGGCCGGGCTCGTCCTCCCCTCGCTCTATCCTGAGTCTCCGTAGTCTCTTGCATGTGTTCGCAACTACTGCTAGTCCTCTATCCCCTATCGTGTTCCTTACCTGTTGCAGAAAACTTACACTGAGGATTCAGGAAATGATAACAGAAATTATCTTATCCAAATAATAAATCATGGTAAAAATGTATAGCAAACTCCTCAACCATTGCGGCCAAATTGAAATAGACACCTCAACAATGTTATTTCTGACCGACTATAGTCAACTTTCGTTTGTTTTCAGTTTAGGTTATTTCCGTTAGCTGAAATGAGGTGCCTTATAAAACTTCCGGTTCCCTTGGCCACTTAAATGGGCTACTAGCTGTCAACAAAATCCATAGTTGCACTTGAAAAGCAAGTTAAGCTGTTACATTTAATAGTATCACTATTAAATTTAAATGAATCTCCAATTCATCTAATTGTAAAAGAAAAAAAAATTAAATCAAAACAAAACCAAAGTTGAAGGGCGAGAATAAAATGAATAAATAAATAAAGCTAGAGTGTCTATTTTGTAAAAGCCTGTAGATGAGAGACTCTCCACACATTTTTTTACCTATAATCAGTTGATAACTGGCTATACCTCAAGAATTTGTAGATAGGGACAACGTTGAATCAGATTGCAATAATCCTCGGTGGTGAGAAGAGTGTACTGCAAATCGAGTTTCTCGAGTGCCGCACACAAAGGGAAAATTATGTGCATATTACTCATCGCCATGTAAGTAAGGCCCAAGCAGCAGAGTCTTGCAGGAAAGACAACTCTGTTGTACTTATTGGTCTCTTCTGGTTGATCGCTAAAGGACCCGCCCCCGAAGTCTTCTAATGCTGAGGCTGCTCGGAAAAAGCCAACTAGATCAGAAAGGTCGGAGTCGCTGATCTTCACAGAAGTCAGTGACCTGCAATTTAGCGCGAGTAGCTCGAGGTCGCTTGGGAAGATAGTGAGATCAGTCATGTAAAAATTTAGAGACACCAGCACGGAATTGTTGATGGCGAGCTCATGGAGCCATTCTGGATCGTTATGGGTAATTGAGCTTTCTTCCAGAAAGAGGATTCTAAGGGATCTGCACACATAATTAGGACTAATGCATTATTTAATGCGGTAGATAAGTGATTGCCATCAAACAATGACAGAGACACTATTGGCAGGAAATTGTGCTACTAAATACCATCCAAAAAAGGACTACAAAACAGTTCAAAAAAATAAAGAAATGAAACAAAGAATCCAGCACTCACTGCATGTCTGAAAAGAAAGCATGTCTGCATCTTGACTGATCTATAAAGTAATATTAGATTGCTTACACAAAGTATGTACATGCAACGAACAAAGAGAATCCTGCCTATCTCTTTCACTCTCTCCCTCTATAGATTCAAAGATAAATTTTTTGCGAGAGGCAGAGCATCATAAAACCTCAGATCTCCGACTAAGGTTTTCTTCAGTTTTTCTGTTCCTTCATGTCTCTGTATTGATAGATTCATAAGATGACACATCCAGAACCCTATCCTTTGTTGCATGTGCTAGCCTGATTCTGTGATTCCTTTCCACTTTGATCAAGTACAGAGCCACAATTAGCTGGCCTCGCTAAACTGAACCTGAACTGTGTTTTAGCTGGACCTTCCTATAGTTGGATAAGTTTCACCAATCCCTTCATCACCAAACTTGTATTCAATGAAGGATGAAATACAATCAACAAAAGATGAAACTAACTCGTCTGTTTAACTTTCATCTTATCAATGAATGAAGCGGCAGCATGCTGCCTTTCCCTCAAAAAAAAAAAAACTCGTCTGTTTAACTAATGCAATTATAAAGCAAATTATGGTAGCACTGATAACCACAACCGTGATATGAAAAACAATTTCGTAGCTTGCTGTTTGATAGCACTACTCTTAAAGTTGATACTACAAGACAAAAGCCACAAATGGGGAAAAATAAGAGAAAACATGCTCATGGTTAGCTGGTGACTATTCTCCACATTTAGGCAAATCATCTAACAAAATAATATATATATATTGATTGAGCATCCAAAAATACGACAAACCACTTTTACCACAATTGTTGTCAATCCGACTGATCCTCATGACAATCACCACATCTTTCATGGTTCTGTACGTGAACAATAAAAAGGAAATACCTAGCTAGTAGCTACAGTAAGAGAGGCTGAGTGGCCACCTAGAGCATAGTAATTGGAAAATGCTGGATCAACAATATAATTCTCACTACATGGAATGCAGAATAGTAACTCCCCGAACACATTGAAGGCAAGGGGCCATAGTTACCATTCTTCTCACTGAAGTAATACTTTCGAAAGTGCATGAATACAGATGATAAGAAAGCAAAACACAAAACTAACTGCCTCACCGTCCGAAGCCTAGTTGATAATTGGCATCCACAATGGTTCTGCTCTCCTACTATATAACAACTTCAAAGGAAGCATAAACAGCATCCTTTGAATACTTGGGCACCTAATCTAAGTTGATAGGATCCAAAAGTACTGTATCAGTAATCGGTCAACACGAGACTCTTTATCACTGTCGACCTACTTAGTTCATAGCAATCAATCCTAAGCAATTACTGGGTACAACAATCCCTCGCATCAGACAACTTTTAAGGGAGATTAACTTGCAGTTAATTAATTGGGTATGCCAAACAAAAAAAAAAAAGCATTTCGAAGAAACCAAAGTCAATCGAAAAACAGGCGACATGAGTATCGAGAACCAAATTACGTCTTAAAATTAGCAGAGAATAAAGGGTGAAATAGTAAAAAATCTAATAACCCGACCAGAAAAATCAGGATCTAAGCTATAAAATCACCATTAGCAAAACGATAAATTCTTTGAATCGAAATAAAATTTCTCATAACAGAAAACCCCCAATTTAGTGCAAGTTTTGATGGCGCTATTCAAATTCAAATCCAAATCCAAATCCAATTATTTGCCGAAAGAAGAAAATGAAAAAGAAAACGAAAACAATGGAGTAACCGTACTTGCTATTCAAATTCGATCCTTAACTCAAACAGGAAGTGTAGATCTAATTAATCCACTGATAGAAATAGAAATAGAAATAGAGTCACCATACTTGCAAGAGCGGGCGATCTTCGAGAGGGCGTTGGTGGAGAACCCCGAGCACTTGTCGAGCTTGAGAGACTGGAGCATGTGGCCCCGCGCCTTGACGAGCACGTCGAGGTCGGGGTCGGTGACGATCATCCGGCGCAGGTGGAGCTCCTTGAGGCAGTCGAAGGAGGCGGCGATCTCGGCGATCCAGGGCCGGGCGTATCCGCCCCAGTCCTCGGGGACGAGGCTGTACATGGCGGCGCGGGGCTTGCCCTTGATCTTCAGCGACTCGAGCCGGGGGAAGCGGCGGCGGAGGCGCTCCGGGGTGGTGGAGTAGCACACCGCCACCGTCACGTGCTTCCGCGACAGAGAATCGATGCGGCGCCAGTTGCTGGACACCAGGGACGCCGCCTCCCGGTCGCGGGGGTCGTCGACGTAGCCGAGCACCAGGTCCAGCGCCGCGTCGGGGGGCCAGCCGGAGCTCAGCCGCCGCTGCTCCGCCGCCTCCGCCATGGCCACCGGGACCCGAGCTTGGATATATATATATATATATATATATATATATATATATATATATATATATATATATATATATATATATATATATATATATAGAGAGAGAGAGAGAGAGAGAGAGAGAGAGAGAGAGAGAGGAAGGAAACGTACGAAGGGAATCGAAAAGAAAAGGGAATCAGGGCGGCGAGAATCGGATCCGATCCCCCTCCTCCATTAGCGAAGGCGAAGAAGGCGACTCCTCCGATCTCTCTCTCGAATCACCCCCGTTCTTATCGGGCGATAAAGGGAGAATCGAAGCAAGAGATAGAAAAGAGAGACGGAGGAGGGGTCGGGTATTATTTACTTCATAAGCTCCTTTCGTTCCTCAAGCCACAAATAATATGTGTGTGTGTGTGTGTGTGTGTGGGTGTGTGGGGACGAGGGGGAAGCGTTTACTTTTTATTAAGGATCAGAGATAATATTACCGCAGAATTATATTCTTCTTCATTTTGTTGCATCCATCAGTCCATGTGACATTGATGCGGCTGAAGAACTAGAAATTTGCCGAAGAGGATACAATGCATCTTACCATCCTAGAGAGATAGAGAGAGAGAGAGAGAGAGAGAGAGAGAGAGAGCGCGCCAGAGGGGACAAGTGGAGTGGTGGGGTCGAGGAGGAGGCGGCATCTGAGGGCGTTAATTAGCGCGGTAGTGGAGTTAAAACAATAACAATAATAAATAATAATAATAATAATAATAAACAGGAGGGAATTGGGAATTGGGAATTGGGAATTGGGATCGATGGAGGGTGCGTTAAATAAATGTTTTAACCGGCGGGATGTTAGTTTGTTATGTAAATGTAAGCCAAAGCAGGTTAATATTTGCCAGCTGTGGCGCAATAACTTTTGGTCGTGACGTTGATTCTTTTGTTTTCTTTCGCCCCTGCCCTTCCAGATTCTGAGATCTCCCTCCCCCTCCCCCCACACCCCCCCAAGCAGCTGCTGCGGTCGAGGGTGTGGACCAGCGGGGGCGGAGGAGTCGCTGCTGTGTTTTTCCCCAGGTGGGATGTCATCATTGGCTTTCTCACGTGAGTGCCTCGCGGACTCGCTAAAAAGGCTGCACGATTGTTACCAAGCATAACGAACGGTTACCATTAATTCTTCAGAAATCCTCTTATATTTCGACTTACTAACCAGTAATACCTGCTAATCACCACCTGCCAATCACTCATCTTCCAATCTTTACCCAATTCAATACGGAAATAATAATAATAATAATATATATATATATTTCCTACACTACATCATGCACGATTTTGTAGTTCTCTCTCTACAGTATACCTTAATAACAAACTGACAATAATACTTTGTTCATGCCCGAGTAAAACCAGTACTGTATTGTCTTCATATCTTAGCCGCGTCCAAATCCAAAAACAGCTTCATATATAGGGGGCATCTTCTCTTCCTTCCAGTATACCTACTATCGATGGTGATGTATAAATTATTACTATGTCCGTACATTGATATATATTATTGCTATAATCCGCGTGAATCTGCGGGTAATTTGCTACTTTTAAGTCCCCACTCGTTGTCTCTCTTCACGGACAGCTCAACGGCTCGGAGTTAAGAGCAGTACAAGGTATTTCCCTAAATAAAATTAATAATAATAATAATAATAATTAAATTGGAATAGTAGATTGAGAAGATTTTTAAGTTTCAACTGTTACAATATGATGTGTACGGATCAACAAATATATATATATATATATATATTTATTTATTTCCCGTTTTATTATTTGAATTCAATAAATTTGAACTCCAAATTTTCTTATTATGGTAATACCAAATGATGAAGAAAAAAAAAAAAACCAACTTAAAAGCTCTTAATTAGATAGTACTTAGTTTGACATTTGTTAATTCTCGGTAGGGGTTGTTACGCCTATAAAGAAATATGGCTCAACTATGCATTGTTTGGCCGGGAATAATGCATAAAATAAATATCATTTACTCGGAGGAATATTTATAATTTCATTCGTATCTATGGCAATAATTAAAAATTAAACAATGTGTGAGATTTTTTGGGCTGTGTAATTTTCTGTGTGAGATTTATATTTTTAATTTAGAGAATTAATTGCAGCGCGCGGGTCGCCTAACTTTTATACTTTGTTTCAATTAAATCCCAACCAACCAAACTCTCATTATTTTTTATTATTTCAGCTTCATTAATGCCCTATTTAAAATTAGGGTCATGATGCGGCAACTCTAGTAATTATCAATATCATTTTTTAAATTTTTTTAAAAAACTTAATAGTACGCTCCATATATGCACTAGGCTCCAAAAATGCTGCGTATTTTAAAAGACAGTAAAAATCGCATGCAAAGTTAAAATGGTCCATGCACTAGACTCCAAAAATACTGTGTGTATATTTTAAAAAAGACAGTAAATATCGCATGTAAAGTTGAAACGGTCCTAGTCATGAAGCACAAATTGAAAATGATGAGATTAGGCTTGATGACTTGGCAGTGCAAACAAAAGAATTAATAGGTTGGGGATCAAATTTAGAAAAAGAATCAACATATATGCAATTCTCGAATAAAATTCTGCGTATCTACTGCTATTTGACTTAAATAAGAGGACCACACCCAAACAATCAATCGCTCATTCTCTTGACATTACAATTATTTATCAAAATAAATAATTAGCACCCTATTAATCCATTCAAACACACACAAAAAAACAAAAAGAGAAATAAAAATAGTAAGAAGATACTCAAAACGTCACATATAATATACGTCCGCAACGCAAACTTGTCAACGTATGATTATTTATTTGAAGTGCAAATCCATCTAGAATTCGTGTACCATGCAATTTACAAAGCTGGCGAAGAGTTTGGAAAATGTTAATTAAATCGAATAAAGGTATATTTTTGGGAGCAGATCTCAAGCTTTATCATCCTATAAGTATTAATTGTAGCAGCTAATATATATATATATATATATATATATATATATATATATATATATATATATATATATAGAGTTGGGCTGGAATGCTATTGATAGCACCAACCCAACTTTGTCACCCATTTTGTAGCCATTGGATCGCATTGAGATCCGTGTAGGCTCTTTAATGAAAAAAAGAGAAAAGAAAAAATAAAAAGAAAAAGTAAAAAGTAAAAAAATTTTCTTTTTAATTAAAGGGCTTGCACGAATCTCAATACAATCCAATGGCTACAAAATGGGTGGCAAAGTTGGGTTGGTGCTATCAATAGCATTCCAGCCCAACTCTCTCTCTATATATATATATATATATATATATATGGAAAATGCTATGTGTGCACTTCTTTCGGGGTGTACATCATACACCCCACCCATTTAAGAGTGGGGTGTGATGATGGGTCACTTGATGTGACCCGTAAAAAATATCGTCACCATTAAAATGGTGGAGGTGTATGATGTACACCCCTTCGGGGTGTACATATAGCATTGCTCATATATATATATATATATAAGTATGTATGTATAAGGAGAAAAAGAGACTTTGATACATATATAATTAATTTTGTTAAAAACCTCTATATTTAGTTTACTGAATTGATATTAATTAGATCTTGTTTTTGGCTTTTGTCTTTGGAAAAAAATGAACCGATCCAACCGTGCACCCACCTAACCGTCCTAGCTAGCTAGTGGCCGAATATACAACAGAGATCGATCAGTTGTTGCATCAAATTAATATTGTACAAATGTAATTAATTCCATCTAATTATCTTATTAATTCTTTATGATTTTCTTTAACATTTTGTAAAGCATTATATATATATATATATATATATATATATATATGTATATATATATATATATATATATATATATATATATATATATATATATATATATATATATATATATATATATGTATATATATATATATATATGTGTGTGTGTGTGTGTGTGTGTGTGTGTGTGTGTGTGTGTGTGTGTGGTTCCATGCAAAAAATAAAGTTTACAAAACGTCATCAATATAGTTTGTTATTATTTCAATAGGAATATGACAATATAGTTTGTTATTATTTCAATAGGTTTACTATTTGCAACTTACAAGTCGGAATCTATGAAATTTTTTAGTGTATTTTTCTATTGCAAAAATTGCAACTAGCTAGCCAATTTTGATACAAGTTGCAATATATATATATATATATATATATATATATATATATATATATATATATATATATATAGAGAGAGAGAGAGAGAGAGAGAGAGAGAGAGAGAGAGAGAGAGAGAGAGAAAGTTTGACTACTATTCTATTAATAGCACCAAGCATATAATGCTATCAAAATTTTCGTTGTTAGATATATTCTTTGACCATTTTTTATCTCTTAAATTATATTATTTTATCGATCACCCACTAAATTTTTAAAAATTATTATCATATTAATCGTATATTTTTTTATCTAAAAGTCAAAATTTTAATTTTCGTGCTTAATCCTAGAGAGTTATGTTTGAATCCTACATAGTACTTCAAACACAACACAAATTACACTATAGTACAGTAGCTTCAATGAGGATTTTTATCTTGACTTAAAGAATAACTCTATCTTATATTATGAAAGTTTGAAAAATTTTAATATAGCAGAAAAAAAAAAAAGTACAAGGCTTCTCGATCGATCGGTTCACAAATTAGAAACATCGATTTCTAAGGTAGCGATCGAGAAGTAAAGTAAAGGATGCTAACAAAACTTATATTGGTGCTTTCTAGGGACAATACTATCTATTTAAACATGGATCTTTGGGTAAAAATTAAGTTGGACGTTGGCATGGAGAAAGAGAATTAGTGCTCGATCACCATGACAAAATAGTGTTTACATGCATGAGAGGGCATATAATAGGGCTATTAATCGCACCATTTTCACTGTACTAATATGGCTAACTAATTGAGCTGGTTGATTAAGAAGCGGAGAATGCAATTAGATATGATAAGTTACAAAATGATTTATTTGCCATCAACTAGCTAGCGCAACAAAAAATTAGCTGATTAATTGTGCATGCTTACGTTTTTACAAAAGTGATATATGAGTTTCAAAATTAAAAGAAGGAGAACATAAAATACAGTTTTTTTAAAAAAAGTTTTCAAAGATTATTTGTTTAACCATATCATTTTAGCTATTAGGCGTGCACGGAATGTATCTAGTCAAGAATATTTGAAAGTATTATCTAATAAACTAATAATAAGGAATTGGAGCTGGAATTTCCACGGCCCTAAGTCTACCATGTCATTCTTTAGGGGTAAAATTAAGAATGTACAAAAACTAGTTCGAGCTATTATGAAGATGTAAGTACATTGTGAAAGTCAACTAGAGATGGGCAAAAGGAAATAATAATATTAATTAATTAATTAATTAACTAATTTAATGCGGATGCTTCTAAAATCAGCCAGGAAAAGGCCAAAATAATAATAATAATAATAAATGACATGGATGTTTATCAAATCAGCCCACAACAACTGACGGAATATAGCTATAATTTTTTGGCTTCTCAAATAATCAAATTAAATAAAAAATATAAGAATTAGTGAGAATTAAGATAAGTCCTAAGAATCAGAATATACAAATTGTACGAGCCAAAAATATTTGCTTACAGAAAATTAAGATTTCTTTGCTTGTATAGGAGAAGGTTATCCAGAAATCTACTGGCAAAAAAAAAAAAAAAAAAGTTACAGGAGTTTGAGAGAAAACTAAAAAGTTTTAGTACTTGGTCTAACAAGGCTAATCATATGGGCAATTCATCCATCGTATTATTACATAGTCAATATATATATATATATATATATATATATATATATATATATATATATATATATATATATATATATATATATATATATATATATATATATATATATATATATATATATATATATATATATATATATATATATATATATATATATATATATATTTATTTATTTATTTATTTATTTATTTATTATAAAAAATGTAAACATACCAAATAGCTTCTAATTTTCTGAAATATAAGTATCATATTTTTGTAATATTTTTATCCCTCAATAGTTAATAGTTAATAGTTAATAGTTAATACTAGTGTACTGAGTAATAATAGAGGAACGAAACCTGTTTGTTTGTGTAGATGAGCCCAATCCAAACAAGGAAGCCCAAAGAGTCAGAACGGGCCCAACAGGCCTAATACAAAGCCCCAAAGAGGCCTATCCTCTCTCCGACGCAGAGCGACCAGGTTCATTTGGACTTGGGCCGCACATGGCCAGACCCCTCAGCAAGCTCCCCCTTCGTCCCAAGCCACAGGTTAGCCCTAGCCCGCGCCCATCGCACCCGCCCTCCGCTCGTAAGCAAGAGTTCCTCCGCCTCTGCTCCAATGGCTCCCTCAGAGAAGCGCTCGACGTGCTCCTCTCCGAGCAGTGGTCCGACCCCAACCTTTTCTCCCACCTCCTCCGCGGCGCCCGCGCCCTCCGCCACGTCCACCAGCTCCACGCCTTCATCCTCGCCTCCGGCGGCGCCGCCGACCGCTTCACCGCCAACCACCTCCTCCGCGCCTTGGCCGAGCACCGCGACCTGCGCTCCGCCCGGGCGCTGTTCGATAAAATGCCGAGCAGGAACGTCATGTCCTACAACATCCTCATCGGCGGGCTCGTCAAGAACGGCGACCTCGGCTCCGCGCGCGAGCTGTTCGACCGAATGCCGCAGAGGAACGTCGCCTCGTGGAACGCCGTGGTCGGGGGGCATACCCATTTCGGATTCGACCGAGAAGGTCTGGGCTACTTTCTCGACATGAGGCGAGAGGGATTCCGCCCCGACGAGTTCGGTCTCGGCAGCGCCTTGAGATGCTGCGCCGGGTTGAAGGATATTGTGTCGGGTCAGCAGATCCACGCCTACGTGACGCAGTCCGGGTTGGAATTCGATATGTGTGTGGGGAGCTCCTTGGCGCACATGTACATGCGATGTGGCTCGCTCAGGGACGGCGAGAGGGTATTACTAGCGCTTCCTTTTCTTAGCGTCGTGTCCTGTAACACCATAATCGCCGGAAGAGCGCAGAATGGGGATTCAGAGGGAGCTGTCGAACACTTTTGCCTAATGAAGGCCGTCGGATTTTCTCCGGATGAGGTCACCTTTGTCAGCGTCGTAAGCGCCTGCTCGGATTTGGCGGCACTCGGTCCGGGCAGGCAGGCCCACGCGCAGGCTGTTAAAGCCGGGGTCGACTCATCCATGCCTATCAGGTGTTCGCTCGTGAGCATGTATTCGAAATGCGGGTGCTTAGATTACTCCTTAAAGGTATTTTCCGAATCGTGCAGTTCAGATTTAGTGCTGTGGAGCGCGATGATCGCAGCTTATGGGTTCCACGGGCACGGGCACAATGCGGTTCGGCTATTTAAGGAGATGATAAAGGAAGGAATTGAACCGACTGAGGTCACATTCTTGAGCTTGCTCTATGCTTGCAGCCACAGCGGCTTGAAGGAGCAAGGCATGGAGTTCTTCAAGCTCATGACCGAGGCGTACAAATTGATGCCTAACGTTAGGCATTACACTTGCATGGTGGATCTTCTCGGGCGATCGGGGCTTCTCGAAGAAGCAGAAGCTCTCATCAAGTCGATGCCTGTCAGCGCCGATGCGGTAATTTGGAAGACGCTACTCTCGGCTTGCAAGACCCACAGGGATACAGAGACGGCAGAGAGGGTGGCGAAGATTGTCATAAGTTTGGACCCGAGTGATTCTGCTCCGTATGTTCTTTTATCGAATATTCGTGCTAATAATCAAAGATGGAGCGACGTGAGCGAGGTTAGAAGAGCTATGCGGGAGAGGAGAGTGAGGAAGGAGCCTGGGATCAGTTGGGTGGAGCTCAAGGGCCGAGTGCACCTGTTCTCGACAGGGGATAGGTCCCACCCATTGCAGAAGGAGATCGAGGAGTTCTTAAAAGAAATGATTAGAAAGATGAGGCAGTGTGGGTATGCCCCTGATACTAGTATGGTCCTACATGATATGGAAGAGGAGGAGAAAGAGTTCAGTTTGGTTCACCATAGTGAGAAGCTGGCCATCGCGTTTGCTCTTTTGAGCACACCATCAGGAGCTACAATCCTGGTGATGAAGAACTTGCGCGTGTGCGACGATTGCCATGTCGCTATAAAGTTAATGTCGAAGATTGAGAAGCGAGAGATTGTGGTTAGGGATGTGAGCAGGTTCCATCATTTCAGAAATGGGACATGTTCCTGCAGAGATTATTGGTGACTCGAATAATGGGATGTAAAAGAGGATTATTGTAATCGCCTTCTTCAATTTTGATAGTGGAGAATTACAGATTTGAGAGATTGTTATTGCTTTTTAATTTGTTGATTTACTTGCGATATCAAATAGAGCAAATTATGTGTTGTTAGATTTTGCTCAGTACTTTCTTGTATACTCTATATGGGGATTTCATTGTTGGCGGCTAGCCCACTCGAGTGAAAGTTACCAATTACCACACACTGCAGCAAAATGGATGGTTGCCGACTTCTGACCGTCGGTAAGTATGCACTGCTGCAATGTACATGAACAGAACAAAAAGATAGGAGCTGTTTACAACCAGTACACAAAAACACAAAAGTTTCTTTTCGGAAAACTCTATTAGACCAAGCTGACAATAAAAATTGGCTTTACATGATGGTACTGTCGGGTATTTTTCCAGAGATTTCTATCAATATATTCTTGTGTGATTTCTTTCATATATTCGGAGTAGGTGCGGGGCGGATGATTTCCAAATGGAGTACTAATTCATTAAATAGAGAAGAACGTCGAGATTTAGTGATCCGCCGAAGAACCTATTCCAATTACATCAGCTCAGAATCAGACCGTGGGAATCACCGGAATACTTTGTATCAACGGATAGGGTACTCGATATCGAGCCGGTTGGCGGGAAGGAAAATCAATATATTGCTACTCTTTTTGAAGAAGATTTTACATCATCTAATTATCTATTTATTAATTTCTAAGATTTGGTAAACATCCAATATCGAAATTAATAGCGTAATAATAAAGTCCCCTCGCTTTCTTTCTTGGACCCATTGCCTTCCTTACGAGGAGGATAAATCCGTAAAGCCCCGGTCTAATGGGCCACGGCAGCCCAGGGATAAACAGTAGTATCGGTCTTTGTCCGAAATCCAAACTTGTTAACCCATCGGTCCCAAAGCCCAATGACAAGAACCTGATTACCATATAAAAATCCGAAATAGTATCCGTCTCTAATATACCTTATTTTTTTTTTTCTGTTTCCGAAGAGAGAGAGAAGCAGCTCCCAATTTCCCAAACTGATCTCCATGGCATCTCATCATCATGCTCCTCCTCCTGCATCGTCGTCGTCGTCGGCGTCGGGGAGGGTTGTACTGGATCTGGAGGTGACTGTGGTGTCGGCGAAGCAGCTGAAGAACGTGAACTGGAGGCAGGGCGACCTCAAGCCCTACGCGGTGGCATACATCGACCCAGACCGCCGCGCCGCCACCAAGCCGGACGACGCCGGGTCCACCCGCCCCGTATGGAACGAGCGCCTCCTCCTCCCCCTCCCCCTCGCCTTCGATCCCCTCGACCCCTCCCTCTTCCTCACCCTCGACCTCTTCCACTCCAAGCCTTCCGAGGCCCCCAAACCCCTCGTCGGCACCGCTCGCTACCCTCTCAAGGACCTCCTCCTCCCCCTCGATCCCTCCCCCTCCCCCTCCCCCTCCCCCATCAAAACCCTAGAGCTCCGCCGCCCCTCTGGTCGACCCCAGGGCAAGCTCCGCATCCGTCTCGCCGTCCGGGAGCGCCCCGACCCCAACTACCAATTCGCCCCTCCTTCCGCCTACTACTACTCCCCCGCCCCCGCCCCTCTGGCCCCCTCCCGCGACTACCGCAGCTACTCTCCTCCCCCTCCGCCTCTCCAGGCCTACCCCCAGTCGTCGCCGTACCCCTACAGCAGCACCGGCACTGGCTTCGCCGTCAGCGGCGGCAGCTACTCCTCCGATCCCTACTCCGGATACTACTCGTCCTCCGCCCCCTACTACTCGGCGCCCCCTGCTTCCCTGCCGGTCTCCGCTGCAAGGCCCTACTACGACCGGCCGTCCCCCTACGGGGCCCCGTCGGCGCCTGCAGATTACACGCAGAGGCCTTCTTCTTATGAGCAGCGGGCCAAGGGAGGGAGATCGGGGTTGGGGACGGGCCTGGCCGTCGGGGTGGTGGCAGGGGCGCTGGGAGGGCTCGCGCTCGACGAAGGGCTCAAGTACGAAGAGGAGAAGGTTTCGGAGAGGGTGGAGAGCGACTTCTCTCCCAGGGATGATTACAGCGACTACCGCGCGGACTACTAGCGGGCAAAGTGCTTCCGATAAGCGCAAGTAAGCGTGAGTAAATCTAGTCTAATTGTTTTATATGTTGCACTTGCTTCTTGTTTGTGTATATAAGTTGGTCTCGGATTAATTTGTGTTTGATGCTCGTGATTGAGAGGCAAAGTTCTTATGCTTTTATTTGGTACTTAAGCTTGTAGGCTTGTTAGGGAATGGGAGTCCAGACTAGTTCTTCAGATCTTATTGTTCATGTTTGCTTGTTCTGCAAATTTATTAATAAGGAGCAACTAATAAAGCAATAAATGGCAATGCAGGGTTTCTTATATAAGCGCCTTTGGATAAGTTTTGTCAGATAACAATTGGTGATGAATTTAGACACATGCGCACGAGTGTTGCCTGAGATACCGTGGTGTTATGAATTCATTGTAGTTATCGGTTGTGTTCGTGGTTTAAAGTATATCTTTTGTGTTTGGTTCCGTTATAAAGGATGTCTTCGTGCGTGCGTTTTGATGCAAGTGGTTGTACTTGTTGTGAAAAGAGAATCCAATGGTATACAGATCAAAATGTTGAGAATAGCTGGAAATCTTGAACTCTCTGACCTTCTTATGCTGCAAGGTCGCAGCAGATCTTTTTGCTAACACTTAGTGGACTGGATTGTTTTGAGGTGCTGACTCTTGCTTGAAATGGCTGAATTCCCTAGTTGGGAGTGAGGAGTTGGCTGTAATGCCCAAAGTTAGTTTTTAGGAGAACATTCTGAACTAAAACTCGGAAAAAGAACAAAATCAACTATTTGATAAAGCACGGAAACTGGCTTTAGGATTAAAGTAATAAAGTGCGCTGATTGGTTTTAATTAACATTGTCGATTTTGTAGACGCATGATTGGATAAAATTCTCGACATGCAGATCGAAGTATCCCTTGATAAGTACTCATTTTCATCTACTTGAGTAGGGAATAGACGCCACTTCTGTCCATCTCTTACCTTTATTTTTTTTGTCCATTTGTTTTCCTTCCCTATCTTTTTATGAGGTTATGACTTGTTAGGTCCAGATTATCTCTATTAGCTTTTAGTAGCAGTTGGTATGGAGCAATGATGCCAATGATTATAACTGAATTATGATGAGAGCAGACATTCATTGGCATTCTATCTGGTTCTGAATTTGGATCGAATTGACTTGATTTCTGATTCAGGGAAGGCAAGGTCAATTAATTAGAAAGTCATGTTCTATTTCTAACAGAGTGGAATTTAATTGTCCATGATGGCGGCTGTTCGTCAGAGATGGATGCAGAAATTGTAATGGTTTAGTGGCAGCGCCTTGGTGGTGTTTCACGTTGTGAAAATTGAAGGAAGTTGGAAAGACCTATGGCTACAATTATGGTTTAAATTCTGATCGCAAGGCATGTTGGCTTTTAAGGAGTATAATTATTGGAATCAATTAGTCATGCTAATCCAACATTCCAACTTCAAAATGTGTTCTTTTGCTGTTGTTATTGAAATCCATATGAGTTGAGGGAAATTATTTTACAAGGAGAACTGAATTGAGTATTCTGCTGAAATCAGTGGTTTGAAGGTTTATTGGATGTTGGTTGTTCACATGTAATAGAACATAAAAGCAACAAAATGGAGGAGTTAGAAATTTTAGGAGTAATTGCTCTTTCGAGAAGTGAGTGCTCTGACACTTCTGAGAACTTTTTTGAGACTGGTTGCTCTTACATTGTAATTTGGTACAGGTAATCTCGAAGCTTATGGTTACCGTCAGATTGTGGTTTGTTACAGGCAATCCCAAAGCTTTTGAGAATTGAAGTTCCACTTTCAGAATACTGGCAAGGAAGAGAGATAAAATGCTGCGCATTTTTGTTACTTGCTTGGTTATATCAATATAATTATGAAAGACCAGTTTGGACATTGTTCTTTTATCGATCATATAGGTAAACACCGATCAATAATTGTTTTAACGTTTTAAGGCCATGACAGTTCTAGCAGATTTCGGATTATCAATGATGTGATGGTATTAAATCAGTACATAGCCACTATGATCTGAAAAATCAAAAGGCTGTTGACAAGTGTCTTTCTAGCTTTTATGTCCTATTTATTGCAAAAATAATCCATGGTTTGATTTTGTTTTATTGATTATTTAATTTTGACATAACTCTGTTATCATTTACTACATCTGTTTTTTATTGTGACTAAACCTTGACGACCTCTTAAATTCCTTTAATTGATCGCTCCAATTTCCTCATTCTAGAAGAATATTAACTTTGCTACCTTTCTTTTCATTGGTTTTTGAGGGGGATTCTTTTCATTTTTGTTAATACAAGAACATTTCAGGTAGGCACTCGTATGACAATTGGCGGAATTAATTGATATACATATGCAAAAGTAAGATTGTCTTATATAAATTGGCGAGGAATAGGTGGTGACAAGGTTCCAATCCCCGCAGCACGGGGCGTGCTGCTCGTCGCCTGGCACGCTTGCGTGTCAATACGTGGCACGCTTGTGTGTCGACACGTGGCACGCTTGCGTGCTGATGGATACGCATGACCTTTCAGTGGCACGCTCTGGCACGTTTTTTTTTTTTTTTTTTTTTTGTTCCCAATAAGCTCTTATAATATTGTTTTGAAATGCTTAGTCAAAAAATTATGAATATATATATATATATATATATATATATATAGCTTACTATACTCACCAATTAACATATTGATATTTTTGTATATATATAAAGTATAATGGAGTTTTTTTTTCAAAATAATTCTCTAAAATTTTATAATTTGCGAAATAATTTTATCAAAATTTTATTTGTAAAACTAATTTTATTTTTGTCATATCAGCTTGTCATATCAGCGCCGCCTTCTAAAGACAGTGGACCGTCTTTAGCTATAATTTTTATTATTAAGTTAATTTTAAACAAAATTACATAGATATACTTAAATAAAATAAAAATATGGTTACGAGTCAGATTTTTAAGAGATTTAAATTTTTATTGTAGAAAGATAAGATAAAATAAGAATGTCGATTAGATTTTTAAAATATTTAGATTGTTATTATTCATTAACTAATATCTGAAGAAAAAAGGATAAAAAATATTTTTAATCATAAAATCTAAATCTTTAAAAATTTAGATGGCTATTAGTTAGTAAATAATAACAACTTAAATTTTTTAAAAATCTGATTTATAACTACATTCTCATTTTATCTTATCTCTTTACTTTTTATATTAGTTAGTAAATAATAATAATCTAAATCTCTTAAAGATACCCACATTTACTAAATAATTTAAATTTCTTAAAGATTAAAATAAAAAATATGTATCGTACAATATATAATTTTTTAAAAAAATAACAAAAAAAAATAAAAAATAAAAAAACTGCCGTGTGTAGCGGCACGGCACGGCGATACTCCATAGATATCACCATGTCTCGAGCGATAGATATCGCTCGAGACGCGGGGGGCGATACCCCTGTACCGTGCCCCTATGGATATCGATATTTGAGAGACACGGTACGTATCGGACCCTGCTGAACTGAGTTCGGGCACGGCCGGCATTTGATTCTTAGGGTGGTGATAGGTCTTTATGTACTAGGCCTGACTTCTCTGCCGATTTGGCATTTCTGGAGTCGCGGATTACTCCATAAATTCTTGAATGCATGATTTCTATCTTTGGGTTCCCAAGTTGAAGACATTTTAGGTGGCATCTTAGGAACAAGACAATTTGTTTTGTTTTACTGCTGTGAGGATTTTAGGGATAAAAATTTGTTGTAGAGAGGGAGGAATCCAGAGGCGCTTTTATTGCAACTGTCACACGCGAACGATCACAGACAGTCGGTCTTTATTTTATCAGGTAAATTGTGATAAAATTTCACTAAGATGCTCTATTAATTAGTTCCTTAAAGTGACCTAGTTATTAAGTTGTTTTAAACATGTGGGGCATGTACTTTGAAACACAGTATTACAGCTCTTGTTTTTATGGGAAACCACATATGGAAGGAGGTGGAGGTGACAGGAAATCCTTAGAGACACCATTGCATGCATTTAACTGTTTTTCTGGCTCTCTCTGGTTCTTTCTGATGTCCCTTTGAATTTCACACTCTCTTAGAAACATCATCTCCAGCTTGGTAGTACAAGTTGGGTAGAGTTGGTCAGAGTTCGGCCCAGGTCAAACTGTTAGATCAGACTCGCCCTGAATGTCAGAGATCTCACATCCCGGCTGACTCGAATATTCCCAGGATCAACAGCTGTTGTCTCTGGCGCAGGCCCAACATCCACCAACCATTAGATTCTTCTTGCCCGCCAGCCCGTGCTGTTCGCACATCTTCTGTTGCAGCGGACTCCACCCAGCCCCACCACTTACAACTTCTTTGAGTGAGGCGGACTACCCGGCATGAGTGCTGCCTCAAAAGAAATGCTGGATATGCATGGTTCTCCATGTCTGTCTGCCTTCTTGTTCTCCTTTCTACTATTACGTCCTTCTCATTCCATCTCTTTGAATCCTTTCAAAGATTTCTTCACTTTCGTCACTTACTTTAATGACCGCAGCTATGCTGGTCACCACCCACCGCAACACTCCAATGAGTAGAACTGTTCTCTGCCCTTCTTTTCATTCATTCCTGGTAAAGCCAACTCATTATATCATAATTGATCCCAGCTCTCACTCAAATGTGAGAAGGGAATTCTCATTCACTTAAGTACTCCACGTCATGTACCAACACACTAGCAATTGCCCCTTGCTTTCATTCATTCCTCAAGGGACCAGTAAGGCCACCTTTTCTCTCTCTTACTTTTATCTTCTTTTGCTTATTTTTTCTTTACCTTTGGTATATTCTTCACGCTCGTTCGTTTGCTCTCCACTTGTTACAGATACTCCGTCCTCTTCGCATTTATATGAGTGTGTTCCGCCGCACTCTCAAGCCTCTCAGGTCTTTGATCAGAATACAATGAGAAAGGGTGCGGGGTGTGTAAGCCTGAGCCCTGATGCCGAAGAGAAGCCTACGGTTTCTCTCACAGTACTCAACACAAATAGCAAACGAGCCGGCAGAGACGCAAACGAGGTCCCGAGGGGCTTCAGTTGTCGTCTGCTGAGAAACGCCCGTTGCTCGGCGGTGAAATTCTTCAGACGCGTAAGAGCGAACATGGCGCGGGCCCTTAAAATGGTCTCTGCAGGAGGCCCATTTTATGGTCCTTCTAGCACCAGTCTCCACAAGTTTGTCCCTCCTGTGGACGCTCACCAAAGCGAAGCTATCGAGGAATGCATCAAGTTCATCAACTCCTCTTCTAGAAAGTATGATTAGTACAAGAAGGCGCGTAAAGATCGATCCTTTTATTACTGCTCTTGTATAATTTAATGAAATCCTCTCCTCCTCCTCCTCCTCCTTTCGCTCTGTGGCCTTCTTTTTCTTTCTTCTCTGTTTCTGTGTGTTGTGCGCGCGCCCGCGCTAGTGTGTGATTGAAAGCAATAGGGAAGTCCCTATTGATGTATTCTCCTTTTTCTATTAGGTGCTAAACCTCTCGTGCTTGCATAGCATTCTTTTAGAATCTTCTTTTCTTCCTGAGGAGCACCTCAATTTATATTTAATTGAACATGTACGCCTTTAGGTCGATTGAAAAAAAAGACTTTCGGGGAAAAAAATAAATAAATAAAAGAACATTTTTCCTTAGAAAGGGAAAAAAGAATAAAAGTTTAAAAATAGCAACTGATGGGAATATGGCTATTCTAATCAGGAAAAGGTAAAATAGGGACTGAAAGAAATAAACCTTTACTATTAACCAAGAATTGATACGTGCAGATTAAAAGAAGAGAGAGGTTTCTTAGAAATAAATAAAACAATACAAGCCTTAAATTAGGAAACAAGAGTCATTCTTCGCGAGAGAATTAGATGGGTATTTATAGTAACGATCCTAATAGCCCAAAGCAGCAAGCCCATCTCATCCGAGTCCCCACCCATATTAAACCTCAAACTAATTATTTAGTGGTAAGGGCAGGATGGACCTGGGCTAACAAATGTTTGTAGCCCACTAAAATATTACATGGGCCTCACAAATGGGCCCATTTGATCTCGGGATTGGTGGGCTTTAACTAGGCCTAGGCCTCTTCAAGCGGAGTTTGTTGGGCCTGGGTGATGGGCTTCTTTCTATGAGGAATTGCTCTCTTTTCCAATTTGGGCCTGCGAGAAAGTTGGGCTCCCACTCACCTGCCAATGCATGCGGGCTAGCCCATTAAGATGTAGATGTGCTTGCGCCATTGTAGGCCCCTTTTGAATCATTGCCCAACCACATTAATAGTACACTTTTTTTTTTCTTTTTCTTTTTTTTCTTTTTTTTTTTGCAGTAAAGATTGTTAACTTTACAGCTTGTCTCTGGAATAGGATTTCATTTGACGGAGATCTAGTATCTGAATGCAAGAAACATGAATAATTTTTTATTTATTATTACCCTTCCTTAGCCTTTCATCTAATTTTATATTTTAATTTCAGCTTTTCATATAAGTTGAATGATTTGGTAAAAATAAAAAAACAATTAAGAGGGAGAGCCAAAATAACACATGAGGGCGCTCGAAACGTACAGATTGAGGATCAAACGAAGTACTCCTGTTTTCAAATATTTGGAATGCGGGCGGGACCTTGCTGGGACTGCAGTTTAATTTGAAAAAAAATGTACTGGCTAGTTCGATGTGACGACTTTGGGAGTACCTGTTCTTCTTTTCATCTTAGTCAGTCCGTCCAACAAGACAGAGGGCGCGGTTGGGTCAAAAATGACAGAAAGATGCTGCGAGCTTCACATGGCCCGTATATATATATATATAAAATTGTAATTATAATTTTGAACTCCAATCTGTTCTATTTTAGCGTTCTAAAAATAAATGTAAAAATAAAAGTAAATGTAAAATAATAGGATAATAATAATGATGGCGTGGAAGGAGCTGCAGGAACTTGTTCAAGAGTGGTTGAAATGTTTTTCTCGCAGGGAGAGAAAGCCGTTGACAAAGAGGCCGTAAAAGGTGGGTCAGAAGTAAAATAAATAAAATAAACGGATTCAAATGGGAATCCGAACAAAAGCCCCGCGGAGTGAGTGCGCGCTCTCTGCAGAGAGAGAGAGAGAGAGAGAGAGAGCAGAGAGAGAGTCGCGATTTTTGAAATCCTTGTCCTCCGTACGTTACGATCTCTTTCATATATATGTAATGCATGTGTGTCTACAGTTCTCAACTCGTACGTACCCAACACGCATGTAGACATTTAGCTAAATTAATTCATGGAAACTGATGTATAGTACGTACGTAGCTGGAGATCGATAATATAACTAACTAAATTAAATGGCCATCGTTTTGTTTTTGTTTTTGTTTTTGTTTTATTTATTTTTTCCTTCTTTTGATCATGATAATCGAAATTGATGGGTGCAAGAATTAACAAAGTTAATTAATCTCTTAATTACTAGGTAGATAGATCGATATAGCCGGGAGAAAGATCGATGATTACACACGAATAATATTGCAAGCACCGTGCAGTAGTAGCTAGTACGGATCCGTCTATAGAAAGCTGCTTAAACGCAGCTCCAATGGCGGGTCGCTCCCGGCGCAGTCGGCGCCGTTCCTGACGTACCTTAGCTTCTCGTGAGCGTCCTGCAGGTCGTAGGACTTCAAGGGGAACAACTCCAGCGTCTCGATCTCTCTCTTCGGCTGCTCCCAGCTCATCGCTTCCTGATCCGCATTCGCGTAGCCTACACCAAAACCCCACTCTCCGCCATCAACACAACAACAACAACAACAACTAGCTACCAATTAATATGCATATCTAATAATGTACACCACTACTGTTTTATATATATATATATATATAACAAATTAAGGTTATATATAACTAGCTAGTATATATGATCTTACTGGGGATGAATAATCGATGGTTGTAGTTAGTCCTGGTGGGCTGGTCCCTCTTGTTGGTCTCGGGGGGCATCAGGAGGAGGAGGGTGGTCTCCTCGTCGTCGTCGTCCGCAGGCGACGCCCCGCGGCGTCGCTTCTTGAGATGGCGTTGGTGGTGGCGCTCTCGGGCCTTGTGGTTCTGGAACCAGTAGAAGACGTTCTTGCTCTCGATCTTGCCGAAGGAGCTGAGGTGGGTGGAGATGCGCTGAATCTGGTCAGTGGTGGGCGTCCTCAGCCCCGCCCTGAACAGCTCCGTCAGCACCTTCACCTGCTCCGCCGTCGGATTCCACCGCCCGCACTTCACCCCCACCCTCCCCACCCTCTCCGCCCCACCTCCATCTTGATCATCTCCCACTTCATGATCCTCCATCCTCATCAACACCATCAATATATATATATATATACTTACTTTTCTCTTAGTGTATATAATTATATAATTATCACAGAAAAGCTTCGATCTTGCTCAGCAGTGAGCAGAGCAAGTCCCTGAAATCAATGGAATAAGCAGCAATGCAGCAGATAGAATCTAGCTAACGAAGTGCTCATTTTCTATTTATATGTATATATATATATAGTAGTACACTACACTGCACGATCGAAGGAGATGATGATTGACACATATTAAGGGCCGGGGAATTAAGGGGAAGAGGACATATAAGGTGTGGTGTAGAATAATTAAGGCTATAATTAAGGTGGGGATTTCTCTTTTACTCTCTAAGACGGGGGGAGGAGGGGGGGACATGCGCAAAAGCTGCCACTACTGTTCAAACATCTTCTTCTCACTATTTTTGGGTGATCGAGCCGACATCCTTTGCTGCTGCTGCTGCTGCTTCTTCTTTATTTTTTTATTTTAAGTTATTATATTTTCCCTATGCTAATGTGTTTGTATATATATATATATTATATTCGACTTTATATAGTCCGAATCTGAATCTAAGTGCCATCGTGTCTAATAGCGTCGTGTCTTATTGCCCGGGGGGAAGTGTGGGGGTGTTGCCATTACAATTAAAATATACAGGATACTATATATATATATGGTGGAAATTGTGTTTAACTTAATTTCTATTCTATTGGCATTTTCTGGCAGCTTCCATCAGTCGTTACTGCAGAATGGCATCAAAGGGGAAATAACTATTTAAAAAAACTGAATTAAGAAGCTCAACTGGTTATTTTATTATAATTAATAAATTATTATGTCAAATTAGTAATCACCTCTTCGTCAATGTAAAGATGAAAAACTCAAGCATTCATTATTGTCTTCTTCTCTTGTTTGTCGTTTCGTTTTGTTTTGTTTTTTCTTTTCTTTTCTCTTAATCCACAGGATCAGGTAGGTAGCACCTGCGCTGCAAATTTAAGCCTCTCATTAATAATTTGGTGTCATGGTTTTTATTTATTTTTTAAAATGAAATTTGGTATATCAAAAAGTTTAGAAACGGACAAGCAATTATTAAATCAAATGAGGAGAGTAAAATGGGTTAGATTGGAAAATGGTTCTTGGTCAGTGGATCGGTGAACGACGTCCCTGATGGAGAAATTAACGACGAGGTGCGACCATTTAAAGCCAAAAAAACATTTTGACTTTCCTCACCCAGAGGTAATTAAGGAGTGAGTACTGTATGCCCTGCCTTGCGGGAGCCCACCAATATTCATATAATTATTATTACAGCAGGTTGAGTAATTATTATTCAAGATTTTGAAATTAACTCCATCTTTATTGAGCATGCATGCACTAGAGAGAGAGAGAGGAGATGTACCCTCTCTCCTAAAAATAAATAATGTGTGGCCCTGCAACATGGATCGAATGTTAGGAGTAGTACGAGTCCACTAAGGAGAGAGTGCATCAGCTTTTGGAATAATCCTGAAAAGTTGAGGAAGATTGTCATCCTTTTGGGGTGGCGATCACCCCACACCCTCCCCTGCCCTCCTCCACTTAATCTAATGCAATAATTAGAGGAGACCAGGAGAGGAGGAGGGAGACCGGACATTGCTCATACCATTTCAAAAAGCCCTTCTCTAAAAGCAAACTGCATGCAGCCCCTGGCCCTGCCTACCTTAATTTATACTTTCTTCCTCCCTCAATATCATAATTGATGAAAGCAAGCCCCGTCTCTATCTCTCTTTTACAAAACCACATGCAGTAATTTTAGAGCACTTCGGAGCTGAAAGGAAATTTTTTGTTAAGCATGCAGTTCTTGCGCTGGAAGACAATATTAATTTATTTGACTCAGTATATATGGAGTAGATCTCTAAAAATGAGATGGAGGTGCTATACCACCAGGTCTTATCATTCCTTTTGTTCTTATTCCTTTTGCTTGGGAGGAGGGGTGGTATATATATATATACAAAAACAAAAGAAATTAAGGGAGGTTTAAGTTTGACACGTATGCTTCCACTTGGTCCCGAAATTAAAGGGATTACATCACATAGGAAGTCCCACTTACTTTATCTTGTAACGTTGGTATTTCCAGCATCGCGCACGGAAAATCCACGGAAATCCCGTTACTGCGTGTGCTTCCCAACTGCAATTCCCGAGGCATCTAGCGGTACTACTACTGCTGCTGCTGCTGCTGCTAGTAGTAGTTGTAACTTAACACCGAATGAGTCACTACTCTCTCTCTCTCTCTCTCTCTCTCTCTCTCTCTCTCTGAATCTCTGATTAAATTCTAGTGAGAAATGAGAATGGTCCACGTCTAATCGCACGCGTGACCAACACAACACGACTCCGTGACCAACGACCATAATACTACTCATTTTTGACCTCCACTCCACTTTCCTCTCCCACTGAAACCTTTCGACTCGCATGGGGAAACACTACCCTTGTCGCTTTCATGTTCTCGCGAGACAACATTAACTAGTACTTGTGTTATTCTTGAAAAAAGTACGATAACACAGCAGAAATGAAAAACATTGTCCAACATATATATATATATATATATATATATATATATATATATATATATATATATATATAAATATATATTATCTGCTAGTTATTTTAAAATAAATTTAGTTAAAAATATAAAATAATCAAATTTCAAATTCGAAATCTCAAATATTAATTACCAAGCTCTTCACTAATTATTTGTGCTAAGAATGTCAAATATACTAGCTTTTACCGAATACAAACGGGTGGGTGCGAGGTTCCGGTCCAAATTTTCAATTTAAGATGGAAGAATTTATTTTAAATTGTTTATTATTTGGCTTCTATAATTCAATTACTCAAACTAAAATTTAAAAAAGAAAAAAAAAAAAGAGAAATACAATAACTGACTGAAAAAGAACTTTGTTAGTAGTAAACCAGGCAAATTAACAGCCCGCCCGAAGCAGTCAAAAAGGAAAGGGAAGCAGAAAGAAAAAAAAAAAAAAAAAAAGAACAAAATCAGCACGACGACGTGATGATGGTTCAAATTTGGAGGAGTACTAGTACTAGTACTAGTAATATCTGCATGTGGATGGATGAATCACTAACTTAATTCCACAAGAGAAAGAGAAGTGGCACTCGTCCTTTCTCGTTCATCCGAGATGAGATTCTCTCTACGCTTGGGATACGTAGAAATTAACCAATTACAAACAAATTAGAGGGGCCTCGGGGTGGTTTAAAGGGTGATGGTGTTGGTTCGAGAGAGAGAGAGAGAGGGCGCGTGAATTCGATGTGGGGGTGGGGGAGGGGATTGGATGAGCGCGGACTCCCCTTTTTTCCGTGTCTCTTTCTCCCTTGTCTTCATGAAAAGTATGATTTCGGTCCCCGCGCGCGTGGTCTGCTGCATTCTGGAAATTTCCCAGAGCCTGATTATTACTCTCATTATTCTTATTTCAGTCATACATTTTCATCCCCCACCCCCCCCAGTAGAGAAAAGAGAAAAGAGAAAACAGAAAACAGAAGCAGATCCGCCCGAATCAATCCGTCCTTGATGCCCTTTCTCGCCCTTTGACTTCATCACTGACCGCATTTGGACTCTTCCTCATGACTGCATCTATGGATCACGTTCTGCTTTACCCATACCCCCAATCCCTCCAACTCTTCTCATCCCCCCCATCTCTGCGTTATTAGGAAATACATGCTTCTAATATTCTTAAATAATAATAATAATAGGAAAAACAAAGGGAACGAGTGCTAGCTCAAAGTCATATCTGAGACAGAGTTGTACTAAAAGTTAGGTCGCTCTACTTCCACTACATTTCAATAACAAAATATTTAAATCGACGGCTCCACAGTATTTGACCTAATCTAAATTTCATAATCTTTAATCATTATTTATCTTATAATCAAATAATCTCCGAATGATGATTAAAAGCAAACAACTAACTACACAAATATGGACAATGCAAGCGAAATATATGTAATTAACATAGTTGCAGTGCTTGCTTTCTAGCTACTTGTCGAACAAAATATATGCAAACAGTAAATATTTTATCAAATTTTCAACTAGCCTGAGCAACATAGCTGCAGTGTTTTATCACTGTATCTAGCCAAACGAAATATATGTAATTACAATTGTTGCACTTTCAATAAAATGTATCTTCAGCTACACTCAATTTCTAATAAATTTCTAATTATATCCAACCAAACGGACTCTAATGCAGTATCACAATCCCCATAGAATTCCACCACAATTCACCTTGGAACATGTCAAATATCTGGGAACAATCCTTAATCTCATTATACTAATCTATTAATAAAAGTTTTCCTACCCTGACCCATTACAGCCCTACATTCTTCAAGGGTGGAGCGGCGGAGCCAATACCGAACCTATACCTCTTAAATGAGTACTTGTACCATTACATTCTAGTCTTAATAAGCTTATCTTTACTTATCTTAATTTTGGTACTATCTATTGTACAATGAATAAAATTTCACAATCGCTCGCTGTGGGCCTCATACGGTTATGTTCTAAAGTAGCCAAATCCAGTTACAATTCCCACGGGCCCTCCTCATTCTTGGCTGGAGTTGGAAGGTAGAGCAGCACCTTTGTCCAAATTGTTAGCTGCTTTTATAATGCCATCAACTATTTGACACCACCTCCCATTTTGCTAGCCACTTTTCCAGAACATGTACTGTTTTGAACCATCTCCCAAAGTTTACATACCTTGAAAAAGTTACGCTATTCCTAAAACATTTCTTTATGTTCTGCCGGACGTGTTAGTTCTCTCACTACTCCCTCATCAGTAGCTTTCTATTCTCTTCGATCACTACCAGAGAAAAATCACATATCTAGAAATCTAAATATGGGACGCCTACTCCACCCAAAAATACCTGCAAACACCCCTTTTAACATACGATATCCACTTAGCTTTTCCAAGCATGACTTAGATTTTATCAGTTGGGATCCAGGGTTAAAAAAGTTCTTCGCAGTTCACAAATAAGCACATCACACAGACTAACAACTAAGTCCTTATAGCTGCTTAACAAAGCCTTTCAATCAAGAGAACCACTCTAGTTTCTCAAACAAAAACGAGAGAAAAAAAAACACACACACACACACACACTAAAACTTCGGTCAGAAATGGTCCATTTTCATGAAACTTTTGACAGCTTACAATGTTTCCAGTCACGCAAAATGCGTTCAAGGAATAAGGATGCCAACATATGTTTTAAAATAATGCACGAGGTCAAAACTCAAACAAGCGGGACAGAAACATCAAATTCATTAGAAAATGAGAGAACAAAACCTACTCATCAAACTCGGAAACAACTCCAATAAATCCTTCTCGTTTCTCTAAACAAAACCAGATCTCAAAAGTACAGCGAACCTCCAAATAGTACTATAGTAGCACAGAAGCAAGATGAACTTCCAGATTCTTTGAAAATAAGAATCCATAAAAAGTATGGAGCAAGAATATGCCAACCTGCTGATTTCACACCTTCAATAAGTAATACTATAGATCAAATTTTACAAGCAGATATAGCATCAGTAAGTTACCGGCTTCGATTTGTATACAGGAGAAAACTACAAGATCTGAGCAGCCGTGTTCAACTTCTCGGCTATGCTGAGCTGTGTCCTTATGAGGCTCGACAAGTAAACCAATGCAAGATTATCCTATCAAGAACATGAGAAAAGAATAAATAAATGAGCAAGCGACTTGGTGCAACTAAACCTTTAACTGAAAAGGAATTTAAACTTACCTGAATCTTGTCATTGAATAGCTTGTCAAAAGCTGCCGGAGATATTTTAGGCATTGAAGCCAAAGTGTCAGCAATAAATCTACCAATGTTATTATCTGGTGTTATGCGTCCTTCCTAGGAAGGGAACATCAGTCATACATCAGTCATGAATTATAGTTAGAACTTTGACAAGATAAAGATTTAAGAGATTTAAGAAGCAACAAAACAGAAGTTAGGGCTCATACAACAACACCATCCACATATTTGTAAACATCATTGATAAGAGCATACAGCCTCTCCATTGAGGACTCCATCCCTTCTAGATCATTAGGAAGCTTATCCACATTCGTTGTCTTTAACAAGTCAACTGCCAAAATAGAGGGGAAAAAAGAGGGAATAAATGAATGCAACAAGCTCTCTTAACATGTAGTCACGGACCAACTTATTAACAATCCTTTGACAGGCTATAGCCTCAAGTGATAGAATAAAAGCAGAGTACTTCAAACTTTTGAAAAACAAGGAAATCTTCTCTCAAACTATGGGAAGAAAATAGCATCAATCAGGTAATTCAGCTCAAAAGAGAAAAGAAAAAAAAAACATAAAAAATCAAGTAATGATCAAACAGTTATTTGGCAGATTCAAGTGGAAGAATGACTAAAGTATTGTTGGTTTAGTTTCAAATATAAGCAGGAATGCCATGTCTAAAGTCAACAGCTGCGAGTAAAAGACATACATCCAACTCTTTCTGCTTCAATCATCCTTAGATCAAGAGGAATTTCTTGAAATTGTGCAGCAAGTTGCTTATCTCCAAGAGATAAGCTAACAGAAACATAAGCCTTGATGGAAGCCTCCCCATTTCTAAAGCCAGTATCAACAGTAAGATGAACAGGATTTTGTACTTCTCTCGAATAGAATTCATGAATCAGTGCACTCCCTCCAGAAACACCAAAGCCAGTTGAAAACCTGACCATGGCACAGTATTATCGCAGTTAGATAAATGGACTAAGAGAAAATAAACAATGGCAACATTTATTGAAAAATAACTTTTTTTGACACAGCAGAGTGTTAGAATAGAAATCAGCTAAAGATTACAAAGTGCACAAGCAAGTTGTCTGATGGTCAAAGTAACATCTTGAAAAACCATTTATCCTTTTTTTTCTTTTACCCCTACAGACTAATAAATGTGTAGAAAGAGCAACATTAAAAATAACCAATTAAATAAATAAAGACAATCATCTTTCCAAAGGAATGATCTAAAACACAGGTGCATCAACACCAAGTACATGACAAAGCCCAAAAATTTTACATAAGAGTTTGATAAATAGATCCGAATACATCTAAGCCTTGAAGGTAAGCATAAAGTTATTACCAAAATTGCAATTCAAGACAACAAAATAATTACTCCAGAAAATAGGTGATATATATATATATATATATATATATATATATATATAGAGAGAGAGAGAGAGAGAGAGAGAGAGAGAGAGAGAGAGAGAGAGAGAGAGAGAGAGAGAGAGAGAGAGAGAGAGAACTAGGCTACTATACTATTAACAGCACCAAGTCACTGGTGCTATTAGGTTTTCGACCCTTGGATGAAGGGATACGCGGTTAGTATGATAATGGTCTACTAGGGTTTAGTGGGTGGTTGGAGAAATAGCATGATCTAAGAGATGAAAATGGTCAAAGAGGTCGATCTGACAGCGAAAAACTTGATAGCACCAAATAATTGGTGCTATCGATAGCATAGTAGCCGGACTCTATGCACACACACACACACACACTTTATAATAAAAAATCAAAATTCAGATTTGAACAGAGTATCGTTCATCAAACCAAGAGTATCCAGAAAACCCAATAGATAGGTAAACAGAATATGATCCACTTTGCACTTAAGGCTCACGCACTAATGAGAAACTCTCCAGAAAATCCTCTAATCTCATGCCGTGAATGGAACCATAATTTAAATTATCTTGCACTAATGTCAACTTAAAACATGGCCAAAAAGTAATCAGTAAGACCTTAAACTCATAAGTTGGCCACTGGCAGAATTAGACTAATGGTACATAACTTAAACTGGTGGATTTTTACCATCAAAGAAGGAAACCTGGATCAAAGAGTAATTTATTTTTCATCATGTTTACTGGCTTTGACTTGGGACTACTACCAAAAAAAATAGAGTAGCAAGGGTACAGAGGCAAAATAAAGGGATTACGTAAACTGCTCTCCAAAAAATTAATTAAAAAAACTAATTTAGGAACAAATTACTATTTGAAAATTGAAAATAGCAAGAACTCTGCTACAAATAACATCGCCAACAACGAAGATCGGGCAGACAAGAACCATTCTCCTTACCATCCAACTATCACTTCCTTTGGATTCACCTTTTGATGGGAACTGAAGATGTTGTGATGGTAATCAATATCCAAAGCAACCTGCAATCATAAATATAGCAGACTATAAAATAGGAAGAGGAAAATGGTATCAAACTTTCTAAGTATTACAGATTATTATGTGATTATTTTCCAGTGATTATGACGATAAAAGACAAGAAAGAAAATAAGTCAAGCTAAAATTAGTCGTTTAGAGCTGAGGCAGATGTTTAAGGTAACATATACAGAAATAGAATGCGCAACTACTTTACACTGAATAGATATAATGCCCTCTCAAACTACGTTACTTGATTCAGAAAAAAAGAGAGCAACCCTTGCATAAGTTACTTTTTGTCTGATTAATAAGCATCTCAACATATCTATGAAGCGATGATAAAATTTGCTGAAGAATATGAAAATGGTGACGCTTTAATCATTGAGGCCTAATTTAGTTGTGAGTTACGGAGTGGAGAACCCGTTGAAAATGCTCGCTTGCAGAAACATTTATCACGCTAAGGTGAGCAAAATGTCCAGGAATGCAAAAAATATATATAACTGACGGCCCTAAAACTGGGAAAAGAAGATTTGTGTCGGTCACCAAACATGTTCAACCGTGTGAAATGCAGGTTAGAACACTGATTTTGGTGTTGCATCATACGCCCAAACAGACTTATGAAGGTCAATCAGTTCAATATAATTAAAACTGCTATTTCTAGTCCATTCCCCAAGGTTGACAAGAAGAAAACCTAATGCAGAGGACAGAAGGAACAATGTATAAAAGATCAATAAACCAGCAAATGTCTAAGGCTTCTAGACGAGATGAAGGTTTAGGAACACTTGAATGTCTGAATGATACACAAGACTAACTAATAAACTTCTCTGGCAGGAAAGTTGTAAATTAAGAAGATAAAATCAATAACAAATGCACCTATCTCCATGTTAGAACCATGAATTGAAACTAAAATTGTGAACTCTACTTCAACACCTTGCGATGACTGGAGATGTATGGGTAACTTAAACTGTCAGTCCATATTCAATTTGTTACTGACAAGTTCAAAAGGAAGTGGCTCTAAGCTTTCCAACAAAATTAAACTATCAGTAAAATATCTCGTTCCATTTTAGTACACATGATATAAGTTCTTATTTTCCTGTAGAGGCAAAGGTTGAATGTGCAGTATTATCTGATGCAGACGTTCTACACTTCCAGTGAGTGCAACTAAGGTTGATTGTTACTTCACAGAACCTCAAATCTATTCCGCCCGCAAGACTCATGCAGCACAGTCGGCAAATTGACCGAGTTATATCATCTTCTTTGTTCGATTTAGATTAAGGTAAAATAATAATAATTAAAAAAGGCATAAAAATCCGTAAAAGCTTCAACTTGCTGCAAAATAGTACTCAGATTAAACTCTCGGATTTTCCTACAAATTCAACAAATCAAACTTCCGCAAAAACTAGTTCGGCGAGTAAACTGGGTAGAACGCATCACACGTGAACTTGATCTACCATGTCGCAGCCTATGCAAACACTTGGGATCCAAATACGACATCTAGAATTCTCTTGTGTTCGGTGATCACACAGTTATATTCTCAAAATATGCAAAGGAAAAGAAGAGTACACAAATCGCCGAAAATCTAGACCATCGAGCTCGTGAGAGAGAGAGAGAGAGAGGGGGGGAGGAAACGATAACAAATAATAAAAATAATAATAACATAACCTGGTCGGCGGATTCGTTGTGGGGGACGACGTAGGAGTTCTTGATGTCGAGGGTGCCATCGGGGGAGACGGAGCCGAGGAGGGTGCCGATAACTCGCTCGGCCTGGTCGGGGCGGCGCACGTAGCTGTCGCAGATGTTGAAGAGGACGACGGGTTGGACCCTCGCACTTACGATCGTCCCCGAGGGGTGGAACTGGAGCACCGTCGACGACGACGACATCGCGGAGGCGGAGGCGAGGCGAGGCGGCGGAGCGGGGAAGAAGAGTTTTCTTCTAGGGTTTTTGATGCACTGGGCGGGCGGACCCGGGCAACAAATAAAATTCGGATCCGATCATCGCCCGGTTCGGTTGCTATCGGAATGGGCCGTTTTGGTTGCTTGGAAATTGGCTTGGGCTTCGCGAGAGGCTTGAATGGCCGGATAAATTTCTGGGCCTCTGGCCCTCTTATAATTTATTGGCCTCCGATAAACTAACTTTTTTTTAGTGTACAATATGCCCAAGACTATATAAGTGTGTCCAGTTCAAATCTGAGGGGTTAATTACACCACCGACCTCTAACCTTCTCCCTTTTTTATTTGCTATTAGAATTTCTAACATTTATATTTTTGTTTCAAGTAGGGCTCAGCTATTCAAATTTTTATTAATTTTGATGAATATAGGCTACTTTAATTTCAATAAAACCCTACTTAATTACTCATCTTGTAAGAGCTCAACAGCACGTTTGGTTTGTCGTCAAAAATGTCTAGTTTGAAATTGGGCTTTTTATGCAATATGCACTTAGAGATCAAAATGGAGAGGTAGGTAAAGTTTAGGAACCGATGTTGTGATTAATTTTTCTGATTGCAAAGTAACAAAAGGTTGGAGACCGTTATAAAAATTAACTCGGATAAAAGTGTGGGACTAATGGTGCTGTTTTATTATTATTATTATTGCAGAGCTAGCACTTCTCAACCTAGCACACGGCAAGAGAAATTATATACATAGACAGTACACCAGCCACAGCTTAATTATTTTAGTCATATGGAAATGGTACTTACAATTAGCTGAAGCTTACTATTGGTTGATTTCACAAGTGTGAGGGACTAATACGCAAAAGTCTAATTGTGCTTACCCATGGAATTGACTTTGAATTAATTGCTTCTATTTTACTAAACAAAACAAAACAAACAAACAAACAAAAACATGTCTAAAAAGACTATTAACCAACAAACTATCGTAAGTAACATGAAAGAAATTGCCCTGACTTGGGGCATAGGTGAAAACCAAGTGGATTCCACTTGAAATCAAAGTTAACTGATAAGTTAATGACGCAACATTAATTTTATACCGGCATTTTGACGCCGAGCACTACTCAAGCATTTGCTTAGACCTGTACATACTATTCCTCCTGCAATCACATTCCAGGAGTGTAGCTGGTTCGGCTAATCGGCTTAAATCGGTTTGGAAGAAATTAACCTGCGCCATAGTTGTTGCTCGATCCTGCTCTCAAGTCTGAACCAGTGCGAACTATCACACAGAGCAGGCTGACTGGATTTTAGTATAATTATGTGCTAGTAGTATTTTCTGACATAATTGATGTTTGTACCAAATATTAAACATTAGTACTCAAGAAGCTTTTTTTTTCTCAACCCAAAAGAAATTAAAAATTACATGTTAAAAATTTAAAATTAATAAACCTCCTCCTCTTTTTTTTTTTTTTTTTTTTTTTTTTCTTCGGTGGTTGGGGGGACCAAACTGAGCCGCGCGTCATCACTGATGATCAGTTCCTATTTGATTTTGACTTGGTTCTGAATTTTTGGGTTTTGGTGAAGCCACAATTGCCGCATCATCTTAAGAATAGCATAGTGAAACCACGCTGATGAAATCGTTAGCGCTTGCTCGTCCCGGTTGTTAATCTCAACGTTTTCTCCACTTCATCTCCGCATCCTACAACAGCACAAGCAATCGATCATGCAACCCCCCGTAATTTCTACGGGCAGTTGAACGGCCTCCGACCAAACTCATTGTGCTTGTTTTAAACGAAAGCCCGTGTGGCTCGTCGGCCCACCGGATTTCCATATACGAGCTACGTTTGGGCCCTACACTGGAATAAGCCTCGCGAGCACGGTGAAGTGTGAATATATTCCACGTTACTCACTACCCAGGACTCCGTATCTTTTTTAATTCGACAGAAAATGCGTGCGTGTCTCCATCCGTGTTACTCTTATTATTCTCTCTTGCTACCTAGCTTAATTAGTATAGCACCGACACGAAACGCAACAAAACAAATTAAAAACAAATTAAAAACAAAAAAACCCTTTGCTTCGTTAATTTTTCCCAACGACCTCTCGATCGATAGCACGCACTACGTAACAGCCCCAGATTAATTAATTCTTCCATTTAGTATTAATCCATACGCTCTGCTTCTATATATGCCCCCACTCCACACCTCCTGTGTGCTTCATTACTAAAATTATATATATATATATGTATATATATATATAGAGGGAGGGAGAGAGAGAGAGAGAGAGAGCGAGACCAAGGCACCGGACTCGTTCCTCAATTCACATCAGATCAGCGTTCCGAGCAAAATCATCCCAATCATCATCAATTCCATCAACTGCGCGCGCTGATAATAATTATTCCGGTCATGGAAACGGCGACGATGTGGCAGCTGCGCCAGCCGGAAGAAGACGGCCTCCTCCGCCTATGCGTGGCGGCGGCGGCGGTAGCGGTGCTGGCGTCGGCGTACGCGGTGTGGTTCTGGGTGCTGACCCGGCGGCTCTCGGGCCCTCGGATGTGGCCCATAGTGGGCAGCCTCCCCGGCGTGATAGCGAACCGGGGGCGCATCCACGACTGGATCGCGGACAACCTGCGGTCGACGGGGGAGGCGGCCACGTACCAGACGTGCGTGCTTCCACTGCCGTTCTTGGCGCGGCGGCAGGGGCTGGTGACGGTGACGTGCAACCCGCGGAACCTGGAGCACGTGCTGCGCACGCGCTTCGACAACTACCCGAAGGGGCCCATGTGGCAGTCGGCGTTTCACGACCTGCTGGGGCAGGGCATCTTCAACTCGGACGGCGAGACGTGGCTGCTGCAGCGCAAGACGGCGGCGCTGGAGTTCACGACCCGCACCCTCCGGCAGGCGATGGCGCGGTGGGCGAACCGGTCCATCAAGACCCGGCTGTGGCGCATCCTGGGCGACCACTGCGACGCGGGCGGCGCGGGCGTGGACCTGCAGGACCTCCTCCTGCGCCTCACCTTCGACAACATCTGCGGGCTCACCTTCGGCAAGGACCCCGAGACGCTGTCCCCCGACCTCCCCGACAACCCCTTCGCCAACGCCTTTGACTCCGCCACCGAGGCCACCCTGCAGCGCTTCCTCTTCCCCAGCGTCTTCTGGCGGCTCAAGAAGGCTCTGGGCGTCGGCAGCGAGAAGAGCCTCAAGAGGAGCCTGGAGGTGGTGGACCAGTACATGACCGAGGCCATCACGGCGCGCAAGGAGACCCCCTCCGACGACCTCCTCTCCCGCTTCATGAAGAAGCGCGACTTCCCCGCAGACGTCCTGCAGTGGATCGCCCTCAATTTCGTGCTCGCCGGCCGCGACACCTCCTCCGTGGCGCTCAGCTGGTTCTTCTGGACCATCATGCGCCGGCCAGACGTGGAGCGCAAGGTGCTGCGGGAGATCGCGGCGGTGCTGAGGGAGACGCGCGGGGAGGACACGGAGCGGTGGATGGAGGAGCCGCTCGACTTCGACGAGCTGGAGCGGCTGGTGTACCTGAAGGCCGCGCTGGCGGAGACGCTGCGCCTCTACCCTTCGGTGCCGCAGGACTCCAAGTACGTTGTGGCGGACGACGTGCTCCCCGACGGCACCCGCGTCCCCGCCGGGTCGGCCATCACCTACTCGATCTACTCGGTGGGGAGGATGGAGAGCATATGGGGCAAGGACTGCATAGACTTCCGTCCGGAGCGCTGGCTGTCCGCCCAGGGCGACCGATTCGAGCCGGCCAAAGATGCCTACCGGTTCGTGGCCTTCAACGGCGGGCCCAGGACGTGCTTGGGCAAGGATCTGGCCTACCTCCAGATGAAGTCCATCGCATCCGCGGTGCTGCTCCGCCACCGACTCGAGCTCGTGCCGGGCCATAAGGTGCAGCAGAAGATGTCCCTCACCCTCTTCATGAAGAACGGTCTGCGCGTCTACGTCAAGCCCCGAAATCTCCACAACTACATTATCGGCGGCGCATCTCCGCTACTGCGGAACGCTCCCGACGATACTACTGTTCCTCCTGTTCTAGATGCTGATGCTGATGCTGATGCTGCCGCTGCAGCTTAAATTTTTCCCTTTTTTTATTTTTATTTTTATTTTTCGCTCTACCTATCTATATATCTATATGTCTGTCTGTCTATCTATACACCACTGCAAGGGTCAGCATGCATGCATGCATGCGCGCATGCGGTGTGTTTTTGTGTTTTCTATGTCTGCCGTGCTTCTACGTACAGATGTGCGTCGTTGTCTTGGGGTCGATATCAAATATTGAAATATTGTAAGTGATGTAAGGCGTGGATTTCCATTATTTGGTTTTTAAGGTGTTGTTAGCATGTTACAACAGTTACAGAATATTGTAATAACACGACATTAATTATATTTACGACAATAAATATTTCGTGCAGTTCATGCTTTTCAAGCTAGCTTAATTATATATATAACCCAGTTCATTCTGATGCTTTTCAAGAGCTCCCGTGTGAAAACATTTTCTAAATGTCTAAATTTGAACGGTTTGCCCTTACTAGTACAAAACTCTAATCCTTAAAAAATCATTGAAAAACGAACAAACATAATTATTTTGGTAAGAGATGTGTAATTAACAAACTAAACACTTTTCTAAATTAAACTTGGGCTCGGGCTAAGCCCACCTCAATCCAGCTTGGCCCGGGGAAACAAATGGGCTCAATTAGGCCCATTGGCATGCAGTTTACATGTTCTGGTCTTGTTTGGAAATTCGGCCCAACTTGCTGATTGGGCGTACCTTCTGTGGACCGGAGTAGCTTCTTTTGCGGGTGGGCTCCGTCCGGCCCCAACCTCTCAATTGATAAGTCTATTTTTGGTACTATCGTTTTTTTACTTAAAATAGAAACTTTTCCGTTTCAACGGACATCCGACGATTCTCGTGTAAGATAAGATTTCATACACGGTACGTAAAAACGAATTATAATTAACCCTATTGTTTGTACTGATTCTTCCTCGAATTTAGTTTTTTTTTTAAAAAAAAATTAAGTAATTTCAGTTCGTCACCACTAAATTTAATAAACTTTCTATATATATATATATATATGAATTGAGGTCCTATTTTTTTTAAATTACCAACTTATTAATACTTAGTCATTGATGAAGAAATGTGCAATTAACATCTGTTCTTCGTTATTCCAAAAATCACAACTTATCTTTTATATTTGCAATCTCAAAACATCCAACAGAACCGATCTACTAATAAATCAAATGAAATCAAATCCGCGAGTCATGCAGGATTAATCACTAATAGAAATATATCTATAACTAGTATTTACAGTGACTAAAGAAGATTGACAGCAGGAGGGGAAATAACAGAGAGCCTGCTTTCATCTGTTGTACAACAACATGTCTAAAATTACAGTAGTAGGTAAATTATACAGCTTCATTTACAAAGTAATGTAAGTACTGATATACAGAATACGTGACAAAATTGGTGTATATATATAAAGTAAATCTACATATTTGTGAAGGAGATGAGCCTAAGGACCAATGCTTTCATAATGTTGTCTCTAACATGAACAGCCGAATAATTAGGCCAGGGATTTCTTCAAGTTATACAAGAAGCTCCTAAATGAAGGGTATGCTGGAAATTAACATGCTTTTGCCAGCAAAGAATGAGTGATAGCTTCTTAGCTTTGAAGATTGAAACCGACGTATCAGTCGGTCCCTTCAAATTAGAACTCTGCTTCAGGTGAATGGACTTTGATATGCCCACACATGCTATCAATCAAGGATTTTCTCTCCAGTTGAGAAGAGGTTCCAGACCACAGTTCCGGCAAGGTAAAGCGCCACCGACACTTTGAAAACATCATCCCAAGAACCTGAAATATATCCCCATTTTCAGTGATTAAAGTTATGACAAAAGCAAGTCATATGGAGATCCCTCTAAACTTTAGAAGTGAGAAAGCAATTGCATTCAGTGTGAGAACAAGAACATGCAAAGCAAAAAGAAGCTCAAGCCTTCAAAAAAAGGTGACTTAATTTATGAGCAAAGCTTTTGATTTACTTTGCAAAAACAAGTTATCATTTCTTGATCACTGTTGAGAAATTTTGCTTTATTTACACAATCTGGATAAGTAACAAAAATTTTCAAAACCATGTCACATATGGTTGAGATCTTTGGCCTTGAACATTGAAGAGGAAAATAATTTCCTGCCGCTCACAATCACAATTTTTTGTCCTATTAATTGTGCTAAATATGATGAAAGGAATTCGAGTAAGATATAAACATACCATGTTGCAATATGTAGCCTGTGGCTGCCGTTCCAAAAACACCAGCTAAAACCCCTGCAGTGTTAGAGAGACCAAGCAGCACACCCTGCAAGTTGTAATGGGGCTTGAATAATTTATGGTGAAACTTCATACACAGGCAACAACAGACTGAGAGATGCTTTTACAGGGAAATGCAGTAGGAAGGAGAGAGAAGTGCTTACAGCATAGCGGGGGCCAATGTCTTGATGGTTAGAGTACAGACCAGACTGTGAAAATGCATCAGTTCCCTGAATGATTGAAAAATTTTAATCTAACTTATTTTTTATATTTTTATCAAGAATATGCATCCTGCATCCTTCAGAATAACGTTCAAGCAGGATTAGATAGGTACAGATAAGTATGTAACACAAGGTGCTGTCTTAAGTTGACAATGATAAGTCCCAGAGCACGGAGTAAAAAAAGTATCCCAACTTTACTTTTGGCATAGATCCAGGTCGAAAATTGTATAATACCTGGCTGCATGCCATGCACAATACTGCCATTGCAGGAGAATGGACATGACTTAACTGGGTCAAGAAGAAAGCAGGTCCAAGGAATCCAATAGATTGCATGATCTGCGATAATTACAGACATAAACAAGGAATGAGGATTGTAACAGTGCATATGTACAGACGCATAAATATAAGTAGGACATGGGCATTTTCTCTTTCTGTAAGGCATGACGTGGACATATTAGGAAAATAATGAAGGTGTTCTTTCTGTTGATTTCTATGCTGTACAAATTATCAATAAACTATAGCATAATGTTTGGTTCTTAATTGTCAAAATAAAGTATTAAGAATTATTAAGTACAAATGAAACCATACCCAAATTTCCCATATTCAAGAAAAGGAATCAATTGCTTTTCTTAATAAATCTGAAATCTTGTCATAACACATAAGTCATGTCAAAGCTTTGCTATGCAACTTACTACTAGAGGCCAAGTAACCATTCCATGTTAACACATCGAAGAATAATCTATACCTTACGGACCGTTGTGACAGATAGACCTTTACTCACAAGTGTGTCTGCAATCCATCCACCAATATTTGCAGAAAGTGCCATTGTAAGCCATGGTAGCACACATAAAAGCCCAGAGTCTGTCAGATTGAACTTCAATACCTACATAAATGAAATAACAAAAAAGAAGAATATTTAAAACCCTCCTTATACGAAGAACATTTACTTGCCAATAATATACCCAAGAGAAACTTGTTAAGGAAAATGTTTGCAATGCACTGTAGCATCTAAAGACACAATTGCATATTTAAAAAGCATTCATTATACGAGCGTGTTGTATAACAAACAAGATGGAAGATCTAAGAGAAAAACAAAGAATGGATGAGACAGCATGTTACAGAACTATTATATAATATACCTGGTTATAGTACGTAGGCATCCATGTAAGAAGAATAAAAGTCCCCCAATTATGACAAAAATGGGAAACTATAAGGGCCCAAACAGGTGCTTTGGATAAGATGAGTCTCCATGGTATTGTTGTGACAGGTTCTCTTGCTACACTCGTACTGGTGATAAGCTTTTTTTCTTTCGAACTAAGTCCAGGATCTTCAAGAGGAGAGCTGTAAGCCTTTGAAGAACATGCAACCACAGTTATTAGAAAGCTCTAAAAAGAATTATAGACTGATCACTCCACTTTGTATGAGTACATATAGAATCATCATGCTTAGAAAATTTACAACTAAGATTTCTAACTAACTGTAAAAAGCACCGGTTCATAGAAAATTTAAGATTTCTAACTGTAAAAGCACCGGTTCATACAAAGTTTACCGAAGACTGGAATTAACATACCTTACTCGACCAAATTGCAAACCAAAAAGTCCCAAGAGAACCAAAGGAGAAGAAGACAGAAGGCCATCCATACTGGTGAATCAACAAAGGAGAAAAAGCCAGCCCAGTTACTGATCCGAGGTACATTCCACTATATACAAGAGCTAATGATCTACTCCTCTCAGCTACAGGAATCCATTTCGACAGGATATTATTCATTGCAGGCATGGCAACACCCTGGATAAAATGTATACTCAGCATTAATAAGCACTCAGAAGTATTTAACATTTGAAAGGCTAGCAAGGACAGAATAGCACAAAGTGCCTACAAGGGGAAATGTCGGGAAAAGATCTTCACGGAAAATCAATGAATATATCTACCAATATGTCCTTATGGACACTCACGAATTATAATAGATACAGAAACAAACATTCTGATCTATACTCATATACATTTATTTTCTTACATAAATGGAGCTTTGTATGCTGATCCAAGCATTACCAGCAATTAGTGGAAGCTCCATCGTTGATCACTATTCACAACTTGGTTGCAAGAAGCAATAAAGGTGTGTTGGTATCTCCATACATATTTTCCTACAAAGGCATTTACGTATGTATCTCTGTTTCTATAGGGGAGAGAGAGAGAGGGAGAGGAGTTCATTGTCGAGATAAAAAGAAACTAACCTCACCAATTCCCATAAAAGCACGTACAACTAGCAGGAAAGGCAATCCAATATTTGCTGCAATAGGTGTGAGGGCTGTGGCAACAGACCACCAAACAACCGCAAATCCCAATACTGTCTTTCCGCCAACTGTGTCCGCCCAAATACCCCCAGCAATCTGCATTAAGAGAATGGAAAGCATTAATCAATAGAACATGGAACGTGACCATAGCATCGATCTCCGGATGATCCCAAGGAAAAAAATAAAAATCTCTTAAAGAGCATAGACGGGCATGGATGTAATTCCTGCATAAACTGATCTTGCCCCATTGTCACTGAGGGTCTAAGTTAAAAAGAAATGATCAAAAGAAGGCTTTATCTCAAGGATTGGAGAGAAGAAGGCTGTATCTCAAAGGTCGGAGAGAATACCTAGACACGGCTAGTTACTATTGGGTGGGAGAAGGACTATGTAGTATTAGGAAATGTTGCTCCTTGGCAAATAAATTATATTCAAGGCTTGAGTCGTCACTATCAATTACGGCTAGTTTCATTCAATTTACGTATAACCTCATTCTGTTTGCAAGTGATTTTTATCGTCGGCCTGCCCACCTCGACAATTTTGCATATGTTAAACAGCTACATAACACTAGCACGTCGACAGACGGACAACATTAGGTAAAACATCAGGGCGGACACGGAGGAAGCAGAGATGCTTCACTTTGAGAAGTGGAATGAGACTTGAAAAGCATAAGTCTGGAACTCATAACTTAACAGCATTTATGGTTTTATTGGGCAGCCTATACTGCTTTCCATGAATTATTCCATCATACATACAGTGCACACAAGTGATGAAGAAGAGGCCTTAGCATCAATGGCCGAAGGAGAGTGTTTTAGATTAAACCGACCTGGGTCAGAAGGTAGCCCCAGAAGAAGGACGACTGGATCAGACCAACAGTGGCAGGACTCCAATTGAATTCTGCCGACATGGGGAGAATTGCAATGCTCATATTCACCTGCCATTAACAGATATTATTACACACAGCTACCTGGAAATAGTAAAAAACGGAAGCTCTTGAAATTTGGCTTCCTTCCGCGCTGTAGCTCTGGCACATCACTCGCCCTAGTCAATACTTGAGATCGCCATTTCCCTTCTTAAGAAAGCTGAGGTGACAACCAGCTCCGAAGAAGTGGAAATTACACATCGAAACCCATAAGCAGCGGCGAGAGGAGACCGAGATGGAAGCGAAGAGAAGGAAGAGAGCAATCTTACCCTGTCCATGTTGCAGAGCAAGAAGGCGGAGAAGCACAACAAGACGATCACCCATCGCTTGGGAAACGAATCCAACCCGAAACTCAACAAGGAAAGCCATTGCCCCTCCCCAGTATCAGTATCCACCTCCTCCCTCTCCTCCCTCTCCTCCTCAAGCGGCAGCGGCAGCGGCAGCGGCGGCGGCGACACCCGCTCGCTCGCAACGTCCGTAAGCTTTATCGAAGCCGGCACCGAGTCCGAGACATCGAGCGGCTCCGACTTCAAGTCGGCGCCGCCGCCTCGAGCGACGCCGGCCGATCGCCATCGTCGGCGTAGGGACTCCGCCCGTCGGAGATCGGCGAAGCCAGAGGTCCGTTTGCCTCCCTTGCCTCCTCTTCCTGTCGGAGCTCTGGAGAGCGGGTAAGCGGGCCGTGACGGGACCCGTAAAGCGGGGGAGGAGGAGAGTGGGAGGAGAAAAACTCCCGCCCCGTTCATGGGAATGGCTTAAAGAACAGGAGCAGCGCGGAACGCCATTTGTCGGATATTTTAATTAGCGAGGAAACGAAACGAGTGGCGTCGGGGTCGGGCGCTAACGGAAGATCTTTGTTTGGCTAGGACGGGCGAACTGGGCCGAGGTATGCAGAACATTCGACTTGTACGAAGACTACAGATGTGGGTCGTCCTTGTCCATCCAAATGTTTATGTCCTAGTGACTGAAAGGCCCAAAAATCAGTTGGACCTTTACTTCACGTGCATTACTAATTTAGCATTAGAGTCCAATTGTGGACTTCCTGAATATGCTGATTTGACTAATTTACAGACGAGCTTGTTTTGGGCGGCTCCTGGGCCTGGCATGTGTGCCTACCAAATTCTCCGCTGGGCCAAGCCGACCGGCGCTAACTGGCTATCCAGAGTTTCGGCAGGCCAAATCCATTGATTGGCACCTAGTCAGTCTCTGGTCACAAGGCGAAGCTGGGGAACGAATTAGTACATAATCAAATACCCCTAGCCCCCCTAGGGAATGAATTAGTGTTAATTATTAGTAGATTATTATATTGATAGACATAGCGCGGTAGATGAATCTTCCAAGACAATTCGTTCCAGACTTTGTCAGAAGAGTAGAAGATGGAGAAAGATGAACGAACATTGAAAATCAATAAACGACACTACTTGACTTGATGCAGCTTAATAATTCATGATGCTTTATGATTAGAAGAGTAAACAAAGATCAACGACTCTACAGGACACCCATCAATAAACCAAACTAATTAAGCGTTTTTTTTTTTTTTTTTTTTTTTTCTTGTCCTTCTTTTGGGAGGGGACAATTATCAAGGACCAGATAAATTGATAGTAATTAACTAATAAAAAACAACACCAGCAGCACATGACAATGATAACGATAATGATAACGATAAAGATAATATAATTTCGTTCGGTCGACGGTCGCCTCATTCGTTCGTAGTAGTTTGCTCGGTAACGAATTCAGCACTAACTAAAACCGGGATCGGAAGGTAGTAGATGGCTAGTAATGGATTGGTTGGTTTGTTTAGGGTTTAGGGCGCCTTCTCCTTGCTGGAGGGGGAGGGGGAGGGGGAGGGGGAGGGGGAGTGGGAGAGTCGGGGGATCTCCACCCGGCCGTCGTTGCCAGCGAGCATGCTGTACTTGTCCTTGCGCGTGAAGTTGGTGCACTCGAAGCCGAGCTGGGCGGCGAGCACCTTCTGGATGTAGTTGGCGACGTCGATGGGGGGCTTGCCGCCGAGGCAGGTGAGGTCCTTGGGCAGCTGGTTGAGGAAGGTGATCTCGTAGGTGGGGCGCGGGTTCATGAAGAAGAAGTAGGGGTCCAGCAGCTTGAACCCGCGGGTGCTGGTGCCGTGGAACATGCTCTGCTTGGTGTTGATGGCCACGGGCACGATGCGGTCCGTGAGCTCCGCGAAGAGCGCGCTGAAGCGCAGCAGGAAGGGCTCGCGGCACGTGGTCCCCTCGGGGCAGATCACCAGGTCCCCCTCCTCCAGCAGCCGTTTGATGTTCTGCGCGTCCTTCTCCCGCTCCCGCGACAGCGCCACCGTCTTGATGGGCGCGATCAGCTCCGAGAACTTGCTGATGCTGTACGTCACGCAGCTGATCTTGCGCCCCAGCGCCACCGCCGTCACCACCGGGTCTAGCATCGTGCGGTGGTTGCACACCAGCAGCACCCCCGGGTGGCCCTTCTTCGGCGCCGGCGGCGGGGTGCCCCGCACCACCAGCTTGATGCCCATCACCTTGTACATGTAGAACACGATGCGCTCCGGCAGCGGCAAGTTCACGTACACGCGCACCAGCGACAGCGCGAACCCGATAGGCATCCACAGGAAGGAGATCAGGGCCACCAGCGGGGTCGGCCGCTGCGCCAGCCGCCCGTCGTGCAGGATCAGCGGGCTCAGCAACTGGCTCTTCGCCACCGGACTGTACTTCTTCTCGGCCGTCACCAGGTAGGCCTCCTGATCATCATCATCATCCATCCGTTAATTAATAACTAATTAAACAGTCTGTGGCGACTGGCGAGAAGAATAAAAAAACTGGTACTAATTATAATGGTATAATTAAACACTGGTACGTACTGTTCGTTAGAAAAAGGAAAAAAAAAAAAAAAAATGTAATTCCAATTGAATGAGTTAATTAATTAAGAAGGAGAATCTCAATTGAAAGAGTAAATTGTAATCGCAACTGTATTAATTAGCTAGTTAGGAGATCAATCTGATCCGTTTCCCGCCGCACATGTTGACATTCCAACAGTCAGACGACCCGGCTGGGACAAGTATGCAGCAACAACTATATCTGGGCACACAGTACTTGAATGATGATTCACATAAACAACTGGGATAAGAATGAGCTGATAGAAAGGGGGCCCGGCCATTCATTCAATTCGGTGGGTTGGAGTTCCCACTAATTAAATTCCTCCTTTAAAAAAATAAAAGAACAAAAAAATAAAAAATTATTCCCATCTTTCTTTCCTTCTATTTTTGATGACTTTCTAGTAAATTTGTTGTGGTAAAAGGAATTCTTTTCTTGAAGCATTAAGTGTAAGCACGTGAAGGTGGATAAAGTTTGAATAAAATTAAGTTTTAGTTTCGGACGCCAAACACAACGTGGCTTTGCACCCTCCAATTAATGAATGATCATGGAGTTGGTGAGAAGAGATACTGCTCACAGTTGTGCCTAAGAGAGAGAGAGAGCGCCAGCTGTGTTCCCAAGTATGCTAAAAGTTGATAGCTAGGTAAGATTTACAGCTTATTCTATTTGTAAATTTTAATCATGGCTAATCTTTAGGGTCACTACTGTACCCTTTTTTATTTTTTTATTTTTATCTTGTTAATAAAGATCGTTTAATTCACTTTCTCTACGAGTGGAACGTTTTATTATCTCGAATAAATAACATCACATTACAGTAAAAATTTATGATCAACTGCTATTTAGTATAATTGATTATAAATTTGATCATTGGTATTTGAAGCAATACTGATAAACTACTTTTTCTTTCTAGAAAAAAAATATTGTGAAGGTTAATGGCAGTCAATTTTCCTTTTTCTATTTCGAATTTCTTAACTAATTAAAAATTACAGCCTCGTTCAATGCAACACAGGCTGAGATCGACGCATGGTACGTACGGATTGAACGGTATCATTAATCCAATCATGCAAATCTTATAATGAGAGAGATAGAGAGAGAGAGAGAGATCAATAAATTGAATTGAACTTTTAGAAAATAGTCGCTTTCGTGTGTTTGGCATCTAAATTGTACAAATTGCTCGTCTACTTGCACCAATATGATATTTAGTCAACGTTTGATAAGTTGTTAGACCGAAAGCCCGCGAATTTGGACTATAGAGCATGTAGTTTTGTGAGCTAAAAAAAAAAAAAGAAAAAAAAAATAGCAAAATGATTAAGATGGGAATTAAAGAGGGAACGCGAGATTAATTGGGACGAACCTTGCAGATGGACATGAAGTCGTAGTCTGTCTCCCTATCTCCAATGGCGAGATCTGGCAATTCGTTGCCCAACTCCTTCTCGACGGCCTTCTTCTTGAGCTCACCGATGAGCACTCCGGGCTTCAGCAAGAAACCGGTGGCCCTCCCCGATTTGGTGACCTCTAACTCCGTCCCCAGCACCTTATCGGCGCCGAGGAAGCTCTTCACGAAGGGCTCCACCATAATTCGAGGGTTCGCGGTCACAATGCACCGCTTCCCGAACGAGTTGAACACCCTCCAGCTCTCCGGATGCACGTCCTCCGCGTAGAATTTGGGCAGCACCGATTGCGCCACCGTCGCGATGTCTCTCACTTTGAGCCCCGCGAAGGAAACGTAAACTAGAATTTGGATTGCCAATGACTCCGAGAAGAATATGTACGTGATGTATACGATGGGGACGGACAGGAGGAGGAGGACTGCCCTGAGCAGGCTGCCGGCTTCGAGGGCGACGAGCATGAAGTAGGGGAATGCGCTGCGAGAGACGAGGAGAGTGCCATCGAGATCGGCTGCGATCGTCTGATCCGATCTTCCCTCCGAGCTACATTTCTCTATTGGCTTGAACCTATGATCAGCCCCCATGTGTGTATGATGTGTGTACGAACGAATGAATGATATTCTTTGCAGATTGAGAGATACAGAGGAGGAGGAGGAAGAGAGGAAGAGAGAGATCAGTGAAGAAGGAGGAGAGGGTGGAGGGTGGGTGGTTTTGAGTGGTCTCGGAGTTAGAGCGAGAATATAAATATGGGTGGAGGTGAATGGGAAGGTGAGCGAAAGAAGCCTCGCGTACGACGGTTGCGAGCTAACTTGTGAGGCTGGTATTATTCCAGAGACCAATCAGTGGGTGCGTGTGTGTGTGTGTGTGTGATTTCGTTCCATGTGAATCCAAAGCCTATTTATTTAAATAAGTCGACCAGGCAGAAGGGATTTTGGGCTCCGCTTTTCCCACCAAACTTGAAAGGAAAGCGGAGAAAGGGGATGTATTTTCTTTCTTTTTTCCACATTAAATTTAAACAGACCATTTTTTGTTTTTTCTTTTCTTTGGCGCCACTCATGTAGAGCCCGGGAGGCCGAGCCCCCCACCCCCGAAATACGAAGAGGTGCATTTAACTTAAAAGCGACCGCAACAATCACGAGCGTGGGAGAGTAGGTTTCCACGAGTCGGATTAGTTAGTTGGGAAGTAGGCAGTTGCGTCTTTTGCCCTTCATTAATTAATTTTGGTTTACTTCATTCACCCTCTTCTTTTCATCCATTGAGCAAATACAACCTGGCAATCACCTCCGTCTGGGTTTTTTTAAAACGCCCGCTTACGTATTATCTTTTATATTATATTATATTATATTATGCCAACGACGTAGTCAATTGAGTCTACCGACTGATTGATTATAGTTTGCCTTCCCTTGTATATAAATATGCAACTTGAATGGCCCACGGCATGTCTATTAATAGTTCGATTTTATTATTGATCTCGTAAATTACAGCCCTCACTTTATGAGTGATGCCCCTTCTATCAATAAAATAAGTAATATTATTTGTATATTTAAAATTAGATATACCACATACATTTTATTCTTTAAATGACTGATGAAATTTATCCCGTTCTAAAATAGGTAGACTTCATTCTCCCATGCAAAAATAAGCATTTTTTATTTTTTATTTTTTTTATATCCAGATGCGTAGAAATTTCTTAGGCACAGCATGATTATGCCACTACTCATTAACATCAAAATTCATCCGCTGCCAAAGAATTTATAGGATGCAGAGCAGAGCTTAAGAACATTGTCAATAGTAAGGAAAGAAAGCAGAAAGAAAGAAAAGAATACTCGGGCTTCTATAGGGGACAGGATTCCAGAGCATTTTTGCTAACCGAGCAGGGGCCGTGGTGCGAACCAACTCCCGCAATTTCCGAAGCAAGTCACTGCCACCAGTACTAAGACCCGGCCCCGGCAGTGTGGTATGCAATAGTTAATGTACGTGACGAGGTCAAAACGATCCCCATCATGTGCACAGCGAATGTACACAGCCGGATGCAAGTAAGCATGCGTTTATTGCTCCGGAGGAGGAGCCTTACAGGGGTAACGCGATGGCGATCGCGATCGGTCTGCGATTTGACTTCATAATCCAAGTTAATTGACCAGATGAAGATAAGAATTTCTTATCCTCATTGAATCCCGAGTCTTATTAATGTCCCTTGGTTTTTGATCTTTCTGTTAAGCACGACAAAGGTTGGCCGAACAAACACAAGGAAAGATAAAACTATTAAGCACCATTCAAGTACGGATCAAACAATCAATTGCCTTGGACTGAAAAGAAATGCACTAGAAAAATATGACAGTAAGGCCTCAGATTTGAATCACGGCCCAAACTGGTAAGCCAAGCTCGTGATTCGATAATCTTTACTCGACACAAGTTGAACAAGAAATTAGAAAGACCTCTAAAACCACTTCCCCAAGCTTGTGATTTTGCCTCAGCTCAAATAGTGACATATTTCAGGACCCTCCTGATCATCAGTAATTAAATCTCCAAGCATGCAGGATGGGCACAATGTCCGGAATAGCGCTCATTACCTGCCTTAACAAGGTCATTTGCAAGTCCAATTGGGTTTCTTTGAGGAAACAAAGCGAGGATGGCCCTTCTCATTCAAAATAAGTAATTAGAAATAGATGCATACTGCTCAAGCTATAAAAGGAAAAAAAGAATCATGAGCGGTTGTTGGACGACATTAATACATTGCAGCATTATTATGCCAAGACTATTCGCGACTAGTTAAGAGGAAGACAGTGGATAGAGATGGGCTTTGTTGGATATATCTATATGCTTATTATCCTAGGCACAAAAGTATAATTGATATAGATGTAGCTACCCCAGTTGCCTAGAGAGTCTAATTTAGGGCCTCCCCATGATGACCGCTGCTTCTGCTCAAGTGTTGGTTAAGTGTAGCTGTTTAAATGAAATGTTGGTTAAGTATACCCGTTTAAATGGTTATTAATATATATTTTTTTCCCTAAAACCAAGGCCGCCCCCTCTCCAAATAGCTTCCCACTAAACCAGAAGATTCTTCAAATTGAGGTATCTTCTTGTGGTTTCTCAACAATCTCCTTCTCACAGCAAAGGTTTAAGGTTTTTTTTTTAAAAAAATTTGACTAATTCTTCTGATGTTGGACAGAAGCTATTCCAGAAGCAGCAACTACTAAATCCACAAGGAGCAGAGGTTAGGCTTCCTAAAGAATGTTGCAAACCGTACAAACTGTGCGCTTTCAAAGTTTCTAAGATCAGTCTCTCTTTCGAGAGAGGTAGAGTGGGTGATTAGGAAAAAGGGTAAGGTGGTCCTAGGAGGCTTAATGAATGCTCCCATAGGTGGATAGGTGAAGGGAGAGATGGGCGCCACCACGGCCTTTTGTTTGGCGACGCAGTGATGCCCACCTAGTAATGCTCCTTAATGGATACCTCTTCTCTGTATCCTACTCAATGCACATGGCTTTGGCCCTCCATTTCCACCTAACTTTTTACGGAATAACCTCCCTGCATTAATGAAATGATCCCAATCCAACTCACCCTTCACCCCCTCTCACACAGAGAGAGAGAGAGAGAGAGAGAGAGAGAGAGAGAGAGAGAGAGAACCAATTACAATTAGTGAAGCCAGCGACCAATACCACCTATTCTTATTACTTTATGCCAAAATTTGCTTTCAAACAGTTACTCATTCAAGCTTTACACTAGCAGAAAAAATGAAATCAATATTCCTCGAGGAGAGAATCAATCAAGATCTTCACACACATGTTAAATCTTCACATGAAAATTAAGGAAATCAATGGACCTAAGTCTCCGTACATAGAAAATAATAAGATTTACGGATTTTGGTGCCCACAGCATAGGATAATACTACAAGAATGTGTTCTTCCTAGCTTGAGATAGTTTCACCATTTAAGAAATAAGTAGGTGTAGTCACCAGATTAGATCTCTACTACCTATTTTACACACTGCTTTATTACTGCTTTCTCCCAGTATGATGCACGAAAGAGACAACTCCCATATGGGTGCAATAATTCGAACAGTTTGTTACAATAACGTAACCAAGCCCGAAAGCTTCAATTATGTATACTGTTTCTGAATACCTCAAATTAGCATTTTGTTGAATGCATGGTTATTACAATTGCCATTCCCCCTAATGCTACAATGACCTGTTGGACACAACTTTATGGTTATAAAGCTGTACAGAACTTAATAGACATAAATGACACAAGTGGCCCCACCATAAGCAACTAACCAGCCTATATTAAAAAAATCTGTAAACTCTTTTGTGGTCTGTAAATTCGATGAAGAAGTAGAGCAAGGCAAATTTGAAGAAAAAGTAAGAAGAGATCCACTACATTTATCAATTAGTTATTGTAGCAGGTGGGTTGGTGGAGCTAAAAAGGGAAAATGGGTACATGCAGCAATAGCAAGAACATGGTTGTAAGCAATGAAATTGGAATTGGTTGAGCGAGGAAAAGACCCCCAAATCATACTACCTACGGGAATCATCTCTTGCCAACTTGATGGGTAAAACTTTCATTATTTGGTCTTTGTTTATTTTTATCTAGTAAATACTCCTATTACCAATATGATAAAAATATTACAGAAAGAAATATAATATCAGAATGTCCACTAAAGTCTGCATCAATAACGCAGTAAAAGGAGTTGTACTAGCTGTATGAGAATATTGATTGATTGGTTAAGATATGGGAGCTTTGTAACTTCAACAGCCTAAAAGAGAACTTAAAAAAAATTACATGTTGGAAAGCTGTATCCAATTTGGCCCTAGGCATGGACAAGCAATACCACTGGCGCATCTCTCTTTAGTGGTCAATCAGTGGACCATAGCATATACAGTGCTCTCTTAGATATGTGTGCTGTGTGTGCATCCAAACACACTGGCAGAGAGTTTTTACTTATTTCAATGTTCAAAAAATTGATTTTAGGGAAGATGGACTCACTATTTAGCTCAAGGGTGGATACTCGAAAGCAAAATCTACAAATTTTACTTTGATTACTAAATGGAAGTACTATAAAGTTAAAAATGAAAATTCATATGTTTCTATCCCTAGTTGTAGATGCAATTGAAAAAATAGCCTTATTAACGCTATTAAATATGACAGTTTGGAGGTGTTTATTTTTGGCATATTCGTATTTCACATATGATATTACGAAGAACTGTAAGGTGTTACACTGATTTTACATTAATATTTAGGGTGTTTCAAATTTAACATCTGTGCAATTCTATATGATCTACACGAAATCAAATGCTTACTACAAATAGTATGTTTGAGGCCAGTAGAGACAGCTACTGAAAAGGGGTTGGAGCGGATCTGGCAACTGCGCCCTTTGTTCGGGTCCAGTAGAGACAGCTGACCACCTCTTTGTCACCTGTGAAGTTGTGAGTCTCCTGTTGGAGGGTTTACTTCCTAACAAGAGGGAAGTTCGTATCTACAGAGCCGGAGACAAGTTGTGGGAGGCGAGCAAATGCAAACAAGGTGCCCTTGGAAGAAAGGAACTTGCTACAATCGCCGCATCTTGGTGGACCATTTGGTTAGAACGAAACAATAGACGCTTCGAAAGCAAGAAACGTAGTCTGGGGACTTTGTTAGCCGAGATTCGTTCGCTACGAGCAGCTTGGAATTCGTTTTGCTCTTGATAGTTTTTTTTTTTTTTTTTTTTTTTTCGCTTTCGTTCTCGCTTTCGAGATGAGACCTGGTTGCCTCAATCTTGTAGCCAAGTTCATCATTTCTATGAATGAAGCAGCAGCATGCTATCTTTTCTAAAAAAAAAAGTATGTTTGAGGCCCTACCTCAAGTGCAGTGAGTAGTCCCAAAATCAGTGACTTGTATTATGCCAAGATCTGAATTCCAAAGGCCAAATGGTCCTAGAAGTGAGAAAGAGCGAATAAATAATTCCAATCTAGCTTTAAGGGCATGATAGATCACCTTATAGAGAAAAGTACATTATCTGGAAGAATAATGATTATTAGAACCTCATAATGAACTAAGCCCAAACACTTACATAGTAATTACCAAAAAAAAAACTTCCATCTATGTAAAAGTTGTTCCATTATGGGTGGTTCAGTCAATTCCCTGTCCCTAAAGTACAAAATGGAAAAGCTAAGCAAAGTTATGAAATAATCAAGTTACAATCTATATAATGAGTTCTGACAGCCGAGAAAATATATTGAGAAAGCCTTTCAAAGTAGGTTAACCTAAATATGAATTTAGGTGCCCATCTTTCATTGAGCAATTATGATACGCTAAGCCAATTAGATTCTCTTTTTCACTTAAGCTATTGAATTAGACCAGATATGAGATGTTTTGCAGCATTATAACTCAGTTAGAGCTTGCCATTCTCATATCTGCTCAAGTGAAATTCATGACACTACCGGTTTACAGTCAAGAAAACTTAAAACTCGAAAATTCATCAGTGGCGCAAAATTTTAGTAATTAAACTCTCACTAAAGAGCGAAAAAAATCAAGTAATACAGCTGCTAGTTAATGAAACCATACAACTACCTTTAATCTTATCTTCAGTATGATCAATGCAGTCCTGCCTAGTGTTGATTTACATCTGAAATGGCAAGTGGTCCACTACAATCAGTCATATGCACTTAACATTTGTAATTTGATGTTTGAATGAAGCGGTAGCATGCTACCTTTCTCTCTCAAAAAAAAAAAACATTTGTAATTTTATAGTGAAGTAAAAACAAGACAAAACAATTCTAAGCAGCAGCTTGTCCTTATGGTTTAAAGAAACCATAATGACACCTAAGAAATTCAGCCTAATCTCATTTTTTAATTTTCCTTCTTAATTCTGGAGATGGGCCATTTGTAATTTAATTTACTACGTAAAAAATAGAAACACGATACACCCCACATAGAATCAGATGGATAAGCCCAACAAACTTCTTTTAATTAGTGTTGTGGCTAGAGATCACTATCCGACAAACTTAACCTAAACACAATGTTTCCTACGGGAGTTTACTTTAGAGATTACAGAGAACACACCAACTTTAGTTCTTATACAAGTTAAACTTCAGATATCGAAGAAGTGCTTGTGCAAACAAATATTCCTATGTGATGTTGATATACATTCGCGTGGAGGTGAGCTTATATTGGACTGTGATAAAGGACTATCACAGAGCATGGTTCACATAAAGAAGGCGACTCATAATTGTGCATATCGCCTCCTTTCAATGGGGTCTGAACAGAAGCAAAAATCATCTTATAAGCAACCTTTTCTTTATTGTCTATAGCAGGCAAATTAAGCAATCTCCACAACCGGGACTTTTTGAACAAGAAAAAGAGTAAAATCATTAGTGACGCATATTAACAAACACCTGGTGGTGGTGTGCCCACAATGTAGTGATAGACCGCATAAATTTAACAGATATTACCTAGAAGCGGAATAAAAATAGATTTAGAGAAAGAAGAAAGGTTTCTTTTTCTGAATTGAATATTTCTGAGACTTGTAATGGTTTTCGCCGATACCTGGAGAAGGAGAGATCGCACGGTGGCGGGGTATGCCGTATGCGGGAGAATGGGAGTCCCTTCGGCCGAGAGTTAAAACAGAGTGCTCAACCGCACTCCCAAATTAGGCCTTCAAAAGTCGGCGGCGAAACACATACTTTGCCGACTTCGGTTGAAATACAAGATTGAAGTCGGGGCCGAGTACTCTCGACGTGCCGACTAATGCAAGCCGCTGGCCCACTTCACGAGGAATGAGAGAAGGCCCTCTCGGACTTCAACTGGTCCAACGTACAAGGCCCAGCCCCGGACTCCTCCCTCTCTCTCTCTCTCTCTCTCTCCCTCTTTCCCTTCCCCTTCCCCTTCTTCCCCCACCCCGACGCGGACCTTTCTCTAATTCGTTCTTCTATCTTAAAACTCCGCAGCAGGCCGAGTGAAGAGACGGAAAAGAGGAAGCGGGAGAAGAGCTCCAAATCTAATCAGGTGCACGATGCCCGATCCGATGTATTATTGTTGATATTTCATAGTATATAATCATAATAATTCACTGTTAACTTCAGATATTTTTGTATGAAAATTATAGCATAATTGTTTTCGCACTTTGATGATGATTGAGTATGGAAAAGCGCGTATGCAAACTCGAGATTGTTGTTGTTGTCCCGGATCAAAACGACTCCGGATGGATTCAATTTAGTAATATGTGTTTATTCTCCGGATGGAAGAAGTTGCTATTCGGTAAGTTTCAAAGGGTACTGAATTGTTGTCGTAAGTCAGAACGATCGCTTTCTTCATTTTTCTCTGCATGGCTGCTGTATGATTTATATATTACATCCTTTTCTATAGTTTGATCTTGGATCAAACAAGAAGATTAAGACCGATGTGTACTCCATTCGAGCAGGTTGATCACTAATTCTACACCCGCTTTAGCTTAGGACTAACATCTCCGTCCACCATCTGATCGTCAGATATGACATTCGGTTGCTTCTTCTGGATTTGTGTTGAAGTCTTAGCTTACTTCAGGGCACTGTCAATACAACTGTCAGTCTATTGCACAATGGGGTTCGTGGCTGTGGTGAGCCTAACAGTACCAATATGAATTGCTGGAATCCGTTCTGTTTCAGGCACACAAAAAACGTTAGATGATATGTATTTTGGGAATTAGCAGGTCTTTCTGTCTTTCACGAGATGCATGCAATACAAGCATTACGTAAGGCCATAATGCGGTAGCTGCATATTTTTACCTATTTATCTGTATTTCAAAGGTGATATATTTGGTAAGTTTGATATTCCAACTGAAAAGCTGAGTGACATTTTGAATAATTACGACTTGTTCCTTCCCTTTTTAAATTATAATAAAGATATTCCACAATGGCAATCAGCTTATGAAGCATAAAAGCAGCTTATGTTTGCATATGAGTGGCTCACTTTTGTGGCAGAGCTAGAAAAGATCAGTAGGAGATAGTAAATTAGTGCACTTCCAAACATATAGCACCCAAGGAAATTGTGAGAGCATTTTGACACAAATAAACAAAGTTTGTTTATTACTATTTTCTTTGTCCAATCATTAGTTAGGAACTTGAATTCTATTAGAGGAGAGGATATGTGATTTGTTGGACCCTCTATACTTCATAATATCTTTTTCTCTATTAAGTTAAATGGTGAATAATCAATAGTTGAGAGTAATTCATTTACCATACTAATTACAACTGGTTGTGGTGGTCACGTGCCCACCCTAACCCCCCACTAGTTCCGCCCTTGGCTCACTACATTCTTCCATCAAAGTTCTTCCTTCTTTCTTTAACTGCTCATGATAGGTTTGGTGCAATGTTGAAAGTTTCACTTTAAAGATGGCTTCATATGCGTCCAAGACTATGCATTCTGATGTGGTGATACAATTACTTTTATTGTGCTTTAAAACACACTTGGAAAACCTTTTAATAGTATAGAAGAAAAAAGAATGTAGTCGCCAAGACATAAAATTCAAAAGTTAAGTAGCCCCAACATTCAGTAGTGCTTTTAAGCTACGAGCTGATCGGCAAATATTGAAATGGTAGGTTAGAAGAGAAAACTTTCAAGGTTGTAAAAGCAAGATCTTTTTCTTTTATACTTGTTATCTTGCCTGCTCGGAGAAGGGTTTCTGATGCAGTTTTCCTGAAGCAGTTACTGTCCAGCAATCATAAATTGCAGAACAGTGAGAACATTGTCTTTATCTCTGTCTTGGTTCTTCCAATTCCTTCCAAACACAAATTTCATTCATGGTCTGTTATTTGACCAAAAAGATTTAGCATGAATTTGATCTTTTCCCTCTACTTCCATGTGATTAGGTTGTCTCTTCATCGTAACAATTGATAGAACTGCCGAAATTGAAATCTAATAATTTCATAGTTTTGCAAGTGTAATCTGAACCTTGTTATTAATTCGCCTTGCTGATGGATAGATACCACTTTTGACGCCTCTCTGATGCAGTACAAGAAGCCTTAATTACATGAATAGCAAATGCTGGGACTAATGTCAGATACAATTTTCTCTTTGTTTTTTGCCTGTTCATATTTTTCATTGGGTTGGTAGGTGTCTATTTCCTTTGTTAATTATTTTGCAAAACACATAGCTGTTGTCAAGTAGAACCATGGATTCAACCTATCTGGCTTGTAGCTGCTGCTTTCTGCATTTTCACGTCTTTTACTTTCTTTTTTTTTTGAGAGAAAGGTAGCATGCTACCCGCTTCGTTTATTTTTGAATTAAACTAGGCTGAAAATGTGAAGCAACTAGGCTTCGAACTTGGAATCTCGGATATCAACCACCATGGATTCAACCTATCTGGCTTGTAGCTGCTGCTTTCTCCATTTTCACTTCTTTTACTTTCACAATGTCTGTGTAACACCTATAGTAAAAAGAGTAAAAATATGGGACTTAAAGAGGGAAAAACATACCATAAGCAAGGGATAAGGGAGAGTCAAACTGGAGCAGGAACACAAAGAGACAAGGAAAAGTGGTGCATAGCTTATGTGAGGAATCGGAGAGCCGCTCCGTGGTCGTCTAGCACTTGTTACTGGAGTATGGAAGCAGAGCGGGGATCGACGCCTCTGAAGGGAGATGGAGAGTGGAACGCAGGAGAAGAATGGGCGATTAGGCTCCTTCGAGAGGTTGCAGTGGAAGGACAACGGGTTGGATGGAGAAGGCTCACTCGATCCGTTACGACCAGAGAAAGATGGCCCAGGCCCAAACGGGATTAAGCCCATATGCAACAGCAACAGTGAATGTAGCTCTAGATAGGGAGTAGAACCTTACAGTTTACTGTTTTCACATTCCAGTCCAAAAGATAGCTATAAATAGACTTAGTTGTAACTAACTGAGGATATAACAGAATTACAGTTTACTTCTCTACACTCTCAATATCTTTTCCCTCTCTTCCTTCTCTTCCTTCTCCTTCTCCATTCTCTGTCTCTTCCCAAATTCCCCTCAGATCTCCGCGCAATTACAGTTTACTTCTCTACACTCTCTCAATCTCTTTCTCCTCTCTTCCTTCTCTTCCTTTTCCTTCTCGGTTCTCTGTCTCTTCCCCAATTCCCCTCAGATCTCCGCGCATTGATTCCCTTCATCGAGTTGAAGTGGGATTCCTGGATCTTCATCGGCGCCATCTAGTTCCCCCACTCGTTGCACCTCCGACCTACAAGTTACGCACTAACACCTATGATACCATCCTGATCGCAGCGATAAGCCCACTGTGTGGTTGCATCTTGATCTGGGTGTTACAGTCTGATCTAGATTATGTCAGACAATAATTGGAATTCGTCTGTGCTTTCAAATAATTTCTGATATGATATAGGGAGCCACATATCAGTGGCAATGACTGACTTAAAATCTGCCTATGTGTTAGTGGACTCAATTTGGTGAAAATTGTTGATCAGCAGCATGAGTTTGTGCCTAGAAAATAATTTCTTATGCATAATTGCATTAAACTTGAGTAGCTTAAGATAGATGGATCAGCTATTCAACACTGTTAGGCTGTACTTTGGAATACCCTCATGTTCTTTGATAGCCGTTATAGGCTTAATTTTTCTTGCATGTAAAGCGGGCCCGACGAATAAATTTTATTCGAAGAGGACAATCATACTGTGATTCAAGCTATGAAGTCATTTTTGTTGCTTACTGCTTGGGAGATAGTCTTGACAATGCACTAACTTAGCTTGCTTCCTCTTCTTGCCTACTGCTTGGGAGATGTTCTTGATAATGCACTAAGCTACGACATTACAATTATGGAGTTGCTTGGCAGAGAATAACCAGTAAAAAAGTTGGTGCTTGCTGACTCTAAGGCCTATGTGCTCACCTCATAGTTATATCGGCTTCACGTGAGATAGGATGATCCTTCAATAATCCGGAGCTAGAGCCTTGCTGGTCAATGCAGCATCTCATTTCTTGGATTTTTAGATTTGACTGTTTTAGTGTGGAACTCAACATGTTTGGAAGGTCTAAGGTAAAATCAGAATTTTACTCTTAAATTTGTTAGAAGTCAATCTAAAGCTATCTTTTGGTGGGATTTTGTAACGATTCAGTCCGCTAGTACTAATAATTCATTTGGTCTAAATCATTGGGCCTAAATTCTTAAGGCCACTTATAAATTCTAGGTTGCCTGCCATATATGAACCCCTCACACTCTATTGAGGTGTCGCTTACTCCATCCATTTTTAAGCTTTGATATGATCGTCAATCCAATCACACACATACCTTAAGATCACTAAACGATGTGAGATTCACCTCACACTTTTGACTGGTGAACTAGTTTTGATAACAACTATAATGACTCAACCCAATAACATTAATAACTAGTTAAACCTAAAATACTAGTCTAAAATGCTGAAGTTTAGTTATTAGTTCAAATGTACCCGTCACATATAAGTTTCTCATACTCTTCTACATTGTTCGACGCGGGACTACTGGAATGCCATAGATTTTAAGCTCAAAGTTTTGTCATATGAGCAAGATGCTGCGTACTACTGAAAAAGGATCTGATAGGCTTATCTATATGCACAACTGCAGCAAGTTTTGTGAAGTATGTATATATCTGGAATAGTATTCATCAGGATTCAGGGGCCAGTCATCTCATAAATACATAAGAACTTGCATGAGTTCAGGTAATGCTTCTATAGAATGTTGTTCAAGTAAAGTTGTTTGAAAAGCAGCTTTCTTATTAAATATTTTTAATAACTTCCTCCATTGCATTAGGGCCTGTTTGGCCCTGATGGCACGGTAATCACTACTCATAATCACTTCGCTCGGAATGGATTCCACGCAAAGCTCCTAAAGGGGCTTCTTACTATTTGCCTTTCCATGCAACAGAAGCAGTTGTGAGCACGCAATCAAATCTGGTGTGTTCAAAGGTATTCTTGCAAAACAAAAACCCGGCAAAGTAGGTCCTAAGTAAAAGATTCAAATTGAAGCTTCTGCCTTAGGGGCAAGAAGTTCACTGTAGCTTTTTGGGAACAACTGCTTCTCGAAGTAAATAAGAGCTGTTCAAGAGTCATTATTTAGCCTGAAAGGCTTTTTTGAATATTGCTAACTACAGCATATACGGAAAGAATTCAAACAGCATTTAGCAGCAGCAGTAGATTCCTTGCAATCCAATTTAGAAGTTGATGCATCTATTCAGTAAGAACAGAGCTCATGGAATACAGATCACACGAGGTGCAGCTTGGGTCATGGTCCCTGCAGATGAGATTGAGACCGGACCGCATCAGTGGGGTACGGGCGTATCCGCAATGGGTCCTCACATCCTCACAAGTCACACCCAGCATCACGACGATGCACGAGCCAACAAGCCTGCCGAGTTGGCACCCTCACAGATAGACCCACCACTCCACTGGGTTGCAAGATATTTCTCCATTTATAGTGTTCTTATTATGTACCCTTCAAAGAAAACCCCTCAAGGCCAGAATTTTATATTCTCCTCGTATTTCTCTATTTAGAAAGGCTTTACAAGAGGAAAAGAAAATTAAAGGAAGCAATAGGTCAGTATGTGATCCTAAAAGACAGCATATTTGAAGTGAAACATCGGTGATGGATACGAGGGGTTGCAGACCTCCCGCACGGCCCAATGTGCAGGAAATTCTTACCACTGTACATCTAAAATATTGGAATTCTATCCATGGTTACCAATGATCTGACATGCGGTCAGACCAGCGGTTGTGATGAGCTCTACCTTTAGATGGACGGTTAGATTAGATCATGTCTAAGGATTTGCTGAATTGCACCAAGATAAAGGGACAGTATCATCTTGAGAATGAATAGCATGATGAATGGCTCAGACTTGTTGAGCTGCAAGTGAACACAGACCCTTGCAAGTTGCAATTGGGATTCCAAATTGGAGCTACCATGCAAAGACCGTTTGATGAATTATTCTTCAAACAGTGTTGTTTGAAGAAGCATTATTATAAAATACTTGTGAAAGCTTTCTTCTGTAGCAGAATTTTGCTAAATTAGAGTTTTCTTTTTTAGACTCAAAATTCCTTTTCTGTTTCTTGTTGTAGAAAAAGTTTTGAATTTTATTTTTTTTACCAGACTTTGTGCTAGATACTAATGCTGTTAAAAGTAGCAGTAGAGCAGGACCAAACAGGTCCCGCCATTTTACTAAGGCTATAGAATTGCAAACGGATAGACATGCGAAGAGCGCAAGGATAAGTATGGTGATGAGATGAAGGATGTGGAGGCTTAGAGAGCAACGGAGAGAGAGTAATGAACATAGGAGATACATAAAAGAGAGAGAGAGTAATGAACATAGGAGATACATAAAAGATAAGGAGTGTTGGGGTGGGAGCTTGTGGCGTCTGCCTGTAAATTGCAAGAGGAGAGTCCTTGTCTGGTGCTGAGACCACATTAATCTCCGGTGCCCCTTCAACCTCTATTCCTAACTTCATCTCAAAGAATAATACTACTTGTACATCCAAAAGTTGAGCGTAAATTTCATACCTATGCATTTAAGAAGTTAGGCATCGTTTTTTAAAAAAAAATTTATTTTAAGAAAAGATTGATAAAATTAGTGTAAATATATTAACTCTCGGATGGATAAAATGTAAGATTTGCACCTGCTTTGTGAACGCTCAGATAGCATTGGTCCATCGTGAGTCTACAGAATCAAATTTGAAAGTAATCTATGCAGTTGTGTGGACTAAATTAATATCCTTATTCTTTTTTTTTTGAGAAAAAAAAAGAAAAAAAAAAGAATAAATTAATATCCTTATTCTTGGAATATGCGTTACCCATTTATAAGTTGTATACGTTATCCTTCTGAGAAGGAAACACATCGTGCTAATGCAGTAGCTTCCCTTTGGATTTTTTGCTAACTAGTTATTCTGTAATAGGAAATGCCCTTAACTTGTTCATCTTTTCTCATCAGTATTTTTTACAGAAGTAACAAAATTAGAGTACTCGAATTTTATTACCGCAGTACTTGATCATATACCATCACAAATACAGAATGCCTCCATGGGCAACAATTAACAGCAAGAATCTGCAGTAAAACACCACTCCTAACAGGTATACTAGGCACTCTCTTGAACTAATCTGTTTAGTTTCTGCAGTGATAATATAGAGGGACGGATAAGGATACAACATTTTCTGTAAGCAGTTGGAGGCAATACACATGCTCTTATTCTAATTACTGTTATCTGAAGTGACTAGGATAATCAAATTCTTGTTCAGCAAAATACACGCAACCCATTTAGCATCTGGCGGTTGAAGGGGTTATTCTTTATTGACATTAAGCTAGTCAGTATTAAAGAGTTTACTGATGATCTGGTCAAACAGCAAGAGCGAAACAGCAAATAAGACATGGCTCATTTCCAGATCATTGAGAAAACCAAATCTAAACTCCTTCTGTTCACCGCCTGAAGAGGGAGAACAAAAGGTAAACAGTGCACATTTTGAAAGGGTTGAATCACTGGTCAGTTTCATAAACTGTTTCAAACTAGAATCTGAATTGAGTCGATAACATATTATTTTGTTTGAAAAAGGAATACATGATTATAGGTTCAAATTGTGATGAAAGACCAAACCTCTTGGCCAACCTTAAGGTGGGCAGGGGAGGGGAGGGTTCGAGTCCTCTCTGTGCTCAACTTTAGAGCTTGCGTCCCTAATTTTAGGTTTAATACAAATAGGTTTTCCAAAGTTCTTGATGATATTATGACTAGGCTGGTTCAAAAAAGAAATGATGAACAAAGAGACGGGAATCAATAGACAACAAACCATGCATAGCCCCATAGGTTTTCAAGATATGTGGACATAACTTGCCTTGCTTATTCTTCTACTAATGTATTTTCCTATTCTGTCAATGGCTACTTCTCGTGAGGCTCAATCTCAATCTCAATCTCAATCTCAATCTCAATCTCAGACGTCATTTGGATTCTGCGTGAACGAATCTTAGACTTTATCCGTTCAATATTATCAATCTTTCACAGCCCATTGTCAGATTAGCACAACACGGTCGATTCAAAGCACAGTTAGCATTTTGTTCACCTGTACTCATCTAATTTCACCGTTCATTTCTGTCCTGGCAAAATTTTTATCTCACTTGCTCGTTAGCTAGTGAATACAAGAATCGTGTAACAAAACGTAGAATATGCCAACTGTTGAAGAAGTGAAATACCAATATCACAAGTTCAACTCATTTTTAATTTCTCGTTTTTGCCGATATATCTAAAAGTTGGATTAACTAAATAATAAAAAAAGGTTACACTAACCTTGAGCAAATTGATCATGATTCTTACTATTTTCTTAGTAAGATTACAAAATGTCAACTTTAAAAAGGACTATTGCAAAACTAGAAAATAAAATAGAGCAACGTGATGAGAGTGGCCAAAAATTAGATTGGAATAACTAGAAAACCATAATGTTTGCTTTAAACTCTTTAAATAATGCGAAGAGGAATCGATGAATTTTCTTTGGCGGAATGTTTAGGATCCCCACAAAGGATTTCCTATTGGTGATTGACGTTTCGATAAATTCATATTATATCTTAGATTACAAGTATAATATTAATAATAATTTCTAAAAATAATACTTTTGGATACCAGCAGGCAGCAGCGGATATTTATTTAATTTTTCCCTTCAAGATATTCTGATTTTTCTTAACTGCAGCCTCGCACGGCACAAGTTTAAATCCTGAACCCAACAGCCACTGAAGTGGACGGGGGGGGGGGGGGGGGGGGGGGGGGGGGGATTGCTGCAAAAGGTGGTGGTGAACTTGAACAGGCGAGGAGGTGCTCAGTGCATCAGTGCATACTACCTCCATGGTGACTCACGGACACGTGTGAGTTTAAAGCATGGGCGGTTCACGTTTCCCTCAGCGCAGGGCTACTGTCACGTACCGGTGGGGCACACGTGAACAGGGTCGACGCGTGTAGCCGGATCCGCTTTCACTCTCCTCCCTAAACCTAAAGGAGACTTTAACGGAAGGTCACGCGATGAAAAACGCTGCTAATTCTTTCTACGCACTAATTATCCGCCTCGTATTTATTTATTTTTATTTTATTATTATTATTATTATTTTTTTTTTTGAAAAATCATAAAAAAAAAGGACCCAACAAATAATTAGTTCAGATATTTCCGAGTAATTTTCTATCTCTTTTCCTATTATTTATTAAGGTCTGGAGTGGGTGGGGGAGAGAAGAGCCGTACACAAGTGAGGCGGTGTTTGATTCTTTGGGGTGGGCCGCCCATTCTTATTTGCCGAGACAAATAAATTACCAGCCTTAGCGACCCAATTCGAGCGAGCCTCCTCCTCCTCCTCCTTCCCAATCCCCTCCTTTTTCTTGTACTTTGTTTCTATATATATATATATATATATTGTACTTCCTTTCCACCAGCTGTGCTGTGCTGTGCTGTGCTGCTGTGGACGGGAAATATCTGTTAGTCCGGAGGAGGAGGATCGCTGAAGCCCATTTCTTTTTGCCCCTTCGCAGCGCGGTAATGATGGCGGTAGAGAGATGAAGATTCTTTACTAGTACGACTGTTTACTTTTTATTACTGGATCCTTTTAACGAGCTTTCCGGGTGTTTCGTTTGTTGACCTTTTTCATTCCTAATCAATTGTTTAGTATTCAATTTGGTAATTCGTTATTTACTTGTATTTAGTTAGCTTCGGCTGCCTGTGATCCGAGTGAGGAGCGGGCGACCAAAAGAATGGAAGTCCAGGTCGCCGGGTCCCGCCTGCATTTGTCGCAGCTGTTACCTTATGGCCTCTCCTCCTCCGCCCAAGCCTTCGCTGCTTCTGTGGGATCATCCGTCTCTTCTGCAAGGAAAGCAGCCTTCCACGGCTCCGATCGCTCAATCGCCTGTCAGGTCGTCGTCCCGCGCCGGTCGCCTTTCCTCGGCACTGGATACGGCAAGCTGCTGAGGACGCGGCCCTCGGATGCGACGGCGGGCGGCGGCCAGCAGGCGCCGCGGAGGCCTTTTAACGCGAGACTGCCTGGCAGCGGCAGCGGCAGCGGCAGCGACAGCGACGACGAGGATGAGGACGGGGAATTCGCGAGGAGGAGGCTCCGGGAGTTCACCCGTCGCCTTCGAAACGAGGATACCGATGGCTTCGTCGTAGATCCTGAACCGAGAAATGAAGACGCGGCCGGACGGTGCGGCGGTTCCCATTTCCCCTCTGTTTCGCCCTTCTCCGCCGCGGACGAGCACGGGCCCGTGCATCATCATCCCTGGCTGGTAAGGGGGCCGGAGTGGCCTGATCGGGACGACATGGTGGTCGCAGCGACCGTGGAGCGGAAGGCTAACAGAGTGGAGATGCCGCTGTCGCTGCGGATCATAAAGCAGAAGAAGCAGCAGCAGCAGCAACAGCGGCAGCAGGAAGGCTTGTTCGGGGAGTCGGCGTGCTGCTGCTCCGTGAAGAAGGCCTTCTCCTCCCTAGTCTTCATCATCCGCGAGCTCCACAGCTACACCCTCCACAACATGAACATGAACATGAACATGAACATGAACATGAACATGAACATGAACATGAAGGAACTCCTCGAAGCCCCCCACGGGATCCTCGCCCGCGTCCATCAGGAGATCCACGCCTCCTTCGTCTGGCTCTTCCAGCAGGTCTTCTCCTGCACCCCGACCCTCATGGTCTCCGTCATGCTCCTGCTCGCCGACTTCACCGTCTACTCCATGGCCCGCAACGCTCACGCCGCGCCGCCGACGTCGACCCAATCCGTCGTCGTCGTCGAGAGCCGCCACCAGCAGACGCCGCAGCGGCGGTTCGACCCGGCGTCCGTCAAGACGTTCTCCGTCGGGCGGACAGCATCCGTCGGAGGAGGAAGCGGCGGCGGAAGTAAGGTTCGGCCGGTGGCCGGGGCGACCGACGACGGGCGATCGGACGGCTCCTCCTCCTCCTCCTCCTCTTCGTCCTGCTATCAGAGCCGTACGATTCTTCCCCTTCCCCAAGGGGACTCGGTGGTTCGAGCTGCGGCCACAGGGGAAGGAGGGTTGGAGGAAGATGCAGCTGCGGCGCCGGCCACGGAGGTAGATGAGGAGACGGTTTGGAAGAGGGTGGTGGAAGAAGCTTCTAGAATGCAAGCAACCACGAGGGACGAGTCTCTCATGGATCCAGATACGCTGAAATGGCTCGTAGCGCCCTTTACCGCAGAGTTGGCGGCAGACGGCGATTATGCAGATTACTTGAGGACGGAGCTCATGTATCAGCAGGCTTTGTCCGAAGATCCCGGGAACCCTCTCCTCCTCTGCAACTTTGCTCAGTTCCTCCATCTCGTTCTCCGCGATCATGACAGGTATTTTCTGGTTTATTAAAGTTTCCTATCTGAATATCCTCACTTTTAACTGATCACTAGTCTACTTATGTCTTGCTGTGATCATTTATCCGCACTCGTTAGTTTCAATTGACTGCCACTGTTTACATCGGAAAAATGCTATTCTTACCGGCAACTTCTATAACAATTTACAACATTCTAAATTTAATGGCTAGATTTTATTCATTGCCTTGTGAATTACGTCGATTACCTTGTGATTGATACTTTCTTGCCAATTAAATGCGGCTGCGTCAGTAAGTTTTGTAACGATTTGTAAAATTTGCTTATAAGTATGGCATTCCTCATTCACATTAGCATCCATGATCACTAGCATAAGCTGTTTTGCGGAATTGGCTGAGTTGATTGAGGCCTCTCTTTTCAGTTTTTTTTTTTTTTTTTTTTTTTTTTTTTCTGAATTTCATTTGTCATTTGAATTTACATGCACAAATGCGTGCAGATCGGAGTACTATTTTAAGAGGGCAGTGGGTATTGAGCCGGTGGATGCGGAGTCGCTGAGCCAGTACGCGCGGTTTCTGTGGTTGGCCCGGAAGGATCTGGGCGCGGCAGAGGAGAACTACCTGCAAGCCATCAGCATTGATCCGGGCAACTGCTACCACACGGCCAATTACGCTCATTTCCTCTGGTGCACTGGTGGGGATGACACCTGCTACCCGCTTGGTGGATAGCTAGTTTTGATGTACGAATTCAAGTACTGCTGTGCTATTTAAGATGTTCGGATAACAAAAAGACGAAGCATGAGCTGGTGGGAGATGCATTGATGCAAGCGACAACAACACAGTATAAACGGGAGGGGAGGGGTTTGAAAGGAGGCAGGTGCAGATGCCCGATGCTAAATATGTTAGTTTTCTTTGCTTGAAAGTTTCACTCGTTCAGTGTAATTACTGAGCTGAGCCACTGTAACTGGTTTGGGATTCCGAAGCCCCAGAACTTATTCTGAGAACTTAGTAAATTTATCTCCAGTTTCTGTGACTTGTGAGTTGGTGGGTTGGTCTCTGATTTGCGGGTGGGGATCTTCTTTTGAGAGTTTTGTCGCTTAGGGGGGGGGACGGGTCTTGTATGCCTTGGTAATCTAGCAATAAGATAAGAGCTGTGCTGTTCTAACTTCTAGGTCAAAAGGCACTCAAGTTCTTGTAATTAGCAGTAATGATTAATAATAAATTTTTCATTGCCGGACTATATTTTTTATCCTTTCTTAATTTTTTTGATGAATAGTTCCTTGGAAAAAGCAGGCCTTTACGAAACAAATTTTCTATAAAAATCCAAACTATGTTCAATTTCATTTGCTCTGTTGATAGTAAATGAGCAAGTTTTATTGAACCACATAAATTCTGCTACATGGATAATGAGTAGATTTATTTTATCTAATCACTCAATCAACATCGATAACAAACGCTGAGCCTATTCTTCATAACCCACAGCCTTACGGCACTGTGAGTGCAAATAAGATACTAAGGGCCTGTTTGGTAAGGGGGATAAGGGGGGGAATACCCCCTTATCCCCGTGTCCATACCCAAACGGGGACAGAATGTTCCGGAATCCAAGTTCTAAGCAACCTGGAATAGCGGGTATGGATTCGGGAATTCAAATTCCAGTAAAATGGTGAAATTAGAGGAATAGCTGAGTTGGAGCGGGGTTCGAGGCAACCTTCTTCTTGCTTTCTCTTCTCCCCAACCTCACCCAGTAAAATGGTGGAATTTAAAATTTGAAGTTAAATTTAAATTTTTAAATTCGTACAAAAATTTAAATTTTGATAATTTAATTTAAAATATAAATTTGAAATTTAAAAATTTAAAATTTAAAATTTAAAATTTAAATTTAAAATTTAAAATTTTTAATTATAAATTAAAATTTTCAAATTCCAATTTAAAAAGAAATTTAAATTTTAAAATTTGAATATTTAAAATTAAAAAATTAAAATATAAAATTCAAAATTCAAAATTTAAAAGTGAAAATTAAAATTTAAAAATTTAAAATTTGAATTTTAAAAATTTAAAATTTATAATTTAAAAACTAAAAACTTAGAATTTAAATTTTAAAATTTTAAATTTCAAAATTTAATTTTATCTTAAATTTTAAATTTGAAATTAAAAATTTTGAAATTTAAAATTTAAAATTTGAGATTTGAAATCTAAAATTTAAAATTTAATATCTAAATTTAAAATTTTGAAATTAAAAATTTAAAAATTTAAATAAAAATTTAAATATAAATTTAAAAATTAAATTTAGAATTTAAAAATTAAATTTAGAATTTAAAAATTAAAATTTTAATTTAAAATAAAATTTGTAAATTTAAAATTTAAATATAAAATCAGAATCAGATTTTAAATTTTAGATCTCAAAAATTAGAAAATTAATTTATATATTAGCCAAATATGCTGTTGAGCCAAAAATGGCATTTGCATCCAAAATCATTTTGAAAAACTATGTCAAGCACCCACTATATCATAAAGGGCAAAATAGTCAATATACAAATTTATCATTTATCAATTCCTCTTATTCCTCTATACTCAACCAAACACAATTTTTTCCTATTCATCTTATTCTCCTTATTCCTATATAATTTACCAAACACAATTTTCTTTAATCCCGGTATAACTCATAAAACCAACCAAACGCAAATTTACACCAATTCCTGCTAATACCAGAATCTATACCTATCCCCGGTATAACAAAATTTTCCTATTCCTGTTACCAAACGCAGCCTAATAGACCGACTTTAAACTACGGGCGGACTCACTGATTCAATTTTGTGAAACTCCTTTTGGTGTTTGGCTAACTTTTTTCAGCAGAAAAGTTGAAAACAATTATTGTTGTTCAAGAAGAGAAAAATAAAGTAGAAAAAGAAGTTAATGGTCCTCATTTAGATAAAAAAAAAGGTAGTCGTGCTTATTGTTGTTCAGAGTTGTTTCTAGTTCCGTTGTGTTGAAAGTCTAAACTGCAGTCAGATCAAATTACGCATAATCCACGGTAACAGGATAAGCGATCCCACATGGGTTATTTCAAAGCCTGCTTAATTGTTCAGCAATTATGTCTTTTAGTCAACTGTCTCTACTGAGAAACTGCATCTAGATTGGCAGTTTGAGCTGTAATTCGGAAAAACTACCACCAGATTTTCACAGAAGGCATGCTTTAGGTCAGTATCATCTATAATTTCAATCGATCGACGATCAATTATGAAGGATCAATAATTAAAGCTAGCACAGCAGATGTAACAACAATTTGTGCCAAAAAATTGAAAGCGTACTTATCAATATTACCATCTAATTCAATAAGTGTACTAATGTTTTCCTTTCTGTTTAAATATCGGAACTAGCTAATCCATGACAAGATTAATTTGTTGGGTAGGAGCTTGTAATGTCCCGACTCACCGCAACCGTCGATGATGACAGTGCTCTGAGATGCGTACGGCTGCGGGGATGATGGTACTCGATTATCGGAGATAATTGGGTCTCGTGGGAACACAAGAGGTGAGGGAGGAGAAGATCGGGGCAAGAATAAGAAATTGAAGAGAAGCTGTGAGGGAGAAAGGAGGGTAGAAGGGAGTTTAGGGAAGAAGGTAAGAGAAGATTGGGGAAGAAGATACGGTTCTATTCATCATAATTCTCCCCTTTTCTGTTACATTACTACTTATACTCAGCTGCAGTACTAAAATGTAAAACTAGTACTAAAGTGCAAAATTACAAGTAATATGGGCTACTATGCAAACAATGTATAAAAGCTAATTGGGCCACGGTGTGTAGAGTACCGGGACTTCGTATAGTGCACCGACCTCGCAAGATGGCGTGGTGCGGGGAAATCGCTTGGGGCGTGTTCCATTTGTGTTTACAGATGAGTTCAGGTTGATTCGGATCGACACGAAAGCCCCAGCTTGAATCTGCATTTTCGGGGCATTGTGTACTTGTAGAGTACTGGATTGGATAGAGTACCGACTCCGCAGTTGTGCACAGAAAAAATTGGAAAATATTTGGGACATGTGTATTTTATGTTTACAGTGGAGTTCGGAAGGTTTCAGAGTGATGCGGAAGCTTCTAGGGCAAAAAGTGAGTTGGCGGCGAAGAAATCAGAGGCTTCAGCTTGCATCTCAGTTTTGAGGGCTTGAGTTCCGGAACCAGCAGTTTGGTTTCGGAACTTCTTGGTTGGTTCCGGAACCAGCTGTTTGGTTCCGGAACCCAGTGGTGGGTACCGGTACCCAATGGGCAGTACCGGTACCCCAAGCCTCCACATGCCAGTTTTTGCAGGATTGGATTTTTTGATTGAGGGGCACTTCAGTCTTTTCACCTCCCAGCTGCCATGCACCACGCCACTCTCTATATAGAGCCCTCCCAACCCTGCTTCTTCTCCACTACAACCAGAGGAAAAAGCAAGGAAAAGAAAGAGAAGGAGAAGAAGAGGAAAAAGGAAAGAAAAGAGAAGTGAAGAGTGAAGGTGCTAGTGGTGTTTTCCTGCTGCTTGGTCTTGAGCGAAGTTGCGCGCGCGTCGAGCTGCATGTGAGGTAAGTTGGCAAATGATTTTCCAAGTTGGATTTTTGGATTTCTTTTATGGATTTGAATGAGATTTTGAATGAAAATTGGTTCTTCTTTTCATCTTTTCACATGCACTTTGAGAAGCAGCTTGAGGTGCTTTTGGCTGTGAGCTTTGGGATTTCACTGTGCGGAGCCGAGGGTGCACGCATGCATGCACACGTGCTGTGAGCCAGCTGTGGAGTGGGCCGGAGTGCGCGCAGGATTTTGTAGAGGACTCGAAAGATTTGTTTGAGCTTCTGGGGTTTTTTCCGAGGGTCGCGACAGTGCGCGCGCGTGGGGCGCGGTTTTGAAGTTTCGGCAGATTTTTGATTCGGCGCTTCCCTGACTTCGACTTTGCCTACGGAAAGCATTTCAGGTGGGTTGGAAATTCTTCAAGATGTATGGAATGCCTTCTAAAGCTATTGTATGCATGTTTAGCATGTCTAGCTTGATCGTTATTATAGCTGGTAAATCTGATAGTTGCCTAGAAAATTGTAGGAAGACAATTTTGAGCCCCATATATTTTTAGCATGATCTAGAGATGGATTGACACTAGACTGCATATTTTCTTGTCATTCGGGATGCATCTGGACCTTCATAATAATTTATGTAACCGGTTTTAAGTGAAACTCCGATTTTAAAAGGTTTTTAAATATTGAGAGCATTATGAATGGTCCAGGTAGTTCGAGATGCATGTGTTCTCGCACCAGGGGGCGGAGTGGATTTTTAGAGCTTTGTGAGATGAGTTTCTAGTATCATGAGAGATTGGGCTTTTGTTTTATTGTTAGGGCGGAAGCTACGGGCGGCTGTGCCTGCACCCTGTTCTTGTTTGATTTGGGATGTAGGCGGCAGTCGTTCGGAATCTCCGGGACTCCAGTGTGAGAGATTGAGGATTTATTCCCTGATTGGGTTACTCTAGATCGTGGATTGTGCATTAGCTGATCGAGTCGTTGAGGGTTCTCCGACCTAGCTATGAGAGTTTTGGGCTCTGGCAGATCGAGTCGTGGAGGGTTCCCGACTTAGCCATGGGTTGTGCATTATCAGATTGAGTCGTGGAGGGTTCTCCGACATAGCTGTGAGAGTTTGGGCATTTCCTGATCGAGTCGTGGAGGGTTCTTCGACTAAGTTGTGTTACTTGAGCATTGAGTTTCCGATCTGTTTGATCGTGGATCATAGCCTGCAGGTGCCGCTTGTTGAGACAGATGAGACACGCTTGAGCTCAGTGGGGTCGCTCCCCTCGAGTTACGCTCCGGATGCGATGATGATAATGATGCGCCTAGTTGGTATACTAGATGTCGCTTTGCATGATATTGTGATAGTCCGTGTAGGACGCCCTACGTAAGTCCAAGTCCTTTGTGGGCGTAGTGGCAGTAGGTAGGCATAGGCTTGACTGGACCAGTTTTGGCAGTAATTGAGATTTGAGTTTTTGTGAGCACCTCGTGTGCGAGTGGGTGCATAGCATGTTCTTAGATGAGTTTTCCGTTGAGCATGGTACTTGAGGCATATTAGCAGTGGCGAGTGTATGCATAGCATGTTCATAGTAGAGTTTTCCTTTGAGCATGATGGTTGAGACATTTTAGCTGTAGTTCCTTTCAGCTTTTCTATTATCTATCTGCATACCTATCTGTTTGCCTCCAGTAGACTTAGTGGGCATACCGTGGATATTGGTGACGGTACCCACTGGGAACTACCTTCTGCAGCAGTTCTCACACCCGCTGCGGTGACAGGTTTCCTGAGGTTGCTGTTCCTGCTTGGTTCGCGCGGAGACAACTGATCGAGGTGAGGACGTGGCCGAGTAGCTCCTTACCCCTTTTTATTTGAGAGTCTGAGGTAGATGTACCCTGTATTTTTTTTTATGATTCATCTTCTAAGCAGTTGGTCATGTCGGCGAGCATTCTCCTCATGTCACTTGGCTGCCTCGATTTGCAGGGCTTCATACCGATGCTGACCATCCATTCGCATTTCATCGAGCTGGTGTGCTAATGACCCTATCTTCTTACTACAATCTTCACTAATTTGCTGTATTTTTTCCTCAATCCTCTCATTACACTCCGAGGTGAGTTGCTGCACTCTCTCCTCCAGTGTGTGGATGTGCTCGTTCATGTCCCTTAATCGAGTTCCTTCCGCCATTTTTGCTTCCTCAATGAGTTGCTTACTAGTATACTTGAATCGGTTACCCTTCTTCGCCCCTATCTTCACTTATCTGTTGCTTGCTTGTAATGAATTCAAGTTGGCCGGTGATGCTCTGCTGAGGCCCGCCCGGTCGTGCTATGTGTGCAATGCACTCGAAGGAGAGAGCTCGGGTTAAGATTACCTTTCCGATGCCTGAGAGTAATTTGTTGCCTTCGGTTGATTGTTTGGGAGCTTGCTCCTATGTTGCCTTGTGGGTGTGTTGCCTTCGGTTTTGATTGCCTGGGAGCTTGCTCCTGTGTTGCCTGTGGATATGTTGCCTTCGGTTTTCGATTGCCTGGGAGCTTGCTCATGCGTTGCCTTGTGGGTGTGTTGCCTTCGGTTTTTGATTGCCTGGGAGCTTGCTCCTGTTTTGCTTTGTGGGTTGGTGGATGATGATCAATTCCTCACGATCCCTGGGATCGAAATCGCTCTGATACCAAAATGTATTGTCCTGACTTGCCGCAACCGTCGATGATGACAGTGCTCTAAGACGCGTACGGCGGCGGGGATGATGGTACCCGATTATCGGAGATAATTGAGTCTCGTGGGAACACAGGAGGTGAGGGAGTAGAAGATCGGGGCAAGAATAAGGAATTGAAGAGAAGCTGTGAGGGAGAAGGGAGGGTAGAAGGGGGTTTAGGGAAGAAGGTAAGAGAAGATTGCGGAAGAAGATACTGTTCTATTCATCATAATTCTCCCCTTTTCTGTTACATTACTACTTATACTCAGCTGCAGTACTAAAATGTAAAACTAGTACTAAAGTGCAAAATTACAAGTAATATGGGCTACTATGCAAACAATGTATAAAAGCTAATTGGGCCACGGTGGGCCTAATTCGGCATGGTTGGGCCTTCACCGTGGACTGTAGGCGGCTATCGGGTAACGGGCACCGGAGCTACCCGATTAGCCGCCGCTCCACCTAGGTGCGGCCGCTCCATCTGTTGAGCTAATTCACTTGCTACTTATCTACTTAACTCCCCCTACTTTGACCGACTCTGGATCCTGCGACCGCCACTCCTCTTTCGTGCCCTAATCTCCCGACCTCCTTCCCCCTTCTGCTCTGCTACTTCTCCTCTCCTTCCCTGCAGTGGCCGCCGGTCCTTACAGAGCTTTCTTTTGTAATTCCACATAGAGAGCAATTTTCCGTTAGTACAGGAATCTTTTTATCCTTCTTCTAGAATAGCATATTGCACATAAGGGGCCATTGGTTAGATCCTAATAAGAAAATATAAACACAAATATTTGTTAGATGAATTCTCCATCATGCTCCTTATATCAACTGGAAACTAAACATCTTGATGCAATAAGGAGCGAAAATGCTGGACTAGATATTGGGGCATCCGAACGCCACAACATTCTAAGACGAGACTCCTACATGATAACGCTAGCAATTGTGAGAAAAATCCGGTGGGAGCTAATGCACATTAATTTCTTCTGAATCGCGCTGTTACTGTCTAACCTCTGGCTTGGTCTTGCTCATAACGCCCCTGTTTTGCTATGTAGTAATTGGGTTCAGGCCCTGAAGAAAATGCCACTGGCACATTGAGTTGGACGTATCAAGCTTTGATGTGCCCACCTGCCTCCCACCAAACCATAGTTCATTGTGTTGTAGGGATTTAGGGCCCTAACTTTTAGGTACTTTCTGTAAGGAAGATGACAAGAACAAACCAAAAAGGTTGCATTAATTTAGCTTTTCTTGCCTTAGCTCGGATGGAACCGGAATAGACTCTTAGCCTTAAAGAAAATTCGGAATCTTGTGTGTGATCATATGATAACACAGCATCCTAATAATCACATACACTGCTTCTTTTCAGCTGTGATAAGCTGTAGAGTGTACTAGTTTTAAATATGTCCTTATGCGCATGTAGATTTCTTCCTTCATTCTCCTGTAAACATGCATGTTCTTGCGAAGAATCACTAGTTAAATTCTTGGCTGTGTGAGTGGGGAAACATGTACAGGATACATTAATAATTGGCACTAATGATCTAGCACCAATAATAATAATAATAAGCATTATTAGGACGAATATAGTAGGCACTGGCATAGTGGCATGTATATAAAGACACGGGCTGTTCATTGTCCGTGATTTGACCTGCTCCATGGGCTTTTTGCTTCTGCTCTCTACTAATCCATCATCATCATTATCATCATCAAATTTGAGTTTAAACGTGCGTAGCATGTGAATAAAGGCGATGCTTCAGTTGGTACCTGATTAGGCCACTCATGCATTATGAGCTGTGCGCGTCCGGATCGGTTTGCTTCATTCGGTCTCCCATGCATACCGTTCGTTCACATGGCGTGAGGAGTGTCCCAGGTTAATCTCGCAGTACCAAAACACGTGAGGTGAGTGTCTAATTCTAATAATCCCACATGAAACGGCCTTTCTTTGCATGCAAAGATAAAGTGGCCTTCACCGACCGCCTTGCGGCTGCTTGCCTCCTTATATATATAAAACGTAGCTGGTCTAAACTGCCTTTCTCCCAGTACCAAAAAAATTAAGAAACGTAAATCGATCAGACCTGGAGATCTTGTAGAGTCTAGAGTTTTATGCCCAGTGTCCAAGAACTGAACTCGTGTTTGTGTTTGATACTCGCAACCAATTTTGGTGTTTATGAATCCAGTCTAGTTTGAACTGATCAGATCCAAAGTTACCGACGTGTTAGCGGGGGTCCATTGGCTCTCCCAATTCCTTTCCAACTGACTAACAAGTGAGAAATGCACCTGGAGCGCATCCGGCACCGAACTAAGTTTAAATTACCTGAGTCCGCCTACACATTTCTCGTAACTAGCAAGTGATCCCAAGTAAAATATATAAACGTATGAATAAAAATAAAAAACATTAAAAATATTGAATGCACACGAAAAATATAAAGAAAATCTAAGTAATATTTTGGCGTGGAAAGTGAGAGCATGCTTGTAAGTACTTCTCTTCTCTGATTCTGGAGCTTACAATTTTTTTTCTCAAAGGAACTAATAAATCATGCCAACTTATATCGGTCATGCTCTCAAATTTATTCTTTTGGTCCAAAAAAAAATTAGAAATTCAAAGAATAATGCAATTAAATAGGAGGAAGGCTTGTTTTTATTTTATTTTTTGAAAAATAAACAAACAAATAAAAAAAAGGTTTGTGAAGTAGACATATTATAAGATCACTTCATGTAGCTACGAAGGTACAAAAGTACTGATAAAGTGGTAAATAATTTTTTTTTTTTTTTTTTTTCGAATTAAACTACTCGGCTTTATTTTCCCATCAACATTTCTCGAATTTTTAGTTTTACATTTAGGTGATTCCAATAGGCAAAGTTAATTAGGAGTTTTGTTGAATTCTCTGGTGCCTCACTCAATTTTATTTTGTATTTTTAAAAAAATCTTAATTTGAGGAGGTATCTGTCGAAAAAAATAAAAAAATAATTGAAGGTTTAATCAAGGAGGTCAAAGTGAACCGTTTATGATATTTTCATCCGTACATATTGGGCAAATGGGATAGGATTTTTCCCCGTCGAAAGGGACAACTTTCTATATTAGGTAAAAAGAAACGAGGGATATCAAAAATAGACTTATAAATTGAGAGATTGGGCCCTGACGGAGCCCATCCGAAAAAGAAGCTATTCAGGCCCACAGAAGGAGCGCCCAATCCGCAAGTTGGGCCGAATTGCCAAACAAGGCTAGAACAGGTGAACTGCATGCCAATGGGCACAATTGAGCCCATTTGTTTCCCCGGGCCAAGCTGGATTGAGGTGGGCTTGGCCCAAGCCCAAGTTTAGTTTAGAAAAGTGCTCAGTTTGTTAATTACACATCTCTTACCCACATAATTATGTTTGTTCGTTTTTCTCTCGGAAGCTTTGATTTATATTTAGGAGGAAGGTACGTAGATGGTACAAAAATTAATAAAAAGCAAGCTGTTAAACTTTTTATCTATTCATTCAAGTTTTTGATTTTGAGTTCCTCTTTCTTAAAATTTTTGGTGGATATCTTTCAACAGAATTTTAATATATTTTATCACAAACTTTTTTGAGTTTTTTCTTTTCAGTATTAATTTATATTTAATTTCTACCATATATGTATACTGATTTTTTAAGGATTAGAGTTTTGTACGAGTTAGGGCAAAGTTGTATAGGGTGGGTTTTTCTCATTCTTATACATTTCTTTTTCTGGGTAATGATTGGTTGGATGGGTTTAAATTTAGACATTTTTAAATGTTTATCAATTAGGACTCCCTACAAAAGTTTGCTATTCAGCTAACAGCATATTAATATTTAAACTCATTAATAAAATGCCTACAGACTTTTACCTGATTTTTTTTTTTTTTTTTTTTAAAAAAAAACCAAAATGCGTTCAATATATAGCAGTGCGTTTACGGGAATAGCAGAACTAACTTCAGGACTAGCTGTCCAAAATAACAGAACTACGTTCTGGAGTAAAAAGGGTGACAATTTGAAGAAATTCATTCTTAAGAAGAAATAATAAATGAACGAGATTTCTCTGTAATGAGACTTCCACAATCAAAATCCGTCGAATTCAGTAGTTTTAGGAGAAACTGAAAGAGTTTTCACAAGCAAGCTATTACAGGAGCATATTACAATCAAGTGTCTCGGTATGCCACAAGTACAACCGCTTGTACGTGACTGGTACATGACACGAAAGCAAAATGAGAGCAACATGATAAGGGTACTCAGTCAGATCGAAAGGGAAATTTCTTACCTCTAGAAACCATTTCCACACCCCAAAAGTGCAAGGGAATCTCACTTCAACCATAATCCTCGACCAGTTGAATCTCGTTCAAGGCCAGCACCATGGTTGGCCAGCTTCTGTATCCTACTGGAGAATTCCTTTGCCTGGCAAAGAAAACAAAAATTAAGCACTCAAAAGAGAATCCCACTACCACAACACTAAATGAAGTATCAAAATAGATAGAAAGGACTAGCAATGACAATCTCTAAGAGCAAGATACATACTATGGAAATAGGACCGAGTTTCTTAGGATTATTTAGAATGCATTGTGCAACAATGCCAACTAGTAAGTTATAACCACTGAAAACGTTAAAAAAATGTGGAAAATCAGCAAAAAACACCCTCGGGGCTAGTTCTATGGCTAACCTTTTCGTCTATCCATATTAGGGACCTTAGCTGATTGTTGAGTATCCGAACAGCAACATCAAACGGTGACAGACCATCAGCAGCATCTAGGTCAGCACCCTAAAAAGAGAAGCTAGAGTAAGAGTTTGGACCTCAACAAAAAAGAAAACAACTTAAAAATATCTCAAAACTATACCTGAGTGGCATTCAATGTTTGAATAATTGATTTCACTTGTTCGGTCATATGTTGCAATTCTCTCTCAACAAATTCTGCTTGTTCATACCTGACCATACAGAAAAGGGTCATCAGTATCTAAAAGAAGCATTTATCAGATGTCACCTGCAACTAGCATTCAGATCTGCATAAGGTTTAGGGCAAAAGAATGACATGCAGTCTGTTAGTGTACAATCATTAGAAATAAGAGAATGAATATAAGTAGACAATGAAGAAGTGAGTGGGGGTTCTGACTTTCTGAAAACAAAAAGTCATGAAGAGAAGCAACTACCAAGCAACAGAACATCTACGCTCATTTTGTAAGTTACTTGTTACTTGCTGGACCAAACTGAAACCTTTACAATAAATTACAACCTAAAAGTAAAAGCAAACTGAAGAATACATCAATCCTAATATAAGAAGGGGATAAAGACAATGTTCATATAATTTGGGTTCCTGATTGTCAGTTAGAAAATATTGTAGCAGTAGAGTACAAGCTTGAAATAATTGGATGACGAAGAATATGTCGTAAGAACTAACATGGAATCGCTTGCAAAAGTAAAGCTGAAAGCCTGAAATAATTGGATGAAGAAGAATATGCAATAAGAGCTAACATTGAATCTCTCGCAAAAGCAGCATCATCTTCAAGAAGCAACGCACGTTCATCCTGGAATATACGCTCAGCTTCTTTTTCCATACTCTGCAGTTCCTTATCAACCTAGAGGGGAAAAAGGTTAGTGAAAATGACGCATAACTAACCAACAGAAAACTAGATAAACCAGATCTTAAAATGTAGACAACATTACAACATGAAGAAGTTGATTCTGAAGACGTAACACTCAAGAAACTAGCTAAGCATTTCAGAGAAAGTATTTATAACTAAAAACAACTGTTATGACATCAACTGAAGCGCATACTAACCTAAACATCATAAAATCCAAGATACGCCTTACTAGCAGAGAAAAATCATACTTCCATTTTTTAAGACATCTCATGTAAGAGGCCAATGGCATAAAAGGGCAAATACTAGCTACAGAATGCTTGGTGCCAGATTAAGACCTAGCATGATTGAAGGGAAGAGAACTGGGAGATGAAATCAGATAAGCTTAAGACATCATTAAGGAAAAGAGGTAAAATAGATCAAGTGAAACTACTAGAGAGGAAGAGTAGATGACCTTCCATTTCCAACAATTATCTGCACATTAAAAAACAGCTGAAGCCAACATAAGCAACAAAAAAGTAGGTATATCATCAATCACAACATCCACAACTCATTAAGGCGCGAAGATTTAATAATGAGATGAACTGTAATAAGGAAAATATATTGATGTGACATTCTGGAATTCAAAAGAAAGCTAAAAGAAATGGTATAAGTTTTAGCTACAGCATTCAATAGAAGTAAGTTTCATGAGAACCTCTTTCTGATGAGTTTCGATCAGCTCGAGTTGTCGCTCCAAGCTATTTTGTGTCTCAACAACTTTTGCCACCTCAGCCTTCAAACAAGTAGCAAGCTAGGGCATCGTGCGGCGGCGGCAGCAGCGGCTCGGCTAGGGCATCGAGCGGCGGCGGCTCGGCTAGGGCATCGAGCGGCGGCGGCGGCAGCTCGGCTAGGGCATCGAGTGGCGGCGGCGGCGGCGGCAGCTCGGCTAGGGCATCGAGCGGTGGTGGAGCCACCGTCGGCAACCCCGCCGAAAACCCCAAAAAAACTCGTCACAACGTACACAATCAAACAAAAACCTCCTCGAATAAAACCATCGAAAACCTTAACGAAGAATCGTTTACAAACCAAGCCACGAAAACCTCGATGAACAAAACCAACGAAAAACCTCGACGGACAATCATCCAAGAACGAAACCAAAAGAATAAAGACGTCCACTAACCTCACTCTGACGGAGAAGACAACGCGATCTCGATTTCCGCAGACGGTATCTCGATTTCCGCAGACGGTGGTGCTTCTGGATCCGCTCCCCGGTATTGGCGACGTTTCCGGTCTGTCTTCGGCACGCACGGCGAGGAAGAAGGAAGAAGGAAGAAGGAAGAAGAAGAAGAAGCGATCTTTTCCCAAAACAAATTAGGGTTATACGGTAATTGGATATTAATATCTTTTATTAATATTTTATTTTTCTTTGTACGTACGAAAATTCCAATATCCGGTATTAAAAACAAAAGGGATTTTTCCACCGACTTCCTCAATAAGCGTGCCAATCCTCCGAAACATTCCGTAGCCGTTAGCACGGATCCCGATGCACCAACTACACTTAACAGGTCCCGAGAAATCCCAAACTTACCTTTTCGGACGCGCTAACACTGAAACCCTCATTCCGGAAGATCCGTAAGTCGGATTTCCGATCCGATCGCATCGTCGTTCTTCGATTAACGAGCTTTAATGCGATACGGTAACCGCAACCCAAAATTCAAAACCAACGCTAAGAATTTTCCACCTAAAACTAGCTTGATCCAATAGTCGACATTTAGGGAATAAAAAAAAACAGTGTTATTACATTAGTGAAGATATAGATCACTGGAGAGTTATTAGAGAAGTAAATCACCAGAGAATCATTAGAGGAGAAGAAAATAACCAGAGAATCATTAGAAGTGAAGAAATAGATCAGGGAATGTATTATCCAACTAAATCATATCTGCCAGCACCTTGCAACGGACTAAAAGGGTGCTCATGGATTGCCACCACAAAAGAAAATCTTTATATTGAACAAGCCATCATGGGATAGCTTGTTCTGATGTCCAAATAGGCACTTACTGTAATTAAATAGAATGCCAACTCTACAATTATTACTTTGCATATTGATATCCGATCCATATAAAAACATTGTGATAACATTATAATGGCATCTAATTGAGAGAGTGGTAGGAAACAAGTGGAAAGAGCTATTAGGACTGGAATAGGATAAAGAAGCTGAAAGGACTAAAAAGATAAAGTGGCTATTAAAATATTGCTAAAATTACCAGAATATTTTTATTTAGCTTTGTAGAATTTATCCCAGTCTACAGAATGCATTCGGTTGTAAAGCCCAGATCAGCAAATTTAACCTCGCAGTAGCTTCTCAGTCTTTCTAAGAGATTACCTGGAGCAATAGAAAGACTCAGAACCAGACAGCATACTTTGATTACTCCATCTGCTTTATCTTTCTGTCCTCCTCCTATGATGCTCATCATCTTCCCTTTTGTGATAGCGCGAAGTAGAATCACCATCACGCATTGATCGTTTGGCGTTTCCTTGTTTCAAAAGATCATCCCCTTGATCTCTCTCTAATTTGCACCTCTCAGAGTGCTCCGCATCATATCTTGATTTTCTTTCATGCCTTGATCTCTCTGCAGTTGTCTCACGTATCCATTTTGCATCTGATCTCAAAGGCCGGTCATCTTTATCTGCAGGCCTAGACGGTGAATCTTGTTTTTCTGCTCTATGCTGCGGCTTCTGTTCTAATGCATTATGAAGGGTCTTTCTGTTACTCTTTGGAGGATCATATCTGTCATGGTCCCATCTTGCATTTTCCTTGGGTCCCCAACCTGTGTTTGCACATCTCTGAATTCACAAAAATGGTACGCATTGGTTAACATATCTTGAGATAAAGCACATGCCAACATATCTTGCGATAAGAAAAATACATACATACATACATCTCTGATTTATATATGATAAATAAAACATACATAGAGAGAGAATACTTCTAGAAGTAAAATGGGTTTTACTTCAATCTCATCTCTGATGATGGGGCATCTAAATAGACGATCAAAACCATTAAACATGATCTAGGATATTTATATTTCTAAGAAATCAAATTTTGTGACTTCATGACATCATTTACCTTGTGATCAAGTGGTCTCAAAATGCTGACACTATTAAGTTTCGCTGCCATATTTTAATAGCTTGATTATATAACCCAATTCATAAAACACACTACAGAATGGCCACTTTGTATCGAATGCAATAATTATACAAAAAGACTTCCAAATAAACCTATCTTATTTCACACCTGCTCATCATGAGAAAACTTGCATGAAGCTCCTCGTTGGCAATCACCACGTTGGAACGCACGACATACACCTCGAGCCTCCCTCCTTTGTTGCTCTTTCTCTTCATCTTCTTCCTCTTTCTTTTTGTAATTACTAGCATGATCAACTCTTACAATTCGACCAAGAATTTTAGCCCCATTTAGATTATCTACAACAAATGGACAGATTAAATATAACAGTTGATTGATTTTGGTACAAAAAGTAACAGGGTATTGCATGAACCAGCAAAAAGTATGTGCAAAGCAGCTCACCTACAGCAAGAATTGTACTCCTTTGGTCCTCATATGCAAGGAAAGCAAAACCTTTTGACTTCCCAGTACTCTTATCCCTAACAAGATTAACATCAACGATCTCCCCATATCTAAAAATTCCACAACACCAAACACACTTTCAGTTGATAATAACAGAATGTCATTATTGAAAGTAGGAGAACAGAGATATGGAAAACAACGTAATAATGCAAATAATGAGATATGGAAAACAACATAAATTTGATATTATCATTATTGAAATGATCACGTGAGAAAGTAGGAGAACTAGTCAACAAGTAGACACATTCATTTAATCATTACTTTCGAGCAAACACAAATGCAAATACTGTAATGGTGGATGCAAACATTCATTTAGCCATTATAAGTTACAAGTACGGCATTTGTAACCCGTAAGGTAGACTTTGTCCGTCGTCAAATAGATCCGTCTTCATGTTGCTGCCCCTTTCTTTCCAGGGTTGTATTACCTCCAGATAATGCTTATTCCTCAAAAATACAAAGGAAGTTACTTGAAATTCCCAAAGAATACATTTTGTCGGCCTTACATGGATTGAACCAGGGTTTTGGTGCAAACTTCATACTAGATATATTAGTTACATATGCATTGGTTGATTGTAGGAACAAGCAGATCTATCTTTCTTTTCTTCTTCTTCTTCTTCTTCTTCTTTTTTCCAGAAAGAGGTATTGTCTGAAACACGAACGTACAAACAGAAAGGACAGCGAGGCAAGTGTCAGAACTAAAACAGGGAGCACTGGAACAGCCGGTCAATCAAGCATACCAATCTCCGATACTACAAAAGATATTGGTATAGATGGGTGGTTGTTCTAAACTCACCCTTCATCAGATTTTTTTTATTATTATTATTATTCTTTTTTGGGCTGGGATGTTTGAATGATGGTAAAGAGCACTAGCTTACCTACTGAAATTTGATGCGATATACCATTAGCTTACCTACTGAAGAGAGTGCGAAATAACCAGGTAAAACAAACACAGAAAGCAGAAGTGAGTTATGGATGGTTAATAACAAAATTATGTAGGAAGAATAAAGCAAGTAGGAAGATAGGAGTTACTGGGCGAAGACGGCGAGGAGGTCGCCTTCGGTGAGGTCGAAGGGGATGCCGCCGACGAAGACGTAGGCGGAGTCCTTGTACTCAGCATGCCAAGACGCCTCTTCCGAGATCCCTAAAGCCGCCTCCCTCGAATTGATCTTCTGCGTCCGCTTCACCAGCGTCAGAGGATTCATCTCTCTTCCTCTCTCTCTCTCTCTCTCTCTCTCTCTCTCTCTCTCTCTCTCTTTCTCTCCCTTCCGACCAAACAAACTCAATCAGCCTCCGATCTTCCTTAGGCAGTGATGGCGGAGAGGGTGGCCCCCCTCCCCACACACTCACAGGGAGCGCGCGCGAGGGTCCGTTTTCTCGGCCGGCAGAGCAGAATGAGGAAAGATACGACGTCGGAGTCGCCCGTTTTAGGTCAGGCCTGACTAGGTCCATGGGCTCCGAAGGCCCACGAAGAGCCCAACTGCAGTGTTCCTGTGATCTCTTCTGCTCTGCGTCCATCGGTCCAAAAGCATGACATTGTATGTTTGTAAGGTTTACATGCTATTGTGTAATTATTTTCAAGGTATTCTTGTCTAACCCAACTGTGAATAGCAGTATGATGGCGGAAATAGCAACACTAGTCCCTGAATCTTTTTGGCCAAATTTTATTTTTGTTCTCTTACTTTTAATTTTGATGTTATTGGTCTCTGTACTCTTAAAAAAGTTTAACTTTAGTCCCTCTATGTATTTACTATTAACTGACAAATTGTTTCCTACACCAAGTATATTTGCACATCCATGCATCATGTATTAAGCCGTTATTTTTCATACCATATTTCAATCTTACCGCTCATTGAGTAATAGTTTCTTTTAAATAAAAATTAGATTTTCGAATTAAAAGTATGAAATGGATGAAATAATAATAAATATATAATCAAAGTATGAAATGGATGAAATAATAATAAATATATAATCTACGGCAAGCAGATAAACTAGATGCAAGCAATAATTTTTAATTGAAGGTAAAGATTAAATAAAACACTTTTAAAATTTTAGGCACTAAATACAGTTTTGCCGGCCAAATCAATAATTTTGAGGATCAAAACAAAACTCGACTCAAAGTTCAAGAATCAGTAGAGCAATTTACCCAAATAACATTTGTGGTAGAATATTATTTATCTATACACCCATAAAGTGGGTGCCCAATCTTAACCACTATTTTCTTATTAGTTTTATTTATTTTATAATATTAACAATTAAGAAGAGAATTCTAAATACTCGAGTGGATGAGTTTGGTTTCAAATTTACACCCTCTTTATGACGTTACAAGTCGCATTTCTCATTATCTGTTGTCAAAAGCGGCTAACTGGAAGTGAACTACAAGCAATTTTGAATGGACACTCTCAACTTTCTTTTTTTATTTTTTATTTTGAGAAAAAAAATAACAAGTTATCGGCTTATTTATAAAGTTTCATGAATATAGTAATAGATGTTGTAAAATATTTATCTTTTCAAGTTAATTCTTTTAAATAATTTAACATCGGCAAATTCAATTTGTAAAAATCCGATCAGGAGTTAAATAATAAATGCTGTAAGAAAAAAAAGTTTAGAGAAGGCCTGTGGATCGAGACGTGCAGGGCACTGTCCTAGAAGCGAGATTGCCCCTCTACGTGCAAGGCTTCCTGGCAATCCCTTCCAGCGATACAACGTCCACGTTCCACCCCGTCGGCACGATTTCAAGGTGGCGCAAGATGAACCCGGCAAACTTTCAGGGATCTAGCAAATCGAAAGAAAGAACAAAACGAAGACGGTAAAATATAGAATAGTAGAATTGGAAAAAAAATTGGGGAAAAAGAAGATGGCACTGGCACCGAAAGACCAAGAATAACGTTCGAGTTTAAACTCCTCTTAAACACCTGAAGCGACCGATCGTGCTCCAACGGCAAGATTTGAGGCTCCGGAAGATAAGCCCTTACGTGCCCGTAACTTACGGATGAAGGCAACCAAATTTCGAATTAAATAAAAGAAAAATAAAATAAAATGAACCGGGTAACGGATCACGCGCGCCGCCACCCGGCCCGGCTCCCGCCATGCGTGCGTGCGTTTAGTCGAGAGTATAACTCTCACGATTACCCAAGTATCTAACAAGAGAATGAAAGAGTATATAAAAAGCAACAACAAGTCATTGGTTTTCAATGTGGGACTAAACCTCACATGTGGTAACCAAAGCATGGGCTCCCAAGTAAGGCCTATTATGGATTGGGCTCCTCAAGAGACAAATTAAGTTTTAAATCACCAATAAATTCCAAATAAAATCCAACAATCCTCCACATGATTTAAAACTTCAAATAAAGACTGAGATTCAAAGCAACACAAAAGAACGCTGGATCTCTTATACCACGTATTCGGCGAAGGTACCTTTCGGGTTTGAACCTTCACTTAGTGCTTGTTTATGTATATCCGAGGGCACAATGGTGGACTACGCCTTGAACCAAGACCGGTGAATCGGATTTCCACAAACCACACACATGGTACAGTCGTTAGGGTTCAAAGCGGGTGAGCGCTATAATGGCCATGCGCTGGTATCGATTCATGTGTGTTTTAGGAAACCGCCCGCTTTCCATAGTCGTGGCCTCACGACTCCACACATATAGTAGGTCCTCAAAGGGTATCTGCAAGGTCGTACCTTGCCTCATGGGTCTTGGAACCATTCAGGGCCAAAGCCCTTCCTATCCACTTGCAGAAATGAGCACTGTCGCCATAGGGATGAGGGTACAAAAAAATAGTGCTCCTCAAGCTACCTGTTCGACTTGTTACTACCCATTGAACCTGCAACAGGTTGGGTTGCCATCGTCGGTAACTTCTATTGTGGGCTAAGCCCCATCCCCCTCGACGATTCTAGGATCACGGTCCTAGACAAACCCTTGGTGAGCTGATCAGCCAAGTTTCTTGCAGATCTCACAAATTCCAATGCAATCACATTTTCCTTCAAATTCCGTCGAATGAACTTCTGTCTCAATTTCATAAATCTATTCATCTTAGTCTCCACATTCTCTTGGGTACATTTGTCAATTGCAGCCCTACAATCACAATGAATAGACACAGGTGCTAAAGGTTGCTCCATCAGTGGCAGATCATAAAGAAATTCTCTCAACCACTTAGCCTCTGTTACAGTAGTATCTAAAGCTATCAATTCAGATTCCATAGTACTTCTAGAAATCAAAGACTATTTAGTTGACTTCCAAGAAACAACTGCTCCTCCTAGGAGAAATACAAATCCTGTAGTAGACTTCACATCAGCTGTATCACTAATCCAATTCGCATCACTATAACCTTCTAATACTGCAGGAAAACCACTATAATGCAATCCATAGGATATAGTCCCTTTCAAATATCTCAACACTCTTTTTAAAGCATTCCAATGCTCTCTGTTCGGATTATGGGTATATCTTCTCAATCAATTTACAGCATAAGCCAAATCAGGTCTAGTGTAATCCACTAGATATCCTAAGGATCCGATAATCTGTGAATATCTATTCTGGCCTATTGGATCTGCTCTATTCTTCTTAAGATGAACGCTAGAATCATAAGGTGTCACTACAGGTTTAATATTAGAATATCCAAACTTCTTCAATAATTGTTCACTGTAGTGAGATTGGCTCATAATAATTTCTTTTGACTTTCTAATGATCTTCATATTGAGAATCACATCTGCTTGTCCAAGATCTTTCATATCAAAATTCTTATTCAACAATTTCTTCACATCATTTATTACATTCATGTTTGTACCAAAGATCAAAATATCATCAACATACAAACATAAGATCACAATCTGTCCATCATACTCTTTCGAATATACGCACTCATCAGACAAGTTCACATGAAAACCATTTGAAACAACCAAAGGATCAAATTTTAAATGCCACTGTTTAGGAGCTTGCTTTAATCCATATAAAGATCTAGTCAATTTGCACACTTTGTTCTCATGTCCAGAAACCACAAATCCTTCAGGTTGCTTCATATAGATATTTTCATCTAAATCACCATTTAGAAAAGCTGTCTTAACATCCATTTGATGAACAATCAGATCAAGAATAGAGGCCAAAGCAATCAACACTCTAATAGAGGTAATCCTAGCAACAGGAGCATAAACATCAAAATAATCAACCCCAGGCTTCTGTGTAAAACCCTGTGCCACTAATCTAGCCTTATACTTGTCTACAGATCCATCAGGTCTCAACTTCTTCTTAAAAATTCACCTACAGCCTACATGCTTACATCCTAGAGGTAAATCAGATAACTCCCATGTATGATTCTGTAGAATAGACTGCATCTCAAGATTAATAGCCTCTTTCCAAAACGATGCATCTACAGACGTCATAGCTTGGTCATAGGTAGATGGGGTGTCTTCTACAAGTAGGACACAAAAATCATCTCCAAAAGTCTTCTCTACTCTAGGATGCTTACTTCTTCTAGGCTCAATCTCTCCTATCGGTTCACTGACTCTAGGTCTGCTAGAGCTACCTACGAGTTCAGCAGGAACAGATCTATCTACTCTAGTTTTAAACAGAAAAACATCCTCAAAGTACACAGCATCTCTAGCCTCAATGATTGTATTATTAGAAATCTCATTAATTTCAGAATTCACCACTAGAAATCTGCTGGCATTACTATCCTGTGCATAACCCACAAAAATTGTATCGACAGTCTTAGGTCCAATCTTCCTTTTCTTATTCTCAGATATCTTCACTTTAGCTAGACACCCCCACACTTTAAAATAATTCAAATTAGGCTTCCTACCTTTCCAAAGCTCATAGGGAGATACATCAGAATTCTTATGAGGAATCCTATTTAAAATCATACATGCAGAAATCAAAGCTTCCCCCCACAAGTTCTCAGGTGCGCCTGAACTAATAATCATCGAGTTTATCATATCCATCAAAATCCTATTCTTACGTTCAGCAACACCATTAGATTGAGGTGTATAGGGAGCAGTCACTTGATGTACAATTCCAAATTCTTGACAAAAACTAGTCATCTCATTTGAAGTGTATTCACCACCTCGATCAGATTTCAAAATTTTGATTTTCTTATCCAACTGATTTTCTACTTCAGCTTTATAAATTTTGAATCAGCTAAGAACCTCATCTTTTGATTTAATCAAGTAGACATAATAAAATTTCGAATGATCATCTATAAAAGTCACAAAATACTTATTTCCACCTCTACTAAGTCTACTTCCATCACAAACATCACTGTGCACAAGTTCTAGAAGATCACTATCTCTATCCACAGATTTAAAAGGTTTTCTAGGTTCCTTAGCTTGCACACATATTTCACATCTATGATCAGGTAAATCAGATTTGGGAATCAAATCAAGATGCATCAATCTTTTGATTGTATTAAAATTCACATGTCCTAATCTTCCATGCCAAATATTAGTAGAAACAACATTCAAAACAACAACACTTTTATTCATTGGAAATGAAGATACAGAAAGTTTAAACAAACCATCACTCAAAAAACCCTTCCCTACAAAATTCACACCTTTAGTTATTGCTACCCTATTACATTCAAAAACTAACTTAAAACCCTGCAGAACTAAAAGAGAACCACTGATCAAATTCTTCCTAATATCGGGAACATGATGGACTCCGTGCAAGGTTAAGGTCTTCCCAGAGGTCAACCTCAAATCCACTCGACCTGTCCCAAGCACGCGAGAAGAGGCAGCATTCCCCATGTTCACCGATCCTCCACATGCGTCCTAATAAGTGGAAAACCACGACCGATCAGAACAAGCATGGACATTAGCTCCAGTATCTATCAACCAATCAGAAGAACAAAGGACAAGGTTAAGCTCAGGTAAACTAGATTCTAACCTGATAGTGGAGTCCTAAGGGTCAGAACCGACAGTCAGCATATTCGTCTGACGCTCAGGTGGAGCTCCCTTCTTCTTCATTGGCACAGAAGGCCGAGTCTTGCGAAAGTAGCAATCCTTCGCAAAGTGGTTCGTCTTTCCACACACAAAGCAACCAGAGTTGCCTCCACTTCCCTCAGGTTTAGGCTTCTTAAAGTTTGGGTTAAACTTTCTATGATGGAACGGTTTCTTCTTAAAGTTTCTATAAGGCTGAAAGTTTCTACCCTTATTTTTAGGGTGCTCTACTAGGTTGGCTTGGGTAGTAGGCTCATTAAGTTTCTTATCCCTAGCTCGGTTCGACTCTTCTATCCTAATGGATCTTAGGACAAAATTCAAGGATAGCTCTCTTTGATTGTGGTTAAGATCGTTTGCATGGCTCTTCCAAGAGGGTGGCAACTTATCTATAAGGGCAGCAACTAAGAAACTCTCATCAAGATCTACACCACTAAATCTAAGTTGCTCAACTATGTGCTCAAAATCATGAAGCTGGTCAGACATTGACTTATTATCTACCAGTTTAAACTTAATCAAATCAGACGCCTGGTATCTCTTCTGGGTAGGATCAACCTGACCGTACTTATTTTCTAAAGATGTCCAAAGCTCCATAGCAGTTTTCATACTACAGTAGATGTTATAAAGTTTATCTGAAAGGGTGCTAAGAATCCGGTTCAAGCAGTGATAATTAATCATATCAGGGTTAAAATGAGGTACAGGTCTATGTGCAGAAGTAGTAGTAGTATCAGCATCAGCAGAGGGAGGAGTGGAACCAGCTTGGGCTTGACTCCGAGTAAACAGTCTGGTGACCTCAGTCTGAATTGCACCTTCAGGTGCAGAGCCATTACTATTTTCGGTAGAATCCGAAATAGCAGAAACCAGCCCAAGCGTGGTGAGCCAAAACCTCATTTGGTTCTGCCACCTTCTAAAATTACGACCATCAAACGTGAAAGGTTTCGCCGAATTGTTCATAATGAAAAATCTGTTTACAAACAATCCTACCGCAATGTCACAATATTGTTAAAGATTTAAAAATAGTTTAACAGTTTAATCTAAATTGACGGATTAAAATTTAATTAATAATAATTATTCTAAATTTAATTATCAGTGTACTAATAACACTAAATGAGTAGTACAGATCTACAATGTAGATTAATTAAATAATTATACTAACAGTTTAAAACAAATAACAGAAATTATACTTAGCAATTTTTATCTAATTAATTAATACTAACAGTATTAAAAATTAATTAATAAAGTAGTCTGCAACAATGCAATATGATTCGTAGAATCCAATTAGTGCTATCAATGTTAACAGAATCCAATTAATTCAATAAATATTAATAGAGCAATAAATATTAACAATGCAATAAATATTAACAGAATCCAATTAATTCGTAGAATCCAATTAGTGCTATCAATGTTAACAGAATCCAATTAATTCAATAAATATTAACAGAGCAATAAATATTAACAATGCAATAAATATTAATAGAATCCAATTAATTCGTAGAATCCAATTAATTAATAAAATGATTCGTAGTACTAACAGAATTAATAATAAAATTACTAATTAAATGTTTATCTTATTCACATTATGATAATTATATGAAAAGATAAATTAATTTAATCTCGCTTTTAGAATGTTGTAAAATATTTATCTTTTCAAGTTAATTCTTTTAAATGATTTAACACCAGCAAATTCAATTTGTAAAAATCCGATCAAGAGTTAAATAATAAATGTTGTAAGAGAAAAAGTTTAGAGAAGGCCTGTGGATCGAGGCGTGCAGGGCACTGTCCTAGAAGCGAGATTGCCCCTCTACGTGCGAGGCTTCCCGGCAATCCCTTCCAGCGATACAACGTCCACGTTCCACCCCGTCGGCACGATTTCAAGGTGGCGCAAGATGAACCCAGCAAACTTTCAAGGATCCAGCAAATCGAAAGAAAGAACAAAGCGAAGACGGTAAAATCTGGAATAGTAGAATTTGGAAAAAGGTTGGGGAAAAAGAAGATGGCACTGGCACCAAGAATAACGTTCGGGTTTAAACTCCTCTTAAACACCCGAAGCGACCGATCGTGCTCCAATGGCAAGATTTGAGGCTCCGGAAGATAAGCCCTTACGTGCCCGTGACTTACGGATAAAGGCATAAAATGAACCGGGTAACGGATCACGCGCGCCGCCGCCCGGCCCGGCTCAGCTCGTGCCGTGCGTGCGTTTAGTTGAGAGTATAACTCTCACAATTACCCAAGTATCTAACAAGAGAATGAAACAGTATATAAAAAGCAACAACAAGTCATTGGTTTCCAATGTGGGACTAAACCTCACATGTGGTAACCAAAACATGGGCTCCCAAGTAAGGCCCATTATGGATTGGGCTCCTCAAGAGACAAATTAAGTTTTAAATCACCAATAAATCCCAAATAAAATCCAACAACAGAGAGGCTTGAGAAAAAGAGGAAACAAAATAACAAAAATAGAGAGACGGAAAAGAGAAGAAACGAAAAGAGAGAGAAAAGAACGGGGAAAAAGATTAAGTTACATATATACAATTGACGATATTGTTCTAGCCAATTTTACGCTAGTGAATGTATACTGCGAAGAACCTGAGTTGGGTTTGAGCCTCGTCCTCTAAAAATAACACTGTTTCTTTCTAGTCAAATTGTCAGCCACATAATAAAATTTTGGTGAGTTCATTTATCCAATTATAACTGTCAATCTTACTACAACGTTCCTTCCAAAGCTCTGTTACACCATGATCAGATAATATAGTGGGCCAATTATTTGTCGAGTAAAAAAGTAGATACCGAAAGTAGAGACATCTCGAGAACATGTGGTCGCAGCTTTCAACTTCGTTGGTACAAAACAGACATAGCTGTTCACCTATCCAATTCCGCTTAAAAAGATTGCCCATATTGAGTACCCTTCTTTTAATTACTATCCAGATAAAAATTTTGACCTTCAGTGAAATTTTAAGCTCCAAATATGATTATTATGGAGGTTTCTCATACCGCCGTATCATTTTAATATTTTGACATAAATTTTTAATATTTAATTTTTAGTTTGAATTTAAATTATAAATTTAATTTTATATTTTGAGATGCAAACTCAAATTTAAATTATTTTTATATTTTAATTTTAATTTTAATTTTATTTTAATTATTTTTTTTATAATCAAAATTTTTTAAATATTGAAAGTAGGAATTAATTATACCGATTTCGATTGTTAATCTTAACTAACATACTGAGAGGTTTTATTTCGATTCTATTTTTTTTAATTTTTGAATCAAACACATCCTTAGAAAAATATTTGGATAGGTGGAATAGAGAGGAACACCATTGTCCTAATTATACTTCCCAAAAGCTAAATTTTTATCATTTCTTAGGATAACCCGTGTGACCGCCGACATCCCGAATTGGCTATCGGATGAGGAAATTCGGTTTTGTTTGTATTGTCGATAACGGATTTGGTTTTCGATTGGGTTTTGTTGATGCCTTTTGGTGCATTTTACTATTGTGAGGTATTTCAGCTTAGTTTTGGCTACGGTTCTCACCGATATCGTGAGAGAGCCCTGAGCTCTGCATTCGCCACCGAGAGGTCCGCCGGTTGTACCCGGACAAGGTCGCGAAGACACCGGAGGGTCGTGAGGGGGCTTCGTTTTATCCGTCGGGTGAGGTGGGTAACTAAACCAAGGTCGGGGACGTTGTTGAACGGCATGGTTCAACCCTCCTCATTCTTTTGTTGTTGGTTTCGATATCGCTATTTTTAAATGACAGGAAGAACATTGTCACGCCTATTATGACGGAACGGTACATACATAAAGGACATTGTCACGGCTATTGTAACGGAACGGTACATACATAAAGGACATTGTCACGGCTATTGTGACGGAACGGTACATGCATAAAGGACATTGTCACGGCTATTGTGACGGAACGATACATACGTGAGGGACAAGGACGGTTACTTGACTTATCGGGTTATTTCACGAGGATGGGGTCGTGAGGGGAATCGCGATTTATTCCACGAGTATGGGATCGTGAGAAGTGCCGCACCTTATTTCACAAGTATGGGATCGTGAAAGGTATCGCGGGGTTGTATGCAACCAAGGAAGCGATAAGCTCATGGCGCTAACACGTACACCAAGCGGTTTGATCCACCGCAGGCAGGTGTACTTTTCCGGAAGGGTGGTCCGGGATGAACCCGTGTACTCTACGCGGTTATTGTGTAGGGGCCCACTGAAGGAACAAGGGGTGGGTTGTAAAACACCAAGGTATTGAGCAAGGTTGGGTATTCCTATGTCGACGGACTAAAAGATGGTGATGATTGGAACGGGTTACGGTTTGATGTCTTATCTACTTTCTTGTACCTAATATTGACATATGATTATGGATATTCGTTTGTCTTCCTAAGTTTTCGGTCACTAACGTCCCACTATGTGACAGGTTTGGATGGGGACGGGGAAAGGCTTTGGATGGGGAGTGATTCGGTTTGCGGTATTCCGGTGACATTCTACTCCTTTTTATCATTATATTTGGTTGATACTATTTTCATGAGATGTGGACATTGTGTGATGTGGATGTGGGACATGTGGACTATGTGGATGGATAGTGGTCTTGTGGATTTGGTTTTATTATCGTATGATTGCATGTGAAATGTGGAGGTTTTTAAAATGGTAAAATGATTGTGAAATCTGTTTTCAAAACTGAGTGTCGAGTAGGCACTGTTTTAAAACCTTGTGGCTTTATCCTTTCAACTTGGAGTATGCCGTGTGGGCGATGTTCTTATGTATGAATCCAAAGACTAGCTTATCTCTTTATTTAGCACTTGGTGTATGGAAAACTGGTTGTGGTTGATGTATGTTTTTGTGCGACGTCGTATATATATAGGGAAGACTCTGTCCAGTTGTGTAGAGGGATCCTGTATATGTGGCGGTCTGAGCACGTTGCCGGGATAAAAGACTCTAAAGAAAAAATATATGGGCGCTTTCTGCTGTTTCAGACTTCTCCCGGGGCATGACATTTACTGTAGCTCGGGTAGGCCGAGCAGCGTCGGCGGCCGCGGGCAGGCGCCGGAGCGCGGCGGGGCAGCCGCGGGTAGGCCGGTCCACGACCTTTGGCGCGTGCACCAGGACCAGCGAGCGAGTGCGCTAGCCATGTGGCAGCACGCGATTGGCCGGGCCGCACCAATCACACCGCGATTGGCGGGACGACGCCATGTGGCACCTTTCCATTGGCTAACAAAGACCCGGAAGACCCGACGCAAAGCGCGGCGCGTGGACCGTGCGGGCCACGTGGCGTGCTGCCATTGGCGCACTGTGCGGGTCGGATCCGGGCGCCCGAAATCTCCTTTGACCCGAAAAGTGGGTCTTCTTGGCCTTTCAGCTATAAATAGCCCCTCTTGGACTTCTTTTGAGGAGTTTTTGGATATGATTTTGGGGCTCGACAGAGAGTTTCTTCATCGAGTCTTCTTCGCGTTTTGGTATCCCGGAGAATTTTTAGATGACGTTTCATACTTTTACTCCTCGACTTCACAAGCTTCGACGTTTCTTCGACACCGATCTTTTCCGTCGACTTTTCGTCCGCGGGCTCCCTTGAGTTGAGTTTTTAGAATTTTTTGCCGATTTTTGCAGCGGCGTTCCCACGACAGGTAGGCCTTCGATTTCAGTACTAATTGCTCTTCTCCGTTTTGAGTGTTTATGGGAGTTCTTGCAGCATCTTTAGACCCTATTTTGTGTTGTGGATATTCTGGACAACGGAGGAGTGATCTTGTATTTTCTCGCTCTACGGGTGGCGAAATTTGGTGTTTATGTAACAACACTGTTTTTATTATTTTTCCCTATTATCGACTTCTGATTTCAAGCTAGTTTTAGGCGGAAATTTCTTAGCGTTGGTTCTTCTGGAATTTTGGGTTGCGATTGCCGTATCGCAATAAAGCTCGTTAAACGGAGAACGACGATGTGATCGGATCGGAAATCCGACTTACGGATCTTTCGGAAAGTGGTTTTCAATGATAGCGGGTCCGAAAAGGTAAGTTCGAACAACCTCGGAAACCCGTTATGTGAGGTTGGTGCATAGGGATCCGTGCTAGCGGTTACGGGACGTTTCGGAGGATCAGCACGCTTATCGAGGAAATCTATTCAAAAATCTCTTTTATTTTTAAATATTGGATATTGGGGCTTTCGTACGTACAAAGAAAAATAAATTAAATAAATAAATTCCAATTTACTGAGTAACCCTAATTCCAAAAGATCGCTTCTTCTTCCTCTTTTCTCGTTGTGCGTGCCGAAGACGGAGACCGGAAGCGTTGCCAATACCGGGGAGCGGATCCAGAAACACCACCGTCTGCGGAGATCGGGATCGCGTTGTCTTTTCCGTCGGAGCAAGGTTAGCGATCGTTAGTTCTCCTTTGTCGTTTTGATCGTTGGTTCGTTCGATGGTTTCGTTCGTTGGTTTTGTTCGTTAACTTGATCGTTGGCTTTCGTTCGTCGGTTTGATCGTTAGTTAGCACTTTTAGTCTTCGTTTTGTGGATCTCGTCTCTCAGTTATCGGTAAATTAGTTTTGCGTTTTGGGTTTCGTTCTTGGATGACGTTCGTGGAGGTTTTGGTTGTTTTTGGTTCGTTGTGTTGAGTTTTTGGGGTTTCGGCGGGATTCCTTAAGGATAGTGGACGTGGCTCCACCGCCGCTCGATGCCCTAGCCGAGCCGCCGCCGCCGCCGCCACTCGATGCCCTAGCCGAGCCGCCGCCGCTCGATGCCCTAGCCGAGCCGCCGCCGCTCGATGCCCTAGCCGAGCCGCTGCCACCGCCGCGCACTGCCACCGCCGCGCGCTGTCACCGCAGGCCGCGCGCCGCAGAGGCGCTGCCGCCCGCGCGCAGCCAGGCGCACCTCACGCGCCGCTCTTGGCTATTAGGGCACGCCGCTCAGGGCCGCGCCCTGCCAGGCCGCCGCCGCTGGATGCCTTAGTCGCCCCCGTAGGGCGTTGCTTGCGCTCGCGCGTGCCGCTACTACTTGCGCCCGCGCGCGCCGCTACTACTTGCGCCCGCGCGCGCTGCAGCTGCCTCCGCGCGCGCTGCTGCCAGCCTCGCGCCGCACCGCCGCCAGGCTTGCACCGGGATGCTGCCCGGTGCTGCACCGCGCGTTGCTGTCAGGCCGCCGCCCGTGCGCTGCCTGCATGCGGCAGGGCCAAGCTGCCTTGGGCCGCGCCCTGCCAGGCCGCCGTCGTTGCTCAGCGCTGACAGTACTTGCTGCCTTCGCCGCCGCCGTCGCCGACGAGGATTTTGCACAATTTTTGGGTTGATGAAGTGTTTTCGTTTTTCGTCAGATAACTCTCCGCTTGGTCGTTTTTCGATGCGGGCTCCGTCAAGGCAACGGTAGGAGCCCGATTTTCCGTCCGTTGCCCCGTCGACAGTTGGATCACGTCGGAGGTACGATTTTGCGACCGAAGAGATTTTTTGTACGCGGAGTTTTCATCGGCTTGTTGTTTTGGGATAGCGGGGTACGTTTTTAAGTCTGGTCTTTTGTTTCACCACCGAAATTTTATTAGTTATTTTCGATACACTTGTAGAATCCCCTTTTTCGGTAATTTCTGATTTTTACACAGTTTTCCTATCATTCGAGTGTTTTCGCTTTCCGTGTGGCCGATTGTCGCGGTATGAGGTCCGATGGACTGTTGTCCATATCTGAATAATGGTAAAATTGTTCGGGGAATTATTTTTATCGGATTATTATCGGTATGACGATCGGGACACCGAAGGCAGTTCCGGTTTTGCGATAGAAGGGATTTTTGGTACAGTTGTCGAGACCACTGAATTTTGCGAATTGGGGTAAGATGTTAATTTATTTTATTTGGATATTTTATTAGGGCCGCGTAAGGTTTCGAATGCTTTGGAGGGTCGCGGACGCGGTCGTTTATCTCCGTTTCAGGTGGGTACCCTTATCCGAGGAAGGGGATGCCGTCGGTTGGCTCCCATCTGATCATCCAATTTTTCTTTCACTATCATTATTAATGGGTTTCTAATAATTGAGTATGATAGAGCTGGTCTACATGGTACACCAAGAGTTAAAGAAAGGTTGACTGACCTCGGGTTACTTACTGTTACTTATGCTACATCGGAGCGACTGAGTGTCGCAGGAGGCTTACAGCACAGGTTTGGTGATTTACATGCTCAGGGCGCTTGCACGCACACCAGCGGTTTGGCCACCGTGTCGGTGTACTTTTTCGGAGAGGTGGTTTGACTAGACCCGTGAACCCCATGCGGCTATGTGAGTGGGGGCCCCCTTGCGGTTATTTGCAGAGCTGCATTCGTGCAGTGGGGGGTTACTTTGCACCAGGTTTCGAGCGGTTACTGTCCTTTTTGCCTAAGGTCCTCGGACCGACATAGCGGCATTGTGCTTGGGTTCCTAGGAGAGATACGATTTGTAGCAGGATGGAGTCGTGGATGCTCAGGGTTATGGTTCGGTTTATTATTGTTATTTCTTGTACCTTTCCAGCATCATTTTGTAGCCTTGCTTGTCTTTACTCTTCATGTCACTGACTCCCACTATGTGACAGGTTCAGTCAGGGGTGGGGTCCGGGACGGCGGTGAGTTTGCGACTAGAGAGTATTAGCCAAATCTTTTGGCTGGTGATACCTTTCCTTCTCTTTATTTGATTATTTCAGTTGGTTAGTTATTTCACATGAGGTTTAGTATTGTGGATGTTGAGATGGATTTATGACTTGTGGATGGATAGCTGTATGGTAGGGCTTTATATTTTCCTTTCATTTCGAATGCGGTTTTCAAATTAAAAAGGGTTTGCGAAAAGTATTTCATAATCGAGTGCCACTTAGGCACAATCTTTAAAACCCATGGATTTATCCTTTCAAACTTACATCGCGCTAAATTAACATTGTTTTACAATATAAGCTTTTTCTACTCCACTATGTCGGTTATTATGGTTAAAGTATGTGTAAAGTACCGAATTTTCGGCACATAAATAAATGTAAATGAAGATGGTATGAAATACTATTGTTATGAAAGTTAGGGAAGTAAAGAACATTTGGACGCGAGTTGGGCCCAAATTGGGTTAAAATGGAGAGATCTGGAATTTTATTTGATAAAGGGGGCCCAGATTTTTAGTGGAAAATTCATAGTGTCGGAAAATTCCGAGAAAATTACGGGAGCCCCGTAAATATGTTTTAAGACCACAGAAAAAGTTCCGCGTTAATCGGAGGCCGGATAGTGGGAACGGGCTCCCCCAACAGTGTCGAAAAATTCTGAAAAAATTACGGGAGCTGTGTAATTATGTTTTAAGGTCACAGTAAAAATTTCGCGTTGATCGGATATCCGGATTGCTAGAACGGGGTCCGCCAATGATTCTGGACACAGCGAGGCTTTTGGTGGCCCAGAAATGGTCCAAACTGAAAATTTAAAATTTTCTGTGGTAAATTAAGCCGAAACGAAGCCGCATGTCAAATTTGGACGGAAATGGACGAAAAACGGATAGAAAACGAGACAAAAACGGATTTTCTAAGGCGTCGGCGCGCGGATCGAGGCACGCATGCGTGCTGCGCAAGGCGCGCAGCAGGCCCGCGTGGCCGCGTGGCGCAGGAGGCGCGGCGTGGGGGGAAATTCGGATTTCGAATTTCCTCGCCACATGGCGATCCCCCATTGGGGGGCTTTGTGCACCGGGTCCAATGAAACTCCTTCTTCTTCTTTTTTTTCTTCTTTCTTCCTTCTCCCCGCAGCTTCTCTTTTCTCATTTTCTTCTCCACCCGAGCGCTAGAGAGAGAGAGAGAGAGGGGGGGGGGAGGGAATCTCGTGGGTTGGAGCGGCACGTCGGCGACCTCGTGAAGCGCGCGAAGTGCTCCAAAAAAATCAGATGGGCGACGCGACTCTGTCGAGGTAGGTCCCGCGTGTTAATTTTGTAGTATTTTTGGCACAATTTTTTTAGCCTCCTTTTGGACATTAGATTTGACCCACTGTGCCGTTTGCGTGTTAGGGACCGAGTTCTACTGTACCGTTGATGCCCGGACTGTCGCAGGCAGTTTTGGCGCGTCTCGTTTTGCGTGCAAGTTGTAGAAAATGTACCGTTTTGTGTGCGGATTCGGCGAAAATGCACAGTTTTGGGCGCAAATTCGGAGAACATGCACCGTTTTGCGTGCAACATTGAAAGAGAAAAGTGCACCGTTTTGCGTGCCAACCCGAGGTACGTGCTCCGTTTAGCGTGCCGGTTGTGTTATAGCGTGCCGGTTGTGTTATTGCGCACCGTTTTGCGTGCAGTCTCTAATAATATACATTATTTTTTGTGCAGAGATAGAAAAACGTGCACCGATTTGCGTGCAATGTGGAAAAAGCAACGTGCACCGTTTTACGTGCCAACCCGAGGTACGTGTTCCGTTTAGCGTGCCGGTTGTGTTATCGCGCATCGTTTAGCGTGCAGTCTCTAATAATATACATCGTTTTTCGTGCAGGGATAGAAAAACGTGCACCGATTTGCGTGCAACGTGGAAAAAGCAACATGCACTGTTTTGCGTGCAGATTTGAGGTACGTGCTCCGTTTTGCGTGCCGATCGTGTTATCGTGCACCGTTTTGCGTGCCGACCCTAATATTTTGCATCGATTTGTGTGCAGGACTAGAAAAGCGTGCATCGTTTTGCGTGCAACCCTACAGTCGAACGTGCACCGTTTTGCGTGCAGATTTGAGGTACGTGCACCGTTTTGCGTGCAGGTTGAGTTGACGCGCATCGTTTTGCGTGCCGACTGAAGTGGCGCGCATCGTTTTGCGTGTGTTTTTCTGACGCGCACTGTTTTGCGTGCAGGTTTGGTGGACATGCACCGTTTTGCGTGCAGACTCGAGGGAGGTGCACCGTTTTGCGTGCAAACTCGAGGGAACAAGTGGAATCGCGCGGAGACCAATTGCAAGTGTCTACAAGCAATTGGGTATACTACAAGGTGGGGAATTCTGTCGAAATTGGGTGACCTCTCCCCTTGCTCCTTTGCTTTTCGATTCGAAGCATGATAGTAGCCTGTTAGAGGCGTTAGGTAATTATGAATAAGATTGCATGTTTAGAGGAACACAGATGAAAAGAGCAACTGTTGGTTGCCAATAACAGATGATATATGTGCATGTGTAGAGAAATTTAGAGGAAAAGTGATATTTATGATTTATCCACAATAGGGGATAAATTTGTATGTGTAGATGGACACAGATGATAAATGCAACTGTCGGTTGCCAAAAGGAGATAATTCATTTTCATGTGCAAAAAGGACTTAGAGGATAAATATTATTTTTATGATGGATATAAAAATAATTGCATGCGTAGAAATGAGTAATTACTTGATGACTGTGATCATGTTAGGGTACAACCCTAGGAATCATGTGATATAAGGGAACAGAACTTGTTGGTTGTAAGACTAGGAGAAAACCTAGTTTAGGGGTTTGACGAGTGACATCAACTTAGGAGTTATCCTAGGAAGGATGAGTGGCATGGTCTTAGGTGATAACCTAAGGACACTGGATAGAGTGATCAACATAGAGTCAGAAAACTCTAGGGTGTATATGACATGGAACTTAGGTAAAGAGAACCTAAGGAGAACTAGTGTTCAACATAGAGTCAAGGAACTCTAGGATGAGTATGACATGGAACTTAGGTAAGGAAACCTAAGGTGAACTAGAGGTCAGCATAGAGTCATGGAACTCTAGGACAAGTATGACATGGGACTTAGGTAAAGGGAACCTAAGTTGAGCTAGAAGAGTTTAAACTCACAGACAGGAAATAGAGTCAAGTTGACTCTAGGATTCAGTAAGGAATCAGGAGGATGGAAAAGGTGGATCAAGTGTGGAGATATGAAAGGGAAAACAGAAAAGTAGAGTCAATGTAATTCTAAGATAACAGTAGAACATGGAATTAGAGTCAGTGTAACTCTAAATTAATGGTGAAGCAGGAAAACAGAGTTTAGTTAACTCTAGGATTCAGTGAGGAATCAGAAATGTGGGATGAGATCCCCAGTTTAAAGAGTTGATCAAATATAACCCTAGAAGGTCATAGGGTGTCTGGGCAAATGGATAATAACTTTAACTTCAATTTGAGTTAAAGAAATAAAAGAGAAATATTTAAGAGTCCAGGAGACTCTCTAGTTATCCTTATGGCAAGACTTAGGATAAGAGGAAAAAAATTGTTGCTAAAAGGCAAAGATTAAAAGCAAGCTAAAAGTGGCTAAAAGCATAAAGAAAATGTAATTGGCGCCTTTGAATTTGAGACTCGTCAAGTGGAGCAGGACTCCCTGGGCAGTGACCCGTCGGACGAGGTACTTTCGAATGGCTAAAAGTGAAAGCAATGAGCTAAATGCTCAAAGAAAAGAGAAAGTGATTTGCCAGTGGCAAAAAGGGAGCTATAAGCCTGAATAAGAAAGGAAAACAAGTGTTCAAAGGCAAAGAGGCTAAGAACTAAAGTAGAAAGAAAAGAAAGAAAATATAAAAAGATAAAATGGGCGTTCCTTCGGGGGTGAAATGTAGATCTTGTCGGAGCCATGGGCAGTGTTCCTCTCCCGGGCAGTGACCCGTATGACAAGTTCCCCGTTGGGCGGGGTAACACTTGCGGGTGTTATCGGCAACCTTAGAAATCTTATCTTATGGTAGCAAGACTACCGGGCTCGGGCCCGTTGGATAAGAATTTCCGAGGGTTAACTTGAACTAAAGCACCAGAATCTAAAGAATAAAGAAAAATAGAGTGGCCAAGGTGGCCGGGTTAGTTGGACCCTGTATTCAGCGGCATAGTGGCCGAGTTGGTGCTTAGCAGCCTAGTGTGGCTAGACAGAGTAGTGCTGGGTAGATGGTTATACACAGATAGTGTAGTGATATGTTATATTGCATAGCTGCATTTTGATATTGAGGATTTAGTTTCCTAGCACTATTATTATTGCTTCCATTGGACCAAGTGGTGTAGGACATTTTTTCTCGGTGGTTGAACCCACTGGGAACTCAGATGAAGTTCTCACACCCCTTGGGTGACTCCCCCCACAGGTTCGGGAATGGATGCAGCGGTCGAGACGGATCAGATGCAGACAGCGAGGCATACGACAGGGGCAAGGGCCCAGCAGCATGGTGACCTAGAGGGTCTAGCAGAGGTATCCCATTTATGTATTTCTTGAGTGAACCTTGTATAGTGAGGAATTTATGTAAAGGAAATGTAATAATTTTATTTGCAAGTTCAGAAATGTAAAGTGTAGTAAGTTTAATTTATGGTTCACTCCTGTATGCTTTCATTTCCGCATTAACTATTCGTTATTGAATGAAAGTTTTAAATTTATAGTGATTTTTAGTGCTCTGATATACAGCTTCCGCATACACTGGATGTGTTATTATGGATGTTACCGTTCCTTTCGGGTAGAAACAGGTCTTACTCGATTGGCGGGTCTGTTGGCGTGCCCGAACCGTACAAATTGGCGGACTCGGGGCGTGACAGTATGGTTGTGGTAACTACGCCGTACATACGCCAGGGAGACTCTGTCTATTATACAGAGAGAACTGGTGTATGTGGCGGGTCTGTGCGCGTGCCTTGCGGGAGCCCTTTAGAAAAAAAAAATGTACCGTATTTTCCGCTGTATCTCTACTCCCGGGGCGTGACAGTTTAAGGACTCGATTTCTATCTACACTTCGCAAGAATCGCAGCCGTATTTTTCTTTGAATTTTTGAAGGGCATCTCACAAGAGGTATTTTGCTGTTTTGAAGACAGACTTGCGGCAGTGTTACGGTTTTGGGTGATTTGGACTTACCGCGATGTTTGGCTTATATCTCAGTGACCGGGAGGAATTTTTGGTGATTTCTAGTTCGTTGGAACCGTGGGAACCTGAAGATCACGCCCGTCCAGTTTTGGCTCTTTTGGACTCCGGACCGATGCGCGCATCCAGGTGGGTTGGATTTTTCTCCAAAACTGCGGACTTTCTACTAGCACCATCCTCAGCATCGACCCCTCCCATGCCTTCGCACCTAGCAGGAGCCTCGCAGAGTTATGGCCAGGCAGATCGGGCCACTTCATCGCGACAGCCGGACAGGCGACCACCTCCGAGCGGGCGAGTGTACGCCGCTCAGATGGGGGACTCTTCAGCAGTCGACCATGTGGTGGCAGGTATTGTTCTGGTCTTCTCTACTCGCACTAGAGCATTATTTGATACTGGAGCATCTCATTCATTCATCAGTGGAGCATTTGCATCATTGCATGGGCTAGAGATTGGACCGTTAGCTTGTACACGTGAGGTTCAGATTTCAGATTACGTTTTGCACCTAGATGAGTGTTGTCGGTCCTGCCGAGTGCAGTTAGGATCCTAGATTTTGCCGATAGATTTGTTGGTCCTACGTCAGCTCCAGGATTTTGATGTAGTGTTGGGTATGGATTGGCTTTCCCGGTATTATACTACCATTGATTGTAGAGAGAGGACGGTGACACTCTGTGAGTCGGGCCAGGTAGAGTTTGTGTATAGAGGTTGTAAGAGCTCACTTTTTGTAGCGACAATATCTTTGGCCAGAGCTCGAAAGATGATGAGTCGAGGATGTATTGTTTTTTTGGCGACGGTAGTGGAGGTGCCTACGGCGACGCCAGGACTCGAGGACATCCCTATCGTTCGCGAGTACCCGGATGTATTTCCACCTGAGTTATCTTCGATGCCGCCGGACAGGGAGATAGAGTTTGTGATTGATGTAGTTCCTGAAACTGCACCAATCTCCAAGGCACTGTACAGGATGGCCCCTGCCGAGTTGAGAGAGTTGAAGGCACAGTTGCAGGATTTGATGGATCGGAGTTTTGTTAGACCCGGTGTATCTCCGTGGGGAGCGCCGGTCTTGTTTGTGAAGAAGAAGGATGGTTCACTCAGATTATGTGTGGATTACAGAGAGCCGAACAAAGTGACCATCCAGAACAAGTATCCTTTACCACGGATAGATGATTTGTTTGATCAGTTGTAGGGAGCTTCGGTGTTTTCGAAGATCGACCTCCAGTCCGGTTACCACCAGTTGAGGGTGAGGGCCTAGGACATGTCCAAGATGGCTTTCAGATCCCGGTACGGGCATTATGAGTTCACGGTGATGCCATTTGAATTGACTAATGCCCCTGCCGCATTCATGGATTTAATAAACCGGATATTTCAGCCGTATTTGGATCTGTTTGTCATGGCATTTATTGATGATATTCTGATTTACTTCCGGAGTGATGTGGAGCATGAGGAGCACTTGAGGATAGTGCTGCAGCTTCGGGAGGTTGCATTTTTAGGCCATGTGGTTTCAGCCGCAGGAGTAGCAGTGGACCCGATGAAGACTGATGCTGTTCGGGATTGGCCTAGGCCGATGACGGTTACTGAGGTCCGGAGCTTCTTGGGCTTAGCAGGTTATTATCGTCGATTTGTGGAGGGCTTTGCGAAGCTCTCTACTCCCCTTACCCGACTGACTAGGAAGGGGATCAGATTCACTTGGACTGAGCAGTTCCAGTAGAGCTTTGATGAGATGAAGATGAGACTGATGTCAGCGCCGATTTTAGCATTGCCAGTGATGGGAGAGGCATTTGTGATTTATAGTGATGCCTCCCACAACAGTTTGGATTGTGTTTTGATGCAGCATGGTAGGGTAATTGCTCATGCTTCGCGACAGCTAAAGGATTATGAGAAGAATTACCCTACGCATGATTTGGAGCTTGCCGCTGTTATTTTTGCATTGAAGCTATGGCGACATTACCTGTATAGTGAGCACTGTGAGATATTTACTGATCACAAAAGCTTGAAGTATCTGTTCACTCGGAAGGAGTTGAATCTGAGGCAACGCCGGTGGATATAGTTATTGAATGATTATGATGTGAGCATCCTGTATCACCCTGGCAAGGCCAATATCATGGCAGATGTTTTGAGTAGGAGAACAGTGTAGAGTCTGAGTTTGTTGATCACACAGTAGGCGCCGCTGGTTGAGCAGATAAGGCGATTGCAGATTGAGGTGGTATTCCCTGGGGTCTCTGCTAGACTTATGTCTATGGTCGTGCAGCCCACTCTGTTGGATAGGATTAGAGAGAGACAGAGTGATGACCCCACTTGATGAGGATTAGAGGGCAGATCTAGACTGATCAGATAGGGAATTTCTCAGTGGATGCATCGGGAGTACTGCGGTATAGGGACCGAGCGTGTGTGCCTATGGATTATGAGATCAGAGAGCAGATTATGATAGAGACCCATTATACACCTTATACATTCATCCCGGTGGGACTAAGATGTATAAGGACCTCAAGGCACACTTCTGGTGGAAAGGGATGAAGCGGGATATTGGGAGATTCGTGGCTCATTGTTTAACATGTCAACAAGTGAAGGCAGAGCATCGAGTTCCTGCTGACAAGTTACAGAGTCTCTCAATCCCCGAGTGGAAATGGGACCACATCACTATGGACTTCGTTGTTGGGCTGCCGAGGGCGCAGAATGGAGCACACGCAGTATGGGTAGTCGTGGATAGACTCACCAAGTATGCTCACTTTCTATCGGTGCAGGTGACTTGGCCCTTGGAGCGACTTGCTCAGGTGTACCTTGTTACGGAATTTGAGTTGGCGTAGTTTCGTGAAAGTCTCAAGTCTTGAAGATTGAAGGTGAAGAAAGTTGGATCATTTAACTCAATCTCAAGAAAGAAGAATTCAAAAGGATCAGGTATGTTTAACCTAAGATTTTGTGTGATCCGAATACTTCTTGTAGTGTAGAAACACTTGGAAGAATCTTTCATTGCATAAAAATCAAAAACTGGACTTGGGACATGTTCAGGATCCGGATCAGGTTGTTCGATCCGGATCCCGAAGGTGGTTCGTTCATACACCAGTTCAATCCGGATCGTAGCCTCTCTTGATCCGGATCCCGAACACTGAGTTTACCATCTTCCTTGAACGATCCGGATCAGGCTTCGCAATCCGGATCCCGAACGTTGATGTTTGGTGAACTGTATGAACGATCCGGATCAAGCACTTCGATCCGGATCCCGAACCTTCGTTTTTCTGGAATTGCCTGACTCGTTACGACGATCCGGATCACAGCTAATCCGATCCGGATCGCCGTCCGTAAAATCTCCAGAAATGTTAGGTTTTTGATTCTTATCTCCTTCCTAGGGTTTCTAACCTATAAATAAACCCTATGACTCTTTTTCTAGGGGCAATCCAAAAAAGAGGCCGAAAATAAAAATAGCCGTCATTTTCATATATACGCCTCTAGATCCACATATAGAGAAGAAAGGAAATCATTAGAGAATACTCTATGTTTCTTCATCTATATTGATTAGTTTGATTCTAGGTTTTCATACTCACATCTTGAGTTGAATCAAACTAATGAATACTTAGATGGTATTTCCGATCTATCTTTGATCTAAGTATTCGGCGGATCATCACCACCCAAAAACAACGATTTACCCCAAAAATCGGCGCGTGGATTCGCGTGTCCTTGTGGATTCAAGGTTCAACCGCTCTCGTGGATTCGGAGCGAGGCACGTTCGTGGATTCGAAGGGTGCTATTGGGTGAAGACCGTGGATTCGGTCGGACGTCGTGGATTCGACGTTGGACGCCGTGGATTCGGCGTTGGGCGCAGATCGTGGATTCGAGAAGCGTCGCGGAGCGAGCGGAGAAGATCCTCTAGGAGCGTATGGAAAAGGTTGAGTCGTAATTGTGTACGGTAAATCACCTTGTACGTGTTTTAATTCTAGTGGATTTCTGCCGTGTTATCGGTCCCGTGGTTTTTTACTCCGGTGATGGAGTTTTCCACGTAAAAATCTTGCGTATTATTTTTTATTTCCGCATTGGGTTTTTATCGCAACGATTTTTGAGTGTTTATACGTTTACACCTATTCACCCCCCTCTAGGTGTTTTTTCCCCTATTTAGATCCTTATTACATATAACCCAACATACCTGGACGAGGTGGTGAGGTTATATGGTATACCCGCCTCGATCGTATCAGACAGAGATCCGAGGTTCGTCGTGAAAAGGGTGAGACATACTCTACAATATTGGCACCAAAACAAGAAGCACTAGTTAGACAATATATGACACTCGCTAGAGGACATGTTGTATATCGGTACGGCCTAAAGGAATTTCAAGTTACTACCGAAGATGAAATGTATGAGGTGCTTCTTGATGGTAGAAGCTCTACATGTTCGTGCAGACAATTTGAATTAACTAGATTGCCATGCTCACATCTTTTAGCCGTTTGCAGTAATGGTCATATGAACATTGACTACTATAGTTTATATTCTGAATGGTATACATGTGACTATTACCGTAATGCTTATGCCCCATATTTCCACCCTGTTCCTGACAAAAGGAGTTGGCCACGACCTTAGGACCACCATTGGCGCCCCCACCTATAAGAAGGAAGAAAAGTCGTCCCAAATCCACACGTATTCGAAATGCCATGGACGATAGAGAGGGGATGCGAAGGACTACATGCTCTATTTGTAAACAACATGGACATTATAGGAGTACTTGTCCTAATAATCAAGATAGAAGAACTGAAAGTCGTAGACGTAGAGTATTAGGTTGTTTACTTATGGTTGTCTACTTATAATTTTAAAATTTTTCGAGTTATATTACAACATTCTGATCAATGGTTAATAGTTTGCACAATTTTTTTTTGCAGATGGACCATTGCAAGGAGGCCAGGCCAGTTGATCCTTCTGTTCTATTAGACCAGACGAGTCACCGTTCGAGCCATGTACGAGCCGAGGTAAATTCATTTATACATGCACACTATATTTATAAACTACATACCATATATTTTTATAAAATTTAAATCTAATATATTTACTATGTAGGGGTACGCACCAGTTCAGTTTACAGAGTATGGCCGTAAACTGAACTCGTGGACGGTGGAGTATCCGGGGGTGGTGGACCTCCTACGACAAGCTGGTTTTTTCTATGTCTCTCGCATCCGACGAGTTCAGCTAGATTAGGCTCTATTAGGGGCATTGACGGAGTGATGGAGACGCGAGATGGAGTCATTCCATTTACGCCACGGCGAGATGATAGTGACGTTGCGCGACGTCGCCATTATAGCTGGACTACGAGTATCTAGCGAGCCTGTGATGGGATGAGCATCTGGCGACTGGCCGTATGTTGGCTATTTATTTATGGATTAAAATAGGCCCAACTTTCTGCCATGTGACAATAGGCCCAGGAGACTAATAAGTTGAGTTGAGTGAGCCCAATAAGTTGAGTGGGACTGCGGTCCACAATAAGACCTAACGGCAAGAGGCCCAACAATAGACCTAACGTCCAGATGGGTTGGATCCAGTTGAGATCCGTGGGCGCTGTGTCTGTACGCTTTAAGTGAATTGGTTGTGTATTTCTAACAGCTCGAGCTTTTGGGATTAATGGTTAGCGCCAACGATCCGACAAGTTGTATCAGAGCCAGTGGCACGGGTTAGATTCCCACACGGTGCAGGTATTGGGGAGGGGGGGATTGTTGCCTATTTATTTATGGGTTAAAATAGGCCCAACTTTCTGCCCGTGACAATAGGCCTAGGAGACTAATAAGTTGAGTTGGGTGAGCCTAATAAGTTGAGTGGGACTGCGGTCCACAATAGACCTAACGGTAAGAGGCCCAACAATAGACCTAACGTTCAGGTGGGTTGAGTCCGGTCGAGACCCATGGGCACTGTGTTTGTACGCTTTAAGTGAATTGGTTGCATATTTCTAACAGCTCGAGCTTTTGGGATTAATGGTTAGCGCCAACGATCCGACACCGTATATATGTCATGGACTTCTAGGGATGCAGCTAGATAGTGTCGTCGCAAGTCAGACCGACTAGATTGGTTATTCCAACAGTTTCATCATGTCCCACTAGATGCTCCGCCAGCCATGGTTGCTGCTGCTGCTGCACGCGCATATATATTATTTCAGATTGAATGCAGCTTATTCCCAAACCCCACTGGACATCGGGTACATCTCAAGTGGCTATAGCTACTTGAGGATTTTGATCTATGTGGCGGGCTAGCTTGGGGCGCAGCTACTTTGGCCTAAGCATTGGGGAATGCCTCGATAGGGGGGAGGGCCGAGTGTTGTGCATTCGATACATTATTACAGGTAAAATCAGTAGTTTTCGCATTAGAAATATAATAATATAATTTTTTTTAACCAGTATTTTAATCATCTGTTTTTTCTTTATAGATTTGGGCGTGGAACTATATACATATCAGTCGTCCTGACAGAGTTGGACCTCCGCCAGATCTTGATGATTGTCCACTCGGTTCTCGGTACGTTAAATATTTATATATGCCTTGATGATTAATACAATAATTTGCACCATTGATTTTAGTTATTGTGATATAATGTCTTATCGATCTTTTTTTTTGCAGATGGAATATGAGATTATGTTTTGCAGGAATGTCAGAGCGACCGACATTGAGTTTTATCGGGACGAGCTTGATCAGCAGCGGGAGTCTCAAGTACGTAAAAATTTCTTAAATTACATACATATAGATTAATTTTAAAATTTATATTACTTGAATTTTATTAATTTTTGCAGGTTACTTGGACTCCTTATACTGAGGAGACTTTGCATGGTCTTCCACCTTTTTGTCTCGAGGGCTCCGCAGTATGGCGTGCCAGGACTTGCTTGATATGCTTCCACATAGTGGAGTTACATCTACCTGATCGAGTTTTTCGCCAGTTTGGATTTGTCCAGCATATACCAGAGCCTGTGGAGGTTATACGGCGGATTACATCGCAGGGTAGATCGGGAGAGGACTGGGCAACATTTCATGCTTATTATATTCTACGATGGACTGATCGTCTAGATCATATTGCGGAGCAGAATCCCTTCATCGGCCCAGATCCAGCACGAGCCACCTCCTTGTACATGTAGTGGTACTGGGATATCACAATGAGGTGGATTTCTCATCCCGTACATCGACCTCCACTTACTTTTTTGCCGCGGGGGCATATCGAGTGAACTTTTGTAAGATTATTTAATAATTTTTTCCTTATATATTAGTAGTTGTTTATATAAAGTTCGTTTATATAAATATGCATTTTTTTATAGGTGGATACTCTGCGCTATATTGTCAGGAGTCTAGGACAATTAATGGATGATCCTCCAGAGCCATCTGGATTGATGGACGCTCTAGGATATATAAGGTAGGACATCGAGAATGTCTCAGAGAGACTCCCCACATTAGCTGCTTCTGTACATCATCCAGAGCTACGTCCATATTTTGATCGTCCGGATGATATTTCCTCCACCTCCACGCCTGCGTACGATTTTCCATCCGCATCCATTCTGATTCATCATTCTGACGTTCCCTCGACATCAGACTTCCTTCATATCGATTTTCAGTCAGCATCACTTCCTTCATATGGTGTCCCATCTACATTCGGGATACATTAGTTTGATACTTCATTTGCGCCGATCCTTCCATCGGATGTTTCATCCACATCAGATGTTAGTCTAGTTGGTGTTACATATCAACGGAGGCGACGACGCCACGTTCACATTTCTACTGAGCCTGAACCTGAGACGCAGGAGGGGATGCAGTCATCAGTACTTGACACGCAGAGGACGGATGTACTTGTCGAGAGCATCTCCATCGAGCATATTGATGAGATACATGGCATTGAGCCTGTACAGCCTGAGATAGAGGATGATGATGATGTGTCTATTCAAGCACTGGGTAGGCGGCGCGGACGCGGACGCGAAGGTAGAGGCGGACGAAAACGTGGACAGTCGCGAGGGCGTGGAGAGTAGTTGATTTTGTTAGGGCATATTGGTATTTTCATACTTATTTTATTTCTTACATATATTATTTTTATATTATTATATTCATTTTTTTTATAATTCGGATATTTATAATTAATGTTGAGGATATTCAGAGCATTTAATATTGTGATTGATTTTTTTTGTTGTTGTGATGTAATTAATATTTTTGTTGTTGTGGTGTGATTGATATATTTCTTGTTGTGATGTTGTAATTGAAATGTATGAATGCCAAAATATTGTAATTGAAATGTATGAAAATTTTATAATATGTACTGATGGTTTTTTTTAAAAAAAACTTAACTACCGTGCTGAGAAAAACCATGAAAGCGGTGAATGATTCACTGCTTTCAAGGGACTATGGCAAAAATCTGTGAATGTGGTGAATCATTCACCGCTTTTCAAGAAAGCGGTGAATGATTCACTGCATTTAGGTTCCCAGCCAGAAGTCTATTTCTACAAATATTTTTCTGGGAGGCCTATTTTTATAAAAACCTTTGGTAGGAGGGTTTGATAGGTAAATAACCCGAGTAGAAACATCAAAATTTCAGATGATTCCACAGTGTCTTAATTTAATGTAATACTAATTTTTAAAATTAACATATATTTATAAATTAAATTTTGTAGTGCGACTAAACCCAACAAATTATGTTAAATAATTTGAATGCAGATTGACTTAAATAGGATTAGTATTGTGTCAGAATATACCATATTAGGTTAAATTTTGTAATATTACTAAATTGTATTGGTAAAGTTCCAAAATTTATAATGGTTTTATAGTATTGCGCCAAGTAACAAAAAAACAGAATATGAATAAACTACTTGAACATAATATATATACAAGTTAAGAATTCAGCTTCTATGCTTTTAAAAGTAAGTTATTAGTGCTTATAGTTTTTTAAACTCTTGGATGAAAAGATATACGGTTAAAATAATAGAGGGCCCCTTGGATTAAGTAAGTAGTTGGTGAAATAGAATGATTTAAGGGATGAAATTAATAAAAGGAGTAGATCTAACGGTAGAAAATTTATAAGCACCTAAGGACTCTTCAATTCAATATAACTTATAAGCACCAATTCAATATATATACCAGCATAGTAGCCGGACTCTTCAATTCAATATATATATATATATATATATATATATATATATATATATATATATTATCGAAGTTGAGTAGTTTCATATTTTTAACTAAGTTTATTTAAAAAAAAAATATAAACGAAGCGGTAGCTTGCTATTTTTCTCTCAAAAAATTTATATATATATATATATATATATATATATATATATATATATATATATATATATATATATATATATATATATATATATATATATATATTATCGAAGTTGAGTAGTTTCATATTTTTAACTAAGTTTATTTAAAAAAATATATAAACGAAGCGGTAGCTTGCTACCTTTCTCTCAAAAAATTTATATATTTTTTCGTATATCAATGTCAAAGCACATGCAAGACAACTTATATCCTAACTGCCATTATTCTGAATCTAAATCTAGTAGAAATCCATTACAATGAATGAAAGGTTTTGATATCAAAAATATTATGCCTAATATAATACTGGAAGGAAAAAAAAAAGTTAAAGCTTGCATTGAAAGGACAACCACAGATTCCTATGCATTCCTGCCCACAAACTGCATGTCCTACTGCTTTTATCTTGCCTGTTGCAGTGTTGCTTGTTAGTCAGATAAAATCAACGGCCTTGGAGAGTCAAGATAAGCAATTTTCAAAGTAAATTCATGGTCAATTGATGATAGCTGTGCATGGCAGTAAAATCACTGGGCAAGTATCTGATCATATCTGCTTACCTGTTTATCGCCAGTTCGCCAAGACAGAAAGCGAGTCACCGTTTCTGATAGTTGATGAATTTGATGGAAGCGGCATACACACTAAAGAAAAACAGGGAGAATCCTACAAGTACCAATATGGTAATGCTCGTCATTCCAGATTCAAAGCCGAGGTAGTGCTGCAGATACTCCTTTACCGTGCCATTGAAACCAGGGCCATGTAATCTGGTCTCCACATCGCCTAGTTGTGATGTAATAATACCTCGTAGGGTCCAAGCTACTGGGCACACGTAATAAAACCATATCCACCAACCAGGGATGTTCTACAGAGAAAAAAAAAACCAACGATGTGATATACCACAAGATTATAAGATGTCATATCAATAGAACCTCAAGGTGAAAAAAATTAGCTAACAGGAGATGAAAGCATACAGAGAAAATGTGAGAGTTCTGTGAAATAATAAGGGCCAAATATTCTTGAAAGTGTGTGCCCCATTGTCTAAAAAAACATATATGATCATCCAGCTCAGAAAAAAAATAAAAAATCAGACAGCTCAAAAAGAGATGAAACAATTATATCATCAGTAACTGCTGTGTAAAATATCATTGTTTTCACATCATAGATAGCAAAAATACTGCATAGAAGCAGATTGTTTACCTGGGCGTGGGATTTGAGCAACTATCTAAAAAATCTTAAAACTTAAAGAAACAAAACCTTTAATAAGGATTTTGTGTAACTTACAGGTTTAGGAACCAGAAAACCAGATAAAAGGTTCCATAAGGAATAGAAAGCTGATGAGACAACAGCTGCTAGATGCTGAGATGGAGTCAAGCCAACTGCCATCATTCCATAGAATGTAAAGTATGCAAATGTTAAGAACATGAAAACAAGGTATAGCAGAAATTTACCTGCATCACAAATCTTATGTGTCAGAATCCACATTGAGCATTCAAGGTGAAGGATTTGAATGTATACCATAAGCCAACAAAATGTAACACAGCAAAGAACAAAAAGTATAAAAAGGTAGGCTATCTATTCAAAAAAACAGTTTTTTTTTTTTCAATATTGCAAATATTTTTAGGACATAAAACTTTAATATGAAAGCATGTTGGCTCTTACTTATTGCCCTTTCATAATTGACCATGAAGTACGTAATGGTACCAAATATTAATGTTTGTGCGACAATGTAAGGGATCTCCACAAGCCCCTGTTTAGGTGAGAGAAAAGTACTAACTGTTAGGTTGTAGTTAAAGAAATTAACAGAATTTGTCCACACATTTGTACTAACCTGTGCTGCTGCATAAGGAAACGAAGAATACATTCTAGCTGCTGTTTCCCTATAGTACACTGTCCTCTCAATTGATACCACAGGCTGTACAGATGAAGAATTATTGACTCCAAGAAATAGGCATGCAGCATAGAGAGCACCCATAACAACAAGCAAGTCCTGTGTTGTTTCCCTGCAAAAGAGTTGCAGTTCCAAATGGATAATGAACTCCAAATAGACAAGAATCAATTTATAGAATGAGAGGAGGAAAATGGGAAGTCTAACACTAACTTCGTCAAGCAATCTAAATCCTTAACCAATCTATGATTTATTTAATAAATCATTTTGAGTTTTCTTTTCAGTTTTTACCAATTTACTTACAACATAAAAGTTGAGAATAGATCAACAAGTAAATTTGAGAAATGAATCCACAAGGTGACAACAGTACAAAGTAGATGCTCAAAATAAGAAGCAAGAGAAGAAACAGAAAATAAGTACAAAAGAAAATAATCAAGTCAAAGAAATAGAATTAGAGGTAGAAACTTCAAACTAAAATGAAGTAAACAAGAGCATGAACATTCAGAATGCCTTTTACAAAGTATTCTCAAAACAAGAGCATGAACATTCAGAATACCTTTTACAAAGTAGATGCTCAAAATAAGAAGCAAGAGAAGAAACAGAAAATAAGTACAAAAGAAAATAATCAAGTCAAAGAAATAGAAATAGAGGTAGAAACTTCAAACTAAAATGAAGTAAACAAGAGCATGAACATTCAGAATACCTTTTTGAACCAACATTCCAAAAGATTGAACCAAAAATCAGAGCAGCCATCATTGTGAAGAATAAACGTACAACATTGTATTGTGGACTTCTCCAGTATATAAGATTTTGTTTCTGATAGCAGACTTTGAATTGAGTTAAACTATCCTGTGGAAATTCTGAAGAGAATTTCAACGGTTCTGTGCCAGCAGGAGGAATACTTAATTCTTGAATTAGAGCTTCAACTTCCCTGACACAGAAAAAAATTCTCTTGAGTTGTGGTGAGCTAATTCAATTACATAACTATTATAGTAAGGAGGATCTAAAATTATTGATGTTAGTACATAAAGAGTCACCTGAACTGGTCTGAGTTTCTATATACAGTAGCAAAGTCTAGACCAAGCTTTTCTTCACATGCTTGTGTACTGACTTCGAGCATCCAAGTTGCTGGATTATAACCATCCGGTATAGCAGGAACTCCTGGGATTGCCTACACAAAAGATGTCCTCATGCTGATTAGTCAATAGATTAATAAGGCACCAAAAGATCAGGGCCCTATGTTTCATTGATCATCTACAAATACCGATAAAAATAATGTTTTAGGTGAATGACCCTAAAGTTGAAGCAATCAGAAACAGAACTGCCATTTTCAGTTTTCTCAAAAAAAGAACTGCCATTTTCAGAAGCCATAGACAGCAAAATCAATTGGCAAGTCAGAAATTAGAAGAGCATGTGTCGGAAATTACAAAAGCATGTTAAGTTAGGGAGCATTTGCACTAATGTATTTACAGTTCAGGAGTAACTCTAGAGAGAGTACAAACATTAGCTTTGCGATCAAACACAACAATGCTTGGAGATTCATTGCCTACTCATGGGATCGATTTTTAGAAACCCGTTGGAAAGTCCAAAGTCGCCTTACGTGATTTACAAGAATCATCATGGTCGATGGAAGAACCAATATTTCTACACTCACTAATCTCGGCTGCAGTAGAATTGCACTTAGGCCTTGTTTAAATGTCGGAATAAGATATCCAATGATAACTTATTCCCTATAAAGATTTTTTTTGTGTAATTGGAAGTTAGTTATTTGATTTTCTCTTTGAAAAGTTTTAGCATCTATGATTTGGTTCAAAAAACAACATGAAGGTCGAATATGGTAGTCATTTTAAACATTTGATCACACTTCTCATCTATCAAATATTGCATGCTTCTTTAGTGAATATAAAAGGTACACCGAATAAGATATTCATGCATTCAAACAGGGCCTTAGTCAAACCAAGAATTCCCTTAGGTGAAGCAATCTCTTGTACTGAAAACACAAAAGCAAGTTATGGTAGCAAAGCAGAGTTCAAATAAGCAAAATACTATATCTGGTTAACAGAGCATTGCAGCAATAGTGATTTAAAAACATGCTATTCAGAACTGGCCCTGCCGGGAATTTCAACATTAAAGCTGAGTACGGTTGTTCAAGAAGTCTAATAGATTGTTCAACAAAATTTCCTAAACAACTTATACTGTAGCTAGAAGCAGAAGCTCCAAATTAAATATTCTACTTTGGTACTCCAGCAGCCCCATTTCTTCTTCTGCTCCAGCCAGAAACTATAAGACTTTTAAAAGATTGTAGTGTAATTTCCAATTGTATTTATAACCAAATCAAAATGTAGGATCACATTATCTGGTTCTGGTTAAAAAGTTATCCAATTGTATGCTCTCTCTGAATTAGCACTTTCTAAGCGTTCAAATTCTCCCTCCCCCTATCTGGGTCATCATGATTGATATGGTAAGGGGTCAATCCGATCAAACTGCCATTCAGAAAAGAGGGTCTCTTCGTGAATACTTAACCTCCTAAACCAAAGAGGGATTCTTCACGAAGTACTAAACCTCCTAAACCCTAAATCCTCAATCAGATTATGTTATCCTACTTTTTTTTCAAAAAAAAAAAAAAAAATGTAGGATAACATAATCAGATTCTGGTTAAAAAGTTCTCCAATTGTATACTCTCTCTGAATTAGCACGTTTTAAGCATTCAAATTCTCCCTCCTCCTATCTGGGTCGTTGGGATTGATATGGTACGGGGTCAATCCGATTGAACTACCATTCAGAAAAGAGGGATTCTTCACGAAGTACTTAACCTCCTAAAGCCTCCCTCGCCAGTACGTGCAGCGGCAATTCCTTAAAAGCAAAAGCTGATGTTGTGAGTTTTATACGAACACTATGCCAAACAGTCCAGGGAACATATGGATGGATTGATCCTTCACAATGGAAATGGCCTCGCCTCAAAGCGAAAGAATCCATCCTCCCTGGAAGGCACGTTCGATATCCATCTAAATGGAAGAGAGTCTAATTTCACATCTCCTAGTAGCACTGAGTATATGGTGTAAGTTTTTGTTGTGTTAGCTAGGCTAAAGTGTCCCGTGGTTCCTTGAATGCCAACCACAGATAGGAATGCCATCAACTAGGGTGCTCTTTGCCATTAACCATTTCTTCGCTGGCCACAGGTTTGCGTGAGGGTTGACCACAAACCCGTGCATTGCTAGAGGCTACTTCAAAGCCACAACACAATTAATTTAAGGGCTTTCAAACAGGTGACTAATCCATTCAAGGATAGTCGTGATCGGTGTTAACCGGCTGGTTCTGTCATGAATCCAGAATATTGATTTTCATGATCGGATCCAGGATACTTTTTGCATTAGCTACAGCACTGTGCAGGTCGATACACAACCTTCTCTCCAAAGATGCCAAATGCAAGCCGAGAAAGCAACACTACTGGTAGCGCCAACTTGACTTCTTACCTTTCAAACCTGTCCAAGCTGAGCCGGGAACACTTTGGTGTGAACACCCATCCGAACAAGTAGGGTCAATGAGTTAAACCAGTTTGTAATTTACTTTACAACTGCCAATCAATTTTGAGATTTATCACATAGCTATTAACGCCAGTTTGAATGCATATGATCTGCCAATTTTAAGATGATGAGAGTACACACAGAAAAATGATGGATCATACATAAGTTACCTGAAAGTAATCAATCAAATTCTGTGAGTTGACACCCAACAAACCTCCATATATGACACAGCCACCTCGCTTCATAAGAAGAAGCTGCATTGGAAGATTAGAAGTTATGGGTAACAACAGATTGAAAGAAGTAGCAATATTATGCAACTCCATATGAATATTAATAAAATTCGTGAAAGAACAAAGGCCATTTTCCTCAAATAAAAGGCAAAAAAAAGAAGAGAAGGAACAAATCAACTAACCTCATCAAATGCTTCAAAAATATCAATACTTGGTTGGTGTATGGTGCAAACGACAGTTCTTCCTGTGTCAACAGTGTTACGAACTGTACGCATCACAATTGCAGCTGCTCGTGCATCTAAACCAGATGTTGGTTCATCCATAAAAATAATAGAAGGATTAGCAACCAGTTCAACTGCAATGGTAAGGCGCTTTCTCTGTTCTGTTGATAACCCACTACTCCCAGGCATTCCTACCAATGCGTGACGGAGTTGATCAAGCTCCACGAGTGCCATTACTTCCTCAACAAACGCCTGCAAAGCAGGATACAATTATGGTTCATGATTCAACAGATAACTAACCAGTAAAGTTACAAATAGAATATCACAGCTAACTTGTCTGTTTTCTCGGCTAATGTCTTTTGTTAGGCGAAGACTTGAAGAGAACCAGAGAGACTCTTCAACTGTTACTTGCGGTGAATGTATATCATTTTGCTCAACATATCCTGATATTCTAGCAAACGTTTTCTGTTCTTTAGCATGTCCTGATATCCTTATATCACCTTCTATATATCCACCAGTTTTCCTACCGGCAAGAACATCCATAAGTGTAGTCTTCCCAGCGCCGCTTGAGCCAACCAGTGCAGTCAAGACATGTGGCCTGAACACCCCACTCACATTAGACAGTAGTTGCAACCGTTTTTCAGGCACTCCTTTTGTTCTCATTTCCTACGATTCAGAAAAAAAGATATTTTATAAAAAATGAAAACTTAATCGTACTATGGAGCAAAACAAACAATGGCACCAACCTTTGGCATAGTGACAAAGTAATTGACGTTATGGAATGTCATGCATAATGGTTGAAATGGGAGAATCATTCCTCTTTTACGTGTGTCAGCATTGTGTCCTTGCATGCTATTTCTTACTGCAAATTCCACGTGTTAGATTGGCTGTTGAATGCTATAGTTACATATTAATATACATGTGATCGGCATATATTGGACCCTTGGATTACTGAATTCTTATCTTCAGTAGAATGTGAGGCCCACATAAAAAAAGTGTCTTTTTCTTCTTTTGGACTAGAACGATTAAAAACGTGCTGCTTTTGATATCAAAAACAAGTTCCCTCTAAAATACAAGGAAATCACCTTCAGCTCCCCTTTCAACGTTAGCACCAAGAGTGTCTTCATCCGTCTTTCCAGCAGAATCAGACAGGATCACTGCCTGTGCTTTCCTTAGTGCTTCAGTAATAATGTAAATGAGGTCAGAAATCCTAATAATCATGGTATGATACTATGAGTAAAAGAAAGGCTCCAGCATATTGAGTTGAAATGGTAAAAACTATAAGCTGGTGCAGGTAAGTTTAGGAGCTCCTGAATAGACAAGTTTAGGAGGTTCGGAGACTTACGCTTAAGATATGCCAATGCAAGAGTAAAAAGTACATTGAAAAGGATAGAATAAGCTAATAAAACACCAACGCCTAGCCAATACCAGTACTTCTGGGTGGGAAGACTATGTAAATGTAGTACATTTTCGCCAACTGTATTATTTCCATAAGTAGACCTCTGTCATTCAATAGAAGAAAGAAACAGAATATCAATTTGGTTGCCACTTATTTTAAGAAGGAAAAGAGGGAAGATAAAGGGAACACACCCCAGCCCATCTAGAGGAAGTGAACTCATTAACCGAAATTGCGCGTTGTCCATATGTCAATGGTGAAACCCAGAAAGCCCAAATCCACCATGGTTTGATTTCAGCTGGATGAAATCAGAGTGTAGCAATCGTGTTTAGAAATCATAATAAGAGGGACGTTATAATAAGAGGGATGTTAGAATGATAAATCTGTTATTGTTTATCATCCAAAAAATATGTTATGGGGAAATTGACATCAAGCAGGCCATTCAGATGAACGGTTTCATTACATATCGATACACTTTTAACAGAATTTCAATACTAACCCTTGGGAACTATAAATCCTCCCAACAGAAAAATAGCCAACAACGCCGCAGATCCAAATGTGTTGGCAACAATTACATCTCGTGCAATAGCTCCCATCATCCGGAAGAGTCCCAATGCCATTTGGTGTATAGAGAAGAGTAACAACATGAAACGAAAGAACCTACAAAATTGCAAACTTTTTCGAGGTTTGATAATATGAAAACAATAGATAAAACATGAAGGATGAGATCGCATTTTCTTACCTGCCAATGCTTGGTGCAAATCCCACTGTATAATACACGACACAAGACCAAACAACGGCTTCAACAATGGAATAAGGAACGCGTAATGTCCAACTAGGAATTGAGAAGGCCCAAGCAGGATGAAAGAAATTATCTCTCTGCTTATAGAACACCGGAAGTCGAGATATTGTAATCGGTAGCTCAGAAAATCCATTGAACATCATATGCACCAGTCCAAAAAATAAACAAGATAGATACAGATTTCCATTTATCTCATCAACAGGATGTATCCTTGTACGGAGAAACATCGTGCATGTGATAAACCCAACAGAAGCAACCTGTATTAAGTGTCATTCATGTATGAGTGAATTTTAGTCACAAACCTAAAATATCAATTATTGAAATAAATGGGAAAAAATTAAGACTTCTTTTTTTGAGGTTTGAAATCAAGCGAGACTAGGAGCTTACAAAGATTCAAACCGCGATCATGAGCATATGAATCAATACTTAAACATAAAGAGGATATTCATTTATAACCTGGTTATTTGCATGTAATCTGATCTACTATTTTCAACATGTAAATGTCCTCAATTTGATTTATACATTTGTGGAGTAGGCTCGTCACAACCTCTAATCTAGTGATGCTTAATATGCATCTCAAAGTACATTGTGAGGTAATCAAGAATATTAAAATGATAGCAGGGCATACGAAATGACCATAAATTAATATAAGTCAGGTGAATGATATAAGAAACCTAAACGAAAAAACCATATTACGTACTTGGCATGTTCTAAAAATGTAGAGGAAGCGATGTCGACTTATAAGAAGAAGTTCACGGGAGAAGCACACTTTTAGAAGGTCCAATTTAGATATAGCAAACTTCGTGCTGGCAAGAGCTGATGTGAGGAATTTCCTATCATCATTAGAAGTAGATAAGGTGAACTCCATAGATTTCCCATATGTAGATTCTTTGAAAGATTGGGCTATCTTTGCAACAGAAATAAACTCATATGGTTTTGAACGGTTGGACCAGTACTGAGCTTGATCTTTTCTAGAGGTAACCTGAAGTTACAGAAAATTAGAGTTTTTAGCAGTAAAAATAAGAACTGTTATATAAATCTAGGATATATGTATATCCTGGCGTTTTTTTTCAAAGATATACACATTTGGTTCAAAGAGTAAATATAAATTAAAGGAGCACAAGAGATGTCAAAAAGGTACAAAGCAATACCTCTTGAAGAAAGTCAGCCACTCCCTTGCGAGGAGGTAATGAAAAGCCTAATGATTCAAAGAATTCAACCACATGTTTTGTGGGACCGTGATAAATGATATGCCCTTCTGACAATAGTATTAGGTCATCAAAAAGATCAAATGTCTCAGGTGCAGGCTGCAGAAGGGACATCACCACGGTGGCCTCCATCTGGTGAACAAAGTTCCTCATGCACTTCACAATTTGGAAGGTTGTAGAGCTGTCAAGTCCTGTAGATATTTCATCCATAAAAAGCGTTTTTCTTGGGCCGACTATCATTTCACCTAGAGGTGGAATACAAAAAAAAGAAAAGTCCAGAATTAGATATTAGCTTCACCATATAAGGGTTTGAATCATGAAACCAAGTAATTTCCTCAATGAGCAGTAAAAGAAAATGCACAAAATTAAATAAAATAAATGGTAACGGAAAAAAGACTTCATATCAAACAGTTTTAAATATGTGACAGGGGAGGTCCTAAAACAGAAAAGACAAAAGATACTTGGGATTGATATTATATGGTTGAATGTTCGTAATATTCTTCGTATAGTCAAAAAAAAAAAAAATCAGTAATGGAGGCGTAGCAATTGTTTTACAGCCAAATTTAGAGTTTGACAGAAAAAGAAGCTCAATAGAAGTCAGAAAGCCCATTAATATGAAATGGTTGAAGAAAGTTATCATAAAGAGTTATATAATAAAAGAAATATGCAGTTACAAAAAAGATCCATGTGAATAAAAAGTTATAACAACAACCTGTTGTCACTCGCTTTTTCTGGCCACCTGATACACCCCTAACCATATCGCTACCAACTTGGATATCAGCACATATATCAAGACCGAGTACCTTTAGGATATAATCTGCTACAAGATTGTGCCTTTTTCCACCAACAGAAGCAACCTATTCACCACATTCAGTTCATAATTTTGATAAGTGAATAGTAATAGATTAACACATCAGTGAGTTACGAAGAAGACCTTCATAAAAGCATCAATTTCTGGACTGGGACGAATGTTCTTCTCCTTCTCAAGTCTAGACAAATCTTTCAAATAATCTGTAGAATGAGTATTCAATCATAGACAAAGAAGTTGAAGAGACGATTGCATGATATTTGTTAACAGATAAAATACAAGGGAAACATATAATAATTAATGAACAAGCAGGAAGAATCAGTGGTGTATTAGAAAAACTAAACCCCTCTTATACCAAAAGTAAGAAATATCCTTGTCATCAACTGTCCCTAGCACAAGTGGCAAAGGGCTTGGTGGTTGATATCCGAGGTCCGGAGTTTGAAGCCTAGTTGCTTCACATTTCCAGCTGAGTTTATTTTTAAAAATAAACAAAGCGGATAGCATGCTACCTTTCTCTCTCAAAAAAAAAAGAAAAAAAGAAAAGAAATATCCTTGTCTAAATGTGCAAGTCTTCATATATATATTTTTTTTGGAGCAAAATGCAAGTCTTCAAACAATTTATGATATAATTGCTCTTTTAAAGGACTATTGCATGGTGAGTGGAAAAACCTTGAGCTAGCGTGATAGATTGAATGTTTGATACTTGAGAGCAGCCAAGAATGTCGCCCAATACAACTTCTATGGGACTATAATTAAGTAATGGTCGTTTTACTTGCTGCCTAAAAGTTTAAAAGAACTGGAAAAACACATGTTTGGAATAATGTGAAACTCATAACCCAAATAAATAATTGTGTCATGTTAAGTTTAAGACAGGGAAATGGGAAAGAAAAAGATATAACCCATGCAAAAAAGAAAAGGAACCTTAAAAATTTGTTACTTGAAAACATACACTATATCTATATATTTCTTTTAGTTAGAGGCATTTTTAACAGACAAGTTTGAAGAAAGACTTCTTATGACAAAAAGGGTCCTGACCTTGCCAATTTTCACTTGCACCTTGGCATCTTGCGGCAAAATCAAACGTTTCCCGGACAGTCAACTCTCCAAGATGATTATCGGTCTGGCTAACATAAGCAGATGTTCGTTGTACAAAAAATTCATCTAGAGCACGGCCATTATATGTCACCTGACCACTTTGCTGAAGAAATATGTACAGAGAAATTTATTAGTTATAAGAGCTTACATAATTGTAGGATTTTGGTATTGCTATAATGTACTAGTGCCATTTGAGATTTGGCACAATAAGTTGCATAGCAATATAGTGCTGACAATCGGCATGGTTGACAACATGAGAAAAAGAAAAGGAAAAAAAAACAAACAAATAACATGATTTACCAAACTGCAAAATGTCAGTGGCAAAAAAGTGACAGTTAGCAGGAACAGTGGCACATCCTCTGTATCATGCCAGCAAGGTACGCGCTAGTATATGTTGAATGACATACTTGGCAATAAATCCTTGATAATATACATTTTCTTTTTCATCTTAGTGGTAAGTTTAGCATAACAAGTTATGATAAAAGCTGCCATCATAGCATCCAAAATTTTTCAAGATTTTTTAAAGGAAAGTTTAGTTTTATCACCAGAACAAAATGTGTATCCTCATATTCTCATTAACAGAATCCTATAGGATACCCAAAAGTGAGACACATTATAGCATTACATTCAGTAAATCCTCCCACAAGATGGATATACTATCATTTCTCGTTCCTCTTTATGATACCACGTGGCAAAATGAGACATTCTCCTTTTTTTGGGGGAAAAAGAAAAGAGATCTAGATTTGCTTGCCTTTAAATTTGGATGACCTACCAGAAATTAGACTTTTCTTACATTATCTTTATTAAGAATGGAAGGTCTCTCAGCCCATATTTTTTTCTTGCTTCAGAAGATTTATTAACATTTATGGCCTTTTTTTTGAAAATAAGGTAAGCATGCTTGTGACGCCCCAACTTCCCAGGGGGTCACCCATCCTAAAACTACTCTAGCTCTAGCACGCTTAACTCTCTTAACCTCTTGGGCCTTGCTACCACCCAAAATGCTATAGTCAGGTTAAGAGATTTAGTCATATTATATCATTTATATATAGGACTAATACACATTTCGGGGGTGTCACATTCTTCCCCCCTTTAAGCCCTGACGTCCTCGTCAGGCTCAAAGATACTCACAAGCACTAGCCTTAGCCGACCTTGTGGGGAGCTACACTCCACCCACAACGGTCATTAGCCGGGGAGCCTCGCTCTACCTGCTATATAACCCTGACTCAACCAAGACTCATCTCACATTTCCGGCTGGTGATTGTCTCTGATACCAACTGTGACGCCCCAACTTCCCACGGGGTCACCCATCCTAGAACTACTCTAGCTCCAACACGCTTAACTCTCTTAACCTTTTGGGCCTTGCTACCATCCAAAATGCTATAGCCGGGTTAAGAGATTTAGTCCTATTATATCATTTATATATAGGACTAATACACATTCCGGGGATGTCACAATGCTACCGTTTCATTCAAGAAGAAGGTGAATTAAACAACAAGAGACAACTAGGCCTCACGATCCGGAAAAAAAAAAAAAAAAAAAAAAAAAAAAATGAGCCCACATTAGGCACAATAGCGACCCCACAGATCCCCACAACAAGATACCACATTTATGGCTTCATAATGTATTATATTAGACAGTTCTACCGTCCACGTAACTCCCTACTGGATTTATCTGGATTGGATTGGAGTACACACTTATAGTACAAATATCTGTATGTCAAGGTATTCTATTTTGTTGCAGAAGTAAAATTCTTTCTTTCTTTCGCAATGAAACAGAAGTAAAGGATCTCAAAGGAAGAAAAGTAAGATGGTACCTTCAGCTTAGGGTCAAGTTTACCAGCAAGAGCCAACAATAATGTTGACTTCCCAGATGCAGGAGGCCCTAACAGCAAAGTCATTCTACATGCAATCCACCATACACGGCAAACAGCATAATTAGAGACAAAACTTGCACAATGGCAGTTACATATGTGGATGTCCAAATAAAGAGAGAAGGACCACCAAATGTATAATTGTCAATGGACATAGACAGATATAGGCATGCATCATAAGATGACTACTGCCAGCGGAGCATATCACGAAGTTTGTCCTCTAACTTCATATATAAAGACAGTATCCCACTTATTCAGCATGATTCCACTTAATATTGTATGCAACTTTTGAGGAGGAAGAGTTTGTTATCCTCACCTTCCTGGTCGTACAACACCACTAACGTTATCCAAAATCGTGAGTGCGTGCTTATTTGAACGCAATATATGCAAGGACGCAAGAAGTCGCTGCAGTAGATAGAAGACTAAATTAGTATGATAGAGAAGAAACAAATCACATAAATAATTGACAAATGTATCTCCGAAAAGGTAGGTTACAAACTGCAATAAAATGCAGTGTTAAATCAGGAATGGGGTCATCCGAAAGCATCAAACATATAAAAGTTGCTGAACACTAAACTCAATGATCTGATCAAAGATTCAAGAATGAAATGAAATATTAATGTGGAAAGCTTAGGCAAAGGAATTTGTGTGTATCCAAATAGGCATAGAAGGATCAAGTCAGTAATCTACATGACTTGTTTTCCTTGCTACAATTTCGTTAAAAAACAACCATCATTCACAATTTTTTCCTCTCTCTTTGCCTAGAGAAGAACGCAATGTGAGGCAACGAGTGCATTTAGCTGGACCATTTCATCATTTTAACTTTGCATCTTTCTCTCCTTTCATTACTACTAGTAACTTCTTCTTTCACAAACTGGATGAGGAAGCAATTAGTGCAAGAGAAATATTCACTTCTGGTTATCTACCAAATATTCCTTAATCAACTCCTATTCATATTATAATCCCCTTAAAAAATGTAGCAACAGACAAAACAAGAAGCGCGAGCCATTGCAGACATGGTTATTTACATGAAATACAGCACAGCCAAAATAATTCTTTTCAGCAGAAGTTCCAGACTGAAAAATCCACTAGGTTTAGGATTTTTGTTTTCAGACAAGCACCTACTCTGACAATTCTCCCTGTTTCTTCTGAGAAAAAGACAAGAGCACCTATTCAGCATACCTCCACAATGTCGTATATGTAGTTGGACAGAGTAGGCAAAGCCCTTCCGCCGACATGAACATTCGTAGCCACGTTCAGGTTTTGAAATCGTACTTGTACCTTTGGAACCTCCAGACCAACCCTGGTATGTTCGAGATTTCAGCAAAATATTCTCTCCAGTACTCATTCAATTAATAAAATTTGATGCGGTTAAGAACAAAAGAACAGGCGATACATCTTAAATTTCTTTGCCATCACAGAATACACTAGATAAAAAACCGAGAAATCGAAGGAAAATTGGGATTGCTGGCAAACTCTCCGCGACGGTGGAGTCCTTCTCGAACCAACGAAGGATGTCTTAAAAATAATTAAGCACTGACTGAATAGAAATATCTTAAGAGGAGAAGGAGAAGGAGGAGGAGGAAAAAGAAGACGCGCCATAGAATGTATTACACAGATCAAAATCATTATAGATTAAGTAACAGATTCCCGAGAGTTAGCTCAAAAACGAACGAGTTGATAGGGATGAGGGGTTGGCTGGAGGCAAGGAGGGGATTACGCATCGAAACGGCCTTTGATGGCGGCCAAGAGATTGTAGTTGTCCTGCTCGTTCGTGGCGAGGGCGTCGTTGAGGACGAGCTCTCGGGCGCGGCGATCGAGCTTGCGGACGTCGACGACCTCGAGGGGCGGAACAGCCCTCGCTGCTCTGCTGCTGCTGCGGCCGAGAGAGGCGGAGGCGGAGGCGGAGGCGGAGGCGGAGCTACCGCTGCGTCGCGGGAGAATGGCGAAGTTGCGGCGCTTGAAGGACGGCAGCCTCTCGATCGCCGCCCACAGCAGCTCCGACTCGTCCTCCGCCACCGCATCCGCATTCGACGCTCGCGCGAAGTGCTCGCCCGCTTCCTCCACCTCGATCATGAAGTACTCGCTGCCGTCCGTTGCAGCAGCCATCGCGCGCGACGCGCTCTCTCTCTCCGCTTCTTTCCTTCTTCTCCTCCTCCTCTTCTTCTTCTTCTTCTTCTTCTCCCACCGGTCTCGTCGATCTTCTTCTGCTCCCCTACTTGTGACTGATTTCAAATAAACACGATTCGCCCGCTGATCAAAATTTATAGCATTACGCTTGCGTTCGAAAAAATATAATGAAATATCTCTATCTGGATCTCTATCTCTATCTCCAACGAGAGAGTGATATCCTGCATCTGCATGCCTCCCGCAAATTTTGAAGAATATCATTAATAACAGAAAGGAAAATGCTACTTGTACACCCCAATGGGTGGGGTGTGGTGAGGGGTCACTTCACAATTTGTGAAGTGACCCCCCCTTAGATTGGTGGATGTAAGATGTACACCTCCTTTGGGGGTGTACATGTGGCGTTGCTCTAACAGAAATACCCCTTCTAGAAGGTACAAGGAGGAGGCAGGAAACGGTAAAGCGGGGCCCACCTGTCTCAAACCGCTCCCCTGCTACCCGGGCGCAAAGGAAGCGCACGGTGCAATATATGATGTATAGCTGGCCAATCAATTATGATCATTTAAACAACCATAACTAATTTTAGGTTTCAATTACCGTATACATAAAATGGAGAAATAATAATTTAATGATGAAAAATTTTATTACTTGATAAATTTGTACATAGTAGACCGATCAGATAATGTAATTTAGTTTAATAACTTTTTTTTATTGTATTAGTACAAATTAACTTATTTAAATCCATAAATACTTTTTATTTAAACTTAGAAAGCATACATATTTTTTAGAAAATCTACTATGCAGTTTTATTTAATTAATAAAAATCATATATATTTATAGCAGGACTCTATTATACTCGCATAAAACCGCTGAACGAACGCCCTACGTCCAAACCGTTCTTTCAGTGGTGGCGGAACGTTTTAGGGATGAGGAATTTTTTTAAATGCAGCACAACTCACTCAGTAGAACTGTTGGACGAAATTTTGATCGGATATCTAGTTAGGGAACTCCTCTTTCCTAATCCAATTTTCTAGTATTTACGGTGTGGTACGCAAAACAAAACTTGTCGGGTCATAGATTGCTTCGGTCGCAACGGCTGGAGATGGAGGATAATCTTGCCAGGTTTCGTCCCAAGCTCTTCGCGCAAAGAAGGGTTGCTTCTGAGCTTAACAAAAAAATTTTCCGGCGTGCGCCTTTCGAACAGAAGGGACATTTTTAGATGGAGATGGACGCAATCAGAATTATTCTCGATCAAATCAATGTACTCTTTTCTGCAAGACAGTGGCGAAAACGACAGGGGTGTTGTGTAACTATGGACAATCAAAATTTCGTTGAAGGTCAAAATTTTTATCTGGCTGGTTCTAAAGCGTAGGGTGTTGACAGTGAACAACCTACTGAAAAGGGGTTGGAGTGGATCAGGCAACTGCGCCCTTTGTTTGGGTCCAGTTGAGACAGCAGACCACCTCTTTGTCACATGTGAAGTCGCGAGCTTACTGTTTGTGACACCCGCGGAATGTGTATTAGTCCTATATATAAATGATATAATAGGACTAAATCTCTTAACCCGGGTATAGCATTTTGGGTGGTAGCAAGGCCCAAGAGGTTAAGAGAGTTAAGCGTGCTAGAGTTAGAGTAGTTCTAGGATGGGTGACCCTCTGGGAAGTTGGGGTGTCACAATTGGTATCAGAGCCAATCATCAGCCGAAAATGTGAAATGAGTCTTCGCTGAGCCAGGGTTATAAAGAGTCTTCGCTGAGCTAGGGTTATATAGCGGGTAAAGCGAGGCTCACTGGCCGGAAATGTGAGATGAGTCTTCGCTGAGCCAGGGTTATATAGCGAGTAGAGCGAGACTCACTGGCTAATGACCGTTGTGGGTGGAGTGTAGCTCCCCATAAGGTCGGCTAATTAAGGCTAGCAAGACAAGTCTTACATCGTCTGGTGCTTGTAAGTGTCTTTGAGCCTGACGAGGACGTCAGGGCTTAAAGGGAGGAAGAATTGTAACACCCCCGGAATTAGGGATGTCAACGGGTCGGATTTGGGACGAATTTTTAAAAATCCGAACCCGAATCTGAACCCGACTACCAAACCCGAACCCGAACCCGAATCCGACGGATTTTAAAAATCCATATCTAAATCCGAACTCGACCAAAAATCCAAAATCCGAACCTGAACCCGAAAATCCAAACCCGTAACAATTTTTTTTCTTTCTCTTACAATATTTCAAAATATATTATATTAAATTTAAATTTTTAAAATATAAATTTAAATATAATATCAAATATTTATATACACATATATTATATAACATAAAATTAATTCGGGTTCGGATCGGATTCGGGTTCGGGTCGGGTACAATCAAAATCCATATCCAAATTTAAATTCGTCGGATTTTTATTTTTTATATCCATATCCGAATCCATATCCATTTAACATCGGATAAATCCATTCCGTTTGGATTCGAGTTCGGATAAAATTTCGGGTATCCGTACCCATTGACATCTCTATCCGGAATGTGTATTAGTCATATATATATATATATATATATATATATATATATATATATATATATATATATATATATATATATATATATATATATATATATATATATATATATATATATATATATATATATATATATATATATATATATATATATATATATATATATATGATATAATAAAATTAAATTTCTTAATCCGGCTATAATATTTTGAGTGTTAGCAAGGCCCAAGTGGTTATGAGAGTTAAGCGTGCTAGAGCTATAAGTGTTCTAGGATGGGTGACACCGGATGGGTGACATCCTGGGAAGTTGGAGCGTCATACTGTTGGAGGGCTTACTTCCTAACAAGTTAGAAGTTCGTAGTTGGGAGAAGAGAATTTGCTATAATCGTTGCAACATGATGGACCATTTGGTTAGAATGGAATAGTAGACGCTTTGAAACTATTTGCCGAAATCCGTAGCGTTCTGGCACTCGTTTTGCACTTGACCTTTTTTTTTCTTCTTTCTTTTTTTTCTTTGCTTTCGCGACGAGGCCCGGTTGCATGTAGCCGAGTTCATTTTCTCCATGAATGAAGAGACAGTATACTGTATTTTTTCTCAAAAAAAAAAATAAAAATCATAAATCGTGTTTTTATATATACTAGTGTAAACGAAGAAGGTTCGATTTGTATTAGATATATACACATATTGAAATTTATTAGATTTAATCAGATGATAAAACTTAATTTAGCATTAATTTATTCTTTAAAATAATTTATATAAAACTGTAGAGTTTAAACGTGTCGAAAAATTTTATATTAATTAAATTAAATTAGATTGAACAGAAAATGATTTGATTTAGATTAAACTATATTAAAATATATTAGATTAGATTCAAGTATGAAAGTTTAATTAATTTAAGTTAACATTATTTTTCAAATACTGTGATAAAGATCGTAAATCAAAACCTGTTGGGTACCTTGAATATAGATTAAACTGTAATAGCTAGCTATAGCTAAAATCGAAAATATTTTAATTTAGTAGGATATATTAAATATTTTAAATTATAGTAGATAATTCATAGTAAATTATTTTAAATTATTTTTAAGTTTGCTTTTATATAGTATATGTCATATCAAATTAGATATATATTAGCTTTTTTTCATATTAGATGTGTTAGAGAGAATAATGATTAAATTATGCATTATTTCCTTTCGATGCATGGTCTAGGTTTTTTTTTAAATCATGCTGTATAGTTTACGATAAGATTGTATTAAACTATATGTTTATATTCGTTCCAATTAAAAATAATTGTGCTACTTTTTTCTCAAAAAAAAAAAAAAAAAAAAAAAAAAATTTAATTTTAGTATTAAATATATCAAAATTTTAAAAAATATTTTTTCACGATATATATTGAATGAAAACAGCAGGATAAGAAATATCGTATATGGGAAGTAAATACGCGGAGCTAGAGCAAGCTGATCAAACGTAAAGCCCGGGTCGCTTGATCATTTGGTCAGCTCGAGATCAAGCGCAAGTTGATCTGAACTGGAGCGTGAATAGGTGAGTGGGTTTGAATGGTAGCTCTTCTGAACTAGATCGGTTCAGTGAAAAATGGGATAATAATCTCTTTTTTTTATTATCATTTTATTTTTCTCTTTCACTTTCAATTTTCAAAGGGTAATAGGTTTCAAGGGATAATAATTTCTCAATGCATAAGATCATTTCCCCTTAAAACCTATCTAGTTCACCCTCGCATACGGCTTTTTAAAAATGGTTAGTATGGAATGCGGGAACTAGATAGGTGCAAACAGCTTTTTTTTAAATGGTTAGTATGGAATGCGTGAACTAGATAGGTTTGCGAGTGAGATCATTAGCTGGGGCTCGAAAGTTAGTATGGAATGTGTTGGTATAAAAGCCGACTTCGGAAAGGCTTTTGATAGAGTGAATTGGGATTTGCTCAAATGCATTTTAAAATGGTTAGGAGCTAATCAGAAATTGTGTGGTTGGATTGATCAATGTTTTTTAAATGCCAAGGTTGCTATTTTAATCAATGGTGCTCTCTCAAAATGGATCAAACTTAAGAGGGACCTACGCCAAGGAGACTCTTTGTCCCCATTCCTCTATCTACTTGGCTAGGATGTTGGAAAGAGCGATCAATAACACGCTTCTTAGAAGAGTAGGCCCAACCGACGAGGCCAAAATCACGATTATTCAGTATGCGGATGAAACTATCTTCTTTTGCGAGGCAAAAAAAAAGACAAGTTCAGAACCTGAGATTCGTGTGGCAATTATTTAAATGGGCATCTGGCCTCAAAATTAACAGGAACAAGTCAGAGCTTTTCTATTTGGGCACCAGAACCAATAGGGGAGAGAGACTTGCAGAGATCTTAGATTGCAAAGTGGGAACCTTCCCTATTAAGTACCTTAGGCTGCCGCTAACAAGAGGTTGGATACGGAAGGAGGATTGGTGGTGCATCATAAGTAAAATCGAGAAAAGAATTGAAGGTTGGCAAGTCAAATTTCTCTCTCAGAGAGAAAGACTTGCCCTTGTCAACTCGGTACTCTCTAATCTACCACTTTACTTTTTTTCCGTCTTCAGAGCATCTAAATGGGTTCTACGTCGTGTCGACTCCTTGCGACGGGCTTTCTTTTGGAAAAGGGGGTTTGCATTATGGGGGGGCACTGTTTGATGAACTGGCAACCGGTTTGTAGGGATCGGAAAGAGGGAGGTCTAGGAATCTTGAACCTAGATAACATTAATAACGCGCTACTGGCAAAATGGTGGTGGAGATTTTTCTCTAGCAAGCACTATATTTGGGCCCCTCTAATCGAAGGAATCTATTATAACCGTAGAAGACCGCTTAAAGAATGGGTCTCTTTCAAACCTTTCTCTCAGTGGTAGCAGAGCGTCTTAGGGACCAGAGAAGTTTTTAAGTGCGGTATCATCTTTTCAGTTGGAGATGGAAGCAGGACGAGTTTCTGGTTTGATATTTGGATAGGTTGCATCTCTCTCCATACACAGTTCTTTCCTATCTTCAACGCTGTGCAAAGCAAATTATGCCGAGTAAAAGACTGCTCCGGAAATAATGGGTGGAGATGGAGAAAAATCCTTGCAGGATTTGCACCAAATTCGACGATTGTGGAAGAGATGATAAGGAATCTAAAGGATTTCGCTTGCTAACATGTAGTTAACTAACGAAAGGGACGGTGTTAGATGGAGATGGACGTCATCGGAAATGTTTTCGGTTAAATCTATGTATAGATTTCTGCAAGAAAATGGTGTGCATGACGGGCGTTTCGTTCATTTGTGGAATATTAAAATTCCACTTGAGGTCAAATTTTTTGTTTGGCTAGTCCTAAAGTGACGGATACTTACTGAAGGGGGACCGGCCGTGGGGTTACCGAGCACACCTCAACCCACACAGCACACGAGCGCAGCGGAAACAGAATCTTTCGTAGATGAAAGTAGGCGAAAACGATTGTAGAAAACAAGCACGAGAATAACAAAAGAAATAAAACAAATAAGGGAATGTAAGGACACGAGAATTACGTGGTTCGGCCAACAATGCGTCAACCTACGTCCACGGGCAAGACCACCTCAATGCGTTATTCGATTAATCCACGGCACAAAAGTACAAGGAGTAAAATTGGATTACAAGAAACTCTCTCACGGAGGCTCTCCACGTTTTTCCTCTTAATTAGGATTTTTCAATGAAGCCCTAAAAAATACAAGATGAATCGCAAGAGTTAATATAACTCTAAAAACCTAATTCTAATAGGAAACGATCTCCACCGTCCATCCGAGTTTTTAAATCACTTCTAGTCGTCGTCCATATTATCTTAAGAATTATCTTTAAGATATTCCTAAATCATCCCTAATCTTTAGGAACAAGATTGGATCAAATCCATATGGACTCGAAACATGATTTTACATAATCCAACAATTCTCCCACTTAAAAACATGTGCCGAATTTCACAAAATTGAAGATCTTGCCAAAATTTCCACTCTCCTCATGTAGCTCCAAGACCGAGAGAAGTCATACTCTAATTGAACTTCTCTCGAGTTACCGGTTTCGTTAAAATATCCGCTGGATTCGCATCTGTGTGAATTTTCAACAATGAGATAAAACCCTCATCCACCACATCTCTCACGAAGTGATAGCGAATATCAATGTGTTTCGTCCGAGAGTGAAACGTCGGATTCTTCGCCAAGTGTATTGCACTTTGACTATCACAATTCACTCCCACCACATCTTGCTTCACTTTTAATTCTCCTAAAAGTCTTTTTAGCCAGATAGCCTCCTTACAAGCATGTGTCATTGCTATGTACTCTGCCTCCGTCGTCGACAAAGCGACTACCGACTGAAGCTTCGACTCCCAGCTAATAGCACCACCGCCCATGGAGAAAACATAACCCGTGGTAGACTTTCTTCTGTCTTTATCTCCTGCGAAATCTGCATCCACATATCCGACGCACTCCAAACCCGCAGAACCATAACAGAGTGAGAAATCCGCAGTACCTCTCAAATATCTGAGAATCCACTTCACTGCATTCCAATGTTCACAACCTGGATTCGCCATATACCGACTTACTGCTCCCACTGCTTGAGCAATGTCGGGTCTCGTGCACACCATGGCAAACATAAGGCTCTACTGCCGATGAATATGGTACCCGAGCCATGTCGATCTTTTCTGCTTCCGTACCCGGTGATTGCTCGGCCGACAATTTTAAATGAATAGGAAACGGGATAGAAACTGGCTTTGCGTTCTGCAAGTTGAAGCGCCGCAGAACCTTCTCCACATAACTCTTCTGTGAAAGCCAAACTTTCCTATTCTTTCTCTCCCGTAGTACCTTCATCCCGAGTATTTGATTCACAGTTCCTAAGTCCTTCATATCGAACTCACCGGCTAACTGAGTCTTCAAGATAGATATATGGTCCTTGTTATTTCCGGCGACCACCATGTCGTCGACATATAATAACAAAATACAGAAGCTCCCGTCATTATAATCGCAGAAATATGCACAATGATCCGCTTCAAGCCTATCAAAACCCAAACTTATAATGAAGGAATCAAATCGCTTGTACCAACACCTTGGCGCATGTTTCAAGCCGTACAACGATTTGTTCAACCGACAAACCAAATACTCCTTGCCTTTTTCGACAAAACCTTCCGGTTGCGACATATATATCTCCTCCTCCAGGTCACCATGCAAGAATGCTGTTTTTACATCCATCTGCTCGAGCTCCAAATCCATGACCGCTGCGATCGCCAAAACAGCCCGAATAGTGGTAAGACGAACCACCGGTGAGAAGATCTCATCGAAATCGATTCCCGGCTTCTGAGCATATCCCTTCACCACCAATCTTGCCTTGAACCTCTCCACATTCCCATCTGTATCCTTTTTCACCTTAAACACCCACCGACATCCAATCGCGTTCCTTCTCTTCGGCAAATCAACAAGTTCCCAAGTCTTGTTCTTCCGAATTGACTCCATCTCCTCCTCCATCGCGCATTGCCACTTCCCAGCGTCAGCCGACTCACAAGCCTCCTTATACGAAGTCGGCTCATCTTCTTCCGCTAAAGCAACATATGCACTAACATGGTTTGCAGAAGGAATAAATGAAGTAATATAGTCATTATACCTCGCATGAGGTCTAATAACTCTACTAGGACGCCCGGAATCCGCTGGCGACTCTACCGGTGAATTTGTATCTTCGGATGATTGCGGAGATTCCAAGTCAGGTTCATCATCAACCACTTCATCATCCTGTTGTGCTTGCTCAACTTGCACCTCATCGCGCGCTTCAAAGAGCTCAATTGGAATCATAGCATCATCATCTTGCTTTTTCTTGGTGCCTTGAAAGGATCCTTCATTGAAGATAACGTCACGACTTATGACTATTTTGTGGGTAGTAGGATCCCACAATCGATACCCCTTAACACCTTTCGCATAGCCAAGAAATATACACCTCCGAGAGTTCTTATCCAATTTTGACCTTTTCTCCTTCGGTATCCATGCATAAGCATCACATCCAAAGACACGAAGATAGGAGTAATCAACGGACTTGCCGCTCCAGACTTCTTCAGGAATTTCCAAACCAAGTGATTTTGTCGGCGCTCGATTAATCAAATAACAAGCCGTGCTCACGGCTTCCGCCCAAAATCTCTTGTCGAGTTTTGAAATACTCAACATGCTACGGGCCCTCTCCATGAGTGTTCTATTTAACCTCTCCGCTACACCGTTTTGTTGTGGTGTACCGGGTACCGTGAGATGCCGCTTAATTCCATGCTCAATACAAAACTCATCAAATTCTCTTGAACAATACTCCCCTCCGTTATCAGAACGTAGGCACTTAATTTTTAAATCCTTTTCATTCTCCACAAGAGTTTTGAACTTCTTAAAAGTCTCAAACACATCGGACTTTCGCTTTAGAATATACACCCAAGCCTTCCGAGAATAATCATCAATAAATGAAACAAAGTAAGAACATCCGCCCGACGAAGTATCGGGCGACTCCCAAGTATCCGAATGAATCAACTCGAGATGCTTCTTACTTCTTTGATGTGATAGAGAAAAAGACAACCTTCGTTGCTTCCCGTAGATGCAATCTTCACAAAAATCTAATGGCGCGGACTTGTAACCTGAAAGAAGTTCACGGTTGGATAATACCTGCAATCCGCGCTCACTCATGTGTCCTAAACGGCGATGCCACACCGTTGAAGACTCCACCTTTGCGCTTGCAACAACCGCTTCTCCCACTTGAGTCTCGCCCACTAATCTATAAAGGCCACCTACTTGCTCTCCTTTCATCAACACCAAACAACCTTGACATACCTTCAAGTGATCTTTCTCGCCGATGAATTTAAACCCTTGTTTGCAAAATTTTCCAAGTGATAGAAGACTTTTTCGAAGTGCAGGAACATGTCGAACATTAGAAACCGTCCGAATAACACCATCAAACATCTTGATCCGAACGTCTCCCACTCCAACCACCGGACATGCCGTGTTGTCACCCAAATAGATAACTCCACAATCCCGTGACTTATAAGAATGAAACCACTCCCTATAGGGAGTCATGTGGAATGACGCCCCCGAATCCAAGATCCAATGATAAATAAGCTCGGATCTATCCAAATGCGACTAACGCATCTCCGTCTTCTGAACTAGCCGACTTAGCATCCGCTTCGGCTATATTACCTTGAAAATTATTTGAATCGGATTTACTATCAACTCCTTTAACCCGACAATCTTTCTTCACGTGCCCCAACTTTCCACAATTCCAGCACTTTACTTTCTTTTTGCCCTTGGATTTTGATCTCGACTTTCCTCGATCACCATACTCCCTCTCGAAAGGTCTTCCCCGTGCTATCATAGCCTCCCCGGCCCGAAGAACTTCCTTGGCTAGACTTCCGCCTCATCTCCTCGGTAAGTAATGATGCAACAACCAACTCCATCTTAAGGGTTTCAACATGGCTCAAGTTCATAATCAAATTATCCCAAGTTTCCGGCGTCGAGCAAAGTAAAATACTTGCCTTTTTTTCTTCATCAATTCTCACGTCTAGGGCAGCGAGTTTGCTCACGATAAAGTTAAATGTACTTAGATATTCTTGTACCGATGCCCCGTCCTTTATCTTTAGATTGTATAATTGTCGCCTTAAGAAAATTTTGTTCACCAATGACTTTCCTTCATAGAGATTTTTTTAATTTATCCCAAATCCCTTTTGCGGTAGTCTCGGTCTCCACATTGAATAGCACCGAATCATCCAGTGCCAAATATAGGTTTGCCAAAGCCATCTTGTCCTTCTCTTCAAATTGTTTATCCGTCATCCCTTCCGGCTTATTCTCTATTCCTTGCAGGGTGATCTCACAAGCATCTTTAATCAAAACTGCTTGCATCTTCAGTTTCCACAACGTAAAGTTCGCTCCATCAAATTAAGAAATCTCATACTTTGTCACTGAAACTTTTCCCGCCATCGTTTCACCGTCAACGAACTACGAATAACCAAACGCTCCGATACCAATTGAAGGGGATCGGCCGTGGGGTTACCGAGCACACCTCAACCCACACAGCACACGAGCGCAGCGGAAACAGAATCTTTCCTAGATGAAAGTAGGCGAAAACGATTGTAGAAAACAAGCACGAGAATAACAAAAGAAATAAAACAAATAAGGGAATGTAAGGACACGAGAGTTACGTGGTTCGGCCAACAATGCGTCAACCTACGTCCACGGGCAAGACCACCTCAATGCGTTATTCGATTAATCCACGGCACAAAAGTACAAGGAGTAAAATTGGATTACAAGAAACTCTCTCACGGAGGCTCTCCACGTTTTTCCTCTTAATTAGGATTTTTCAATGAAGCCCTAAAAAATACAAGATGAATCGCAAGAGTTAATATAACTCTAAAAACCTAATTCTAATAGGAAACGATCTCCACCGTCCATCCGAGTTTTTAAATCACTTCTAGTCGTCGTCCATATTATCTTAAGAATTATCTTTAAGATATTCCTAAATCATCCCTAATCTTTAGGAACAAGATTGGATCAAATCCATATGGACTCGAAACATGATTTTACATAATCCAACACTTACAACATATAATTTACTTAAGAGAGGATGGAACGGAGATGATATCTGTGTCTTATGTGGGCGGGCAACCGAGACGGTTGATCATCTTTTAGTTTGCTGTGATACCTCTAAGCGTTTCCTGGAGGGCTTACTCGCAAACAAAACGGATGCACGTTCTTGCACACTCTTGCACACTGATTGATAAGCTGTGGGAAGCAAGTAGCATCAAAGAAGGAGCTTACGGAAAAAGAGAACTTGTTCAACTATGTGGTGGATCATTTGGTTAGAGCGTAACCAAAGACGTTTCAAAAGTAAGAAACTTGAGGTGGGGAATCTATTAGCGCTCATCAGGTCGACTCGTTCAGATTGGATATCTTTATGTGCGGGTTAATTTCTTTTTTTTTTCTTTTTTTTTTTTTTTTTTTGGGTCCCGTTTGTGATATGAGGCTTGGTTGCGGTTGCATCTTCCGTGTAGCCGAATTTATTTTTCCTATGAATGAAGCGACAGTATGCTGCCATCTCTCAAAAAAAAAAAAAAATTTCTCAATGCGGATGCAAGCGTGACTGATCTTGTCCTCAAAAACCAAACGCTCTCCGCAAGAAATCAGTGAAGTTTAATACTAAATTAAAGCTATTTGATGTTGTATAAGCTAATCATGCAGCATATATAATTTTATCAATTTTTAAAATTATTTTCTTTTTCTGTAACACGTCGAGTCCATTGGAAGACCTGCCTCCTGGGTCTATGTGCTTCTACAACTTCAAGCAAATCTTGTCCGAACACTAAATAGTTTGATCGGTTGATCTGTGAGCGCCGGAGTGATCGGGAGTGATTTTTGTCTATTTCTTCTTTTCTTCCTGCCTATTGTAGAGTTAGTAACTCTCTTACAGTTTGATTTGCCCAGTTGCTTCTTTTTTCTTTAGGCCGTTTTGAATTGAGCACTGATTCTGCAGACAATGATTATGTGAAAATGTAAGTTCATTCTATAAATATTTTTATTTCTCTTAATAAGCCGGATTATGCAAAAATATAAGTTCATTCTATAAATATTTTTCTATCTCTTCATAAACCGGACAGAAAATCACTAAACTGCTTTCACCTGCAGGCTATTATCTGGATCGACCTTAGCAACTCTTAAACACTAGTTCAAAAAGGAGCTTTACTATGAAACTATGCTGAAACAAAGTGCTCTTCGTAGATTAGGAAGGCCACAAAAGGCAAGTTTGTGGTCAACCTTTACAGGCATGACCGCTGTTTTTTTACAGAATCAAGTGCATGCTCATATATTCCCGTTGAAATTAAACAAGAAATCAACAATTGCAATTTTAAATAGAATCATAAGAAAGAACATTCAATACATGGAACACTAGGGACTTTTTCTGTGCCCGGAAAATGCAAATTGAGGGGAAAAAAAATCAGTGGTGATAAATATAAATGCATTTCCACACTGGTCCCTGTACTTATTAAGCCTTTAAAGAAAAAAATAATGCCCTGGCATTGGTGGGTTCAAAGCTGTGCTTCCTTCACTCAGATTGCGCCGAAGAGGAATTAAAGACGTTTTAGTATCTTCCAGCACTCGCAATATTTGCCAATGGATATGCTCTGTCAGTGACATTGAAACACATAACAGAGAATTAGGCAGAGAGAGTGGCAAAATATGGCACTAACCTGATTACTTTTTTCATTGGTATTACAGCAAACAGTTAAGACCTTCAGTTTCTCGAGTAATTGATCGTCGTAAATGATGTCTCAATCAGATAATTTTAGCTTCCTGTAATGCTAGACCTACTCCCATTTACTTGCAAGTAAAGTGGATAGACTGATGAGAATGGCACATTTAGTGGATTAATGTGATTCAATATGTCATATGCGCCCCACACACCCCCTTCAAATTGACAGATTCAATGTGCCATTCTATTTCAATGCACATAGGTATTTCAAAATATACTATTGTTGATTCGCATGTGATACAATAGCAACCTGTTTCTCTTTTTCACTAAAGTAATAGCAACCCTTAGAATTTTTGAACTGCAAATCAAAGCTTACATGCTGATTAGGCATCCAGAATCATTGATTTAGCAATTGAAACACCCAGATTGAAGTCATTTGCTTGATCTGCAGAATGTTTTGATGAGTCTCAAGTGCAAAATAAAAAACCATCTTTATCAACTAACTGAAAAACGAAGGAATATTTTGATGAGTCTCAAGTGCAGAATAAAAAACCATCTTTATCAACTAACTGGAAAACGAAGGAATATTTTGATGAGTCTCAAGTGTAGAATAAAAAACCATCTTTATCAACTAACTGGAAGACGAAGGAATATTTTGATGAGTCTCAAGTGTAGATAAAATTATTCTTACTTGAAGGTGTTTTTAGGACAAAGAAACATGCCCCAATTGCCATATAACAAAGTAGAAGATTAAGTCCCTTCAAGTAATGTGAAGTCCCATCCTGCAGAACATAATACATAACGAGATGTTAAATCACATGGCCAGTGCCTTGGTCTGAAGTTTGACTCAACTTCACTTTAAACTGAAAATGATGAAAAAAAAAAGAAAACCCAATAAGCTATTCAACATGAGTACCTCACTAGAAATGAAGAGTCAAATTACCTGCAGAGAGAAGGCTGTCACTAATATTGCTAGGATCAATGAACCAGTCTCCAATAATTTGAAATCCAGATCCATTTGAATTCCCATTATCCATGCCACAATGACACTTAATGGAACCTAAATTATGTTGAACAATTTTCTTAAATAAAGTCCTGTCCTACAAGAGGAGATAAAATGTTGCTCTGGAGGTTAATTAAATGCTCACCACAAACATGGAAATCTGAGTTGCTGACCCCAAGGAGACTCCAAGAGTAATGTCCTGTATCATAGCCATAAGTACGTGATGTGATTTACTATTTTATCTATTGAACCATGAAGAAATAACCCTGATAGCTGATCTTAGCATGTTACTGACCAGCTTATTCTTAAATGCAAATATGATAGCACCAGCATGTTCCGCTGCATTTCCAACAATTGGTAGCAAGATAATGCTAATAAAGCTCACAGATATTCCCCAAGATTCTGAAGCCGCCTAGAAAGATAGACACATCATGGTTACTATGATGTTTTACCAAAAGCAGAGAACTAAAGGGCTGAAAAATGATATCAACAGACTTTAATGGGTACGGAGAGGGTGACAAGAAGGACAGCGGCAACTCTACAAAATAAAAAATTAAAATTTATCTGATCTCTGAGATTCAGTGACTCTCCATGTATTCAGTATTCCTAGAGTGGGAAGGTGATAAAAGCTTCATCATCTCATCCTATAGTATAGCAAAGGTTGTAGGATTTCTTTGTTACATTAATATGCACCCTTTGCTAGACCTCGATGCTTGACTGTGCTATCCTTGTAAACATACGGTACATAATGACGTCATCTTCGTGGTAGAACTCTAGCACATAACTACCGACTCCTTTTTATTCCTCTTAACCCAAAAATCCATTTCAAAAGATTGGTATTCATAACACCCATTTGTCCCACATGAGGCACTACTTTTGTTATGGGCCCAATCTGTAAAAGAAAATAAGCAACGTGGTAGATGGTAAGAATTAAACAAGAAAACTTGTCTACAATCTTTTCGTGCATCTTTGCTGCCTGTTATATCTCTGCTGAATATTCAGGTAATATATATGCGACCCTTCAGTTCGTATGAAGTGCAGTTGTAAATTTAGATTCAATGCAACCGCCAGAATTAAGGAAAAACTAGAAAGAAGAGGTGCAATGAGCAAACAATACCTCGATGGTCCCAACAACATACTCTGACAGTACTGCAATCACAGCTGTCATGCCAACTAACCAAGCCAATGCACTTGGGAATCCAATGACTGCCTCATCTTCAGAGATCACATCATCATTGTCATCATCTCCCTGTTGAGTGCTAGCCATGTTAATGTTCTGTTTCTTTAGCTATCAAAGCCACCAAATGTAACAACTATCTTCTTTTCTTCTTTGTGAAATTTATAGGAGATAGATGTAACAACTATCAACGGTGAAGAGTCAGCTTAGTAACTATTCTCGAATAAGGGAGCTTTTGATAGGTAGCAAACAACGGTAAAGAAGGGAGATAGGTTTGGCAAGTCACCTCTTGCGATTCAAAGAGTTGGCGATGGGTCTTCAATTGGAAGAAAAGATAAACCGCATATGCGAGGAGCATAACAATGCTGCATGCTCTCGACAACTCTAATGTTGGAACGGTGACAGTTACATGCTCGCCAGAGTTCAGGGCATACCTGAACAACAGTGGCAGCAAGTGGCATAAAGCACCCAGTAGTAGAAGCCCAGTGTTCACATCAGCTTGCTTCTACAGAAGAAAAATGGATGCATGTTTAGGCATCAAGCAGACAAGTAATTGATAAATGAGAGTGTACCTAGGAAGAACTTAATTTTATGCAACTTACTCGATCATATAATTGCTCTTTACCGAGGTTAGCAAGTCCCCCACAGAAAAGGGAACTTCCGAGAACAAGCAGCAAGTTAGACAAGATGGATCCCACTAGAGAGCACTTCACCACCTCAATTTTCCCCCGATGCAATGCGAACAGAGCTATTATCATCTCCGTGGCATTTCCGCATGTTGCATTGAGAAGCCCTCCAACTGAAGCAAAAGCAGCATCAATCATCACATTAGAATATTAAGAAATAACTCTCAGGGAAGTCCTGTAGTTAATAATACTGAAGGACCCAAATTTGAATTGCATTCGTCTGGAGCATACCAGTAGGACCAGTATAGTAGGCGATCTGCCTGCAATGCCAAATAAAATGGAATAAGAAAAAGGAGGTTACTCAATTTGATAGACCGACAAATAGAAAGAAGAAAAAAAAGATCCTTTTTAAATGGGATATGCTAGACCTAAATTGATTTAGCAGTACCTTACCACCAGTTCACTAGAACCCAAAGATGAAACCAGGAACATTCAAAACAGTCTGGGTGCTTAAATAAAAAAACATACCCCCCCCCCCCCCCCCCCCCCCCCGCCCCACACAGACACAGACACACACACAATATATATATATATATATATATATATATATATATATATATATATATATATATATATATATATATATATATATATAGTCTGGCTAGAATACTATCGATAGTACCAAACAATTGGTGCTATCAAGTTTTTTGGATGAAAAAATATACGGTTGGGATTATAGTGGTCCCCTAAGAATTTTACTATTCAACCAATCACTTAGTAAATCTTAGGGGCCCACTATAATCTCAACCGCATATTTTTTCATCCAACGGCTAAAAACTTGATAGCACCAATGACTTGGTGCTATCGATAGTATTCTAGCCTAATTATATATATATAGGGTTCGGCTACTATACTTTTATAAAAAAAAAAAAAAAATTTGTATTCATAAATTTTTATCTCTTGGATGAAGAAATGTGTGCTTAGGATTATAGTAGTTCATAGGATTTATACTATTTTTTCAACAACCTAATAAACCTTAGGAAGACCACTATCATCCTATCATCCAAGGGTGAAAAAGTTATGAATACAAAGGGGTTTATACTTATAAGAGTATAGTAGTCCTACGATATATATATATATATATATATATATATATATATATATATATATATATATATATATATATATATATATATATATATATATATATATATATAGAGAGAGAGAGAGAGAGAGAGAGAGAGAGAGAGAGAGAGAGAGCAGAACTTATATGCTTTCAAAAGCACAAGACAATTCATGCTTGTGAATTTATTACCATTGAATTTGTATTGAGATTTATATTTTTTACTTTATCTTTTTCTCTTTAATTGACTTTACAAAAACACTAATCCCAATACAAATCCAATGGTAAAAAATTCACAAATATAAATTGTCTTGTGTTTCTAAAAGTATATAAGCTCTACTATATATATATATATATATATATATATATATATATATTAAAGATATTAATCTTATTCTATATGGTATAAAAAATTTTTTATCAAAATTTTACGTGATTTAAATATTTCTATATCGTTAAATTTGCAAACAGCTCACTGCAATCATTAAAATGGTTGATTTTGAGCCACTTTGATCATTAGGAAAATAATATCGAAAATTCACGAAATTTAATTTTAGGCTTTTTAAATACTAGATCAAGTTTAACGAAGCCGATCATCCATTTGGAAGTCCCAACATCGAAAATAATATAAGAGCATGAGAGCTTCCGTGCTTTTAAAAACACATAAGCCAAGCTCTATATTATTTGCCTAGTGGTCAAAGTGACTCAAAATAAATAATTATAATAGTTGTGGTGAGTCATTTACAAGTTTAACAGTGTAGAAATATTCAAATCACATAAAATTTTGATAAATTTTTTTTTATATTATATAGAACAAGATCAATATCTTTGATATAAAATTTTAGTATCATATTATTATATTTTGTAAAATTTTTATTTTCAGTCGTTGATTTTGAACCCTTTTAATCACTAGATAAATAATATTAAAAAATTATAAAATTAAGTTGATCGTCCATTCGGAAGTCCCAACATTAAAATAACTTGGGAATACGGAGAACGCCGTTCACATCAGTTTTAATATATATATATATATATATATATATATATATATATATATATATATATATATATATAATTTTTTATTTTAGAAAGGTAAATTTTTGAAAAATTTGAAAGATGTTGAGAAAAATATGGAAACAAGATAACTTTTTGACCGGAAAACTTGTAGAATGCAACATTGTGAAGTGTTCGAGTAACTGCTAACCCGCAGGCCACGCTATTTGCAAGTTTTTTTTGTTTCCGATTTGTTTTACCGAGTGCATGCGCATGAAATAAAAGGCTCAGGTGGCTGACGAGCGGCGGGAACTTACTCCGTGAGAAAACTGACACGCTCAGCAAGAGGGGTGAGGCCAAGCAAGCTTAGAACAAACAGCCAGGCCTGTTTCAGAAATTGTATGTATTAATTACAAAAGGAGAAGATAACAGCATAAGATAGAAACACCCAGGAACGGCAGATATATCAGAAACTGAGTCTCAGACGAGGACAAAATACCGAGTGCAAACTTATAACAATTTTCTCTGATCTAATCTAGTTCTCTAATCGAAATTTAAAAAAAGAACCCGGAAAGAAAAAGAGAAAGATGGGAGGGCATAGAAGAAGAATGAATAGACTCACGCGACCGAAGTGGAAGTAGTGGGCGAAGATGGCGAGGGGTACGGCGGGGAAGAGGACGAAAAGCTTAGTCCCAAGGAAGATCTCCTGCAGATTGGTGAGGAGGCCACGGAGGAGGCCCCAGCGCACCTTGGACACCAGCGACAGATCCGACTTCTTCCGCAGCGACGATGACGACATGTTGTGGGCGGTGCGACCGTGACCGTGACCGTGACCGTGACCGTGGCCGTGACCGTGGCGCATCTCCTCCTTGCTCAGCCCGCCGCCGCCGATTCCAGCCTTGAGCCGGTGGATGTCGTTGCCTGCCTCGAGGCTCCTCGCTGCCTCATACGTCGCCGAAGCCATCAGGACTTGCTGGCGCCGAGAAAAAATAGATGACAAGATACGGCAGCCGAGCCCTCTGCTTCCTCTCAACCTCCTCCTGCTATGCAACTTCTCCCGCTCTCGCTAGCCCTGCCCTTTCCGTACGGGCTCCGTACCCACCCTAGTCCCTCTCTCTCTCTCAGTTTCCGCTTTTGATAAAGAAATCTCCTTCCTAATCTTCCTTATTGTTCGCTGGGAAGTGTCTAGTAGGGGTTGTATATATAAACGTAAGCCAGTAATTAACTTGTGGCAGCGCAGCGCTGGGACGCTCCACGACGGACCACGGAGAAGCGAGATGAGAGATGCCACGTGATCCGAATGAGATATGTGGGTGGCATGGAGGGGTCACACCGCGGCGGGTACGTCTCATTGTGAGTTAGCCGACGAAAATGCGAAAGTTCGTCGAAGGTTCACTTCCATTGGCCCTTCCTATTTCGTCTTCTACTTGCCAAGGAGGGACGAGCCAGCAAAATTATTGCCAGCTCCCGTTGTATGCTTTCAAACCGTGCGTGAACTGTATTTAATATTTTAAAATTTATATTTAATTTAATAATATAATTTATCAAAAATTATATTTTTTTTAAATTACATATTTAAAAAAATTTATGCTACTCATACACTTCATCTACCCTTTATCAAAAGTGTATGATATATATTTCATTCATATAAAAATTAAGTATTTTTTACTGATCATATTGAAGTAATAAATAAAATTTAATTCATCTTAGAATAAATAGGAGGTAATATATATATTTTTTTTAAAAAATATATAAATAGTATTTTTCTAACATATATTGACTAGTCATCAAATAGATTTAAAAATTAATAATAAAAAAAACAATACTATTAATTTATAAAAAAAATTAATGTCTAATATTTAGTATACTTTTATATATAGTTAAAATCTCCATTATTAAACTTTAGATATGCCATGCATTCCGTAGAGATGCAGTGAATAAGAAATACTATACATCGGATGCAAGCGATTAACAATGAGCAATGCTACATCTACTATAATGCTACCTCGACTATCCCTTGCCGCTTGCCAATCCAAACACAAAAAATTTTTTAGTTGTCTTTTTACTTATTTTTCCATTGTAATCTTACAGCAAATCAATCCAAACAAGATTGCGTTTGGTTTGGATAAAATTAAAAACTGTTTATTTTAGAAATAAATATAAATTAAAAAATAAATATAAATTAATATAATTTTATATTTGAATGAGTACGAGAGTTATATCAGATATAAAAAAAATTATGTTTGGTATGATAAAATAAGATAAAAAAAAATGAAAAAAAGTAAATATTTTTAATTGTAAAAATTACTCTTTAAAAATTTTATTTTTAAAAAATTTAATTATAATTTGTATTATTTAAATTTAATTTTGTATATAAAAAATTTAATTTATTAAAAAAATTAAAAATTTTAAAAATTTATAAATTTTTAAAAATTTTAAAATTTGCATAAATTTTGAAATTTTAAAAATAATAAATTTTAAATATTTATAAATTTCCAAATTTATTTAAAATTAAAGTTAAAATTTAAAAATTTATAAAATTTTAAAATTTTAATTATTTTGAAAAATATGCAAAAGTGGGTGTAAAAATTTTAATTTTTAAATTTGTATAAAATTTAAAATTTTAAAATTAAGAAATTTCAAAATTTTTAAAATTTATTAAAATTAAAGTTAAAAATTTATAAAATTCAAAAAAATTTAAATTTAAATTTTTTAAAAAATTAATTTTAATTTTAATTATATATATATATATTTTTTAAATTAATGGGTGGAAAAAGTTGTTCCCACCTAGGGACACTATAGTTCCCTTTTTTTTTCTTTTTTTTTTTCTTTTTTTTTTTTTTTTTGGGATACAAAAAGGGATATCCCCTTATCCTTTTTGTACTCGAACCAAAAAATACTTAAAACTTTTATACTCATATTTTTCATATTTTCTTTTAATTTAATATTAAAATTTTAAAAAAATTATTTAAATTCATACAAATTTTTTTTTGGATCGTATGTTTAGTATTTCTCATCAATAATTTCTCATTCTATATTCCGTCCATTGCTTGATGCGACACACACTCTATATTTGCACCGAGCCTGCAATCAAAGAAGAATGTGTAGAGTTTACTAAGTCTTTTTTAATCTTTAATTTTTAAAAAAGAGTAGCAACACAAGCCTAGAAAAATCGATGGATGAAAATATTGCAGGATTGATAAGCTAAAACCAACCTACAAAGTCCACAAAAAATGGAGAAGGAGAAGGAGAAGGAGAAAGAGGTTGGGCGAAGAAGAATAGGTCTGAAAGTGAAGCTGTAGCTCAATCGATCTAGTGCATGCTCGCTAGCACAAGTCGAAGAGGTTGATGGGGGCAGCAAGCACTTCTGGTCCTGCTTCTGCTTCTGCTACTGCTACTAGTGCGGCTGGTGGGCCTACTATTCAGGCTAGAGGTGGCCCAACCCTGGTGGATTCTGCGCCAACTGGTGATGCTAGACTTGCAAATGAGTTTCGAAAAGATTTTGTTGTGAGAGATGAAGCAGGGTGGAAGAGTGTAAGTACAGAAGATGGTGGGTGTAAAGCTATGCTCTGGAGTTCCAAGCAGGCCACTTTTGGATTGGTGAGCCCGTGCATTAAAGGATGCATTCAATATGAAGATAGAAAGAAGGTTACTAAGAGATTGAAGTGGGCGGACGAGGTAGGTTTGGAATTAAACGAGGTGAGGAATTGTGTCCGGGTTCCAAAAGCTAACTGTGGAAAGAGTGTAAAGACCCGGAGGGAAGACGGGTTAAAGCTGGATCGTGAAGATGGAAAGGTAGAGCGCCCTGCTATCAGGTAGCTAGAGCCACTCCATGTGAAGGTTGAAGGCAGTAAACTTCTCCTCCATAAAAAACCCACCTATAAAGAGGTGATGTTGAGGAAGCATCTGCAACGACCAACCAAATACTGCAAGTATACCTTTGGGAGGGGCTCTCTTTCTTTGAAGGGCAAGAGTCCGGCGAAGCCCAGGAGGGAGGGGAAGTGCTTCAGGTGCCTCGCGAGTGACCATCTTGTGGCCCCTTGTAGAGACCCAGTGAGGTGCTTCGCCTGTTGGAAAATCGAGCATCGGGCAAGCTAGTGCAAGCTAGTGCAAGAGAACCGAATGGAAGAGGGAGGGGGAGTCTATACATGGAAGAGGGAGGGGGAGTCTATACTAGATTTGAGCATGGATAGAGAAAACCGCTGACGAGGGAGGATCCTAAGCTTGAAGGCGTACATTCCCTATACGGAGGAGTTTCTTAGGCGAACGGAGGTGAGGTGTAACGCGATGCTCGTGGATGTGGTGCAACCGGCGGACCTGGGCAGGCCGTTTTATTAGAGCGAACGACACTAGTAAGAATATGACAGATTTGAGGGCCTACCGTTGCCGGATCTCGGTTGACGATATTAGAGAGATCCCCCAATGGCTAACTATCATCATGGGGGATGAGATCATCGACATTTCTGTGCACTTGGAGAGCTCGGAGCATATCCGTGAAGGGGGGGCGACCATCATCCGTCGCCGCCGCCGAACGGACCTAATGCTGACTTCAGAGGAGATGGCATGGAGAAAGACCAAGGGAAGATGAGGGGGATGCCGGTGGGGAGGAGGACAACGGGGAGGGGTGGGAGAGCAAACGCGACGGACCTTGATCGGCGCTCGGAGATTTCGATCAATCGAGACTTGAGACGGTCTGTGGGCGATGATGAGAAGCCGTTGCCGGTCAGAGGAGGGACCTCGCCGGTGGCGATCTGCGAGTCGGAGGTGGGACCGGGCTACAAACGCGATGGTGGGCGGCGGAGCGAACTCCATGCGCGGCCTTGAACGCGTCTCAAGGCCGTCGTCGGGCGCGGGGCCAAAGGAGACGGGTGGGGCGGAGCAGGGAAGGGGCGTGGTGCTGCTTCCAAGTCTGGCCGGGAGTGGGTGAGTTTCCTTGGGAAGTGCGTTGACCGACCGTTAGAGATGGATCATAGGGGCGCAGGAGGAAAGGCGCTATGGAGGACCGTTTTTCGCACTAGAACCCTTCCGAGTCATACACAACGCGGGATGGTGCTGTGTAGTGAAGAAGTTGCACCAAACTGGGAGTGGGGAGCTATGGGTTCTGCTGCTGGTTTAGCTTGTAAGAGGGAGGTGGGTGGCATGTGGTTTGAGGGTGTGACACCCCCGGAATTTGGATTAGTCCTCTATATAAATGATATAATAGGACTAAATCTCTAACCCGGCTATAGCATTTTGGATGGTAGCAAGATCCAAGAGGAACATGAGAGTTAAGCGTGCTAGAGCTAGAGTAGTTCTAGGATGGGTGACCCCCTGGGAAGTGGGGCGTCACAGTTGGTATCAGAGCCATTCACCAGCCGGAAATGTGAGATGAGTCTCGGCTGAGCCAGGGTTATATAGCGGGTAGAGCGAGGCTCCCTGGCTAATGACCGTTGTGAGTGGAGTGCAGCTCCTCACAAGGTCGGCTAAGGCTAGCGAGACGAGTCTCACATCGCCTGGTGCTTGTGAATGTGCTTGAGCCTGACGTGGACGTCAGGGCTTAAAGGGGGGAAGAATGTGACACCCCCGGAATTTGGATTAGTCCTCTATATAAATAATATAATAGGACTAAATCTCTAACCCGGCTATAGCATTTTGGATGGTAGCAAGATCCAAGAGGAACATGAGAGTTAAGCGTGCTAGAGCTAGAGTAGTTCTAGGATGGGTGACCCCCTGGGAAGTGGGGCGTCACAGAGGGGCTGTTTGCTTATAAGAGGGGTTGGGGTGGTTCGCCTTTTGAGGAGTTGAAGGGTAATGAAGTGGTGCAGTTGGTGTGATACCTGAATAGTCCCACATCGGATGAAAATGGAGTTGTGATTTGGTATATAAGAGACATGAAGACTATTGATAATAACTAGGCTTAAACATTTTGGGTTGTGGTTTGGGCCCAACGAGTTATTATTTCTAGTGGGCCAGATCATTATATTTGGTATCGGAGCCAATCACCAGTCGGAAGTGCGTGACGAGCTTCAGTTGAGCCTGAGTCTAGATGACAGGGCTAGCGAGACAAGTCTCACATTGCCTGGTGATCTTGGGCAGTGTGTGTGGTGTTTGGGCTGACGAGGACGTCAAACCTAAACGGGGGGAGTCTGTGACACCCGAATAGTCCTACATTGGATGGAAATGGAGTTGTGATTAGGTATATAAGAGACATGAACACTATTAATAATAACTGGGCTTAAACATTTTGGGTTGTGGTTTGGGCCCAACGAGTTATTATTGCTAGTGGGCCATGTCGTTATAGTTGGCCTGTGGGGAAGGGGGTGCATTTAAGGTGACCTTGAAAGGTGGGAATGGGGGTACTGCCAACTTGGCTTTTAATGGCATGGGTTTGTGTGTGGATGTGGGTGGGAGTAGGTGGAGTTTGATTTGGGGGTGTGGTGCATCGGTGGACGCGATTTGGACATGTTGGGGAGGTGTGTACATGTGGGAGGCATTGTGGGCTCCGTGGGCCGTAGACAGAGTTGAAGTGGTGGGCTCACAGGATGGAGTCGCAAAGGGCATGCACGTGGAGGTTGCACGCAGCAGGCACGACATGCCTGGTGATCCAGGGGGCTGAGGGGAACACACGTCGACAATGTGGGGGTTGAGGGAATGAGTATAGGGGGGTCCGCTTTCCTATGGTGGGACGGGATATGTGGGAGAGTGCACTCGGGCTATCTGTTGCAGTCCTCACCTTGCGTTCAGGGATGCAACACGTGTTTTGGACAAAGCTGTCGCTAGGAAGGCTCGGCTACAAGATACCAGAGGAAATAGGAGGGAGGTGCGCACCCGGCTCAGCGGTAAGAAGATTCAGGATTTAAGCCTCAAGTGTAGGGTACGGCTAAATGTGGGGGAGGCAGATTCCTTTGAGGAATTCGCATCTCATAGGGTGTAGGATGGGTCCTGGGTGGTTGGGGTGGGGTCCTCGATAGGGACTTTTTGGGGGTCGCGTGTTTTGGAGGTTGAGATGTGTGGAGGTGTTAGCGGAATGGAGCTCCTGGGGGGGCCTTTTGGGGTTGTGCTATCTACGGTGTTGTGTTGGTTCGGAGGGTTAGTAGGAGTCAAGGAGGTTGGGTGCCTGGTAGTAAGATGATTAATAATTGTAGTTGGAATGTTCGAGGGCTCAATAACCCCTCTAAGCCTTGTACTATTCGACATGTTATTTCTTCTCTTTGTGGTGTCGTGGTTTGTCTGCAAGAAACTAAAGTCTAATCTGTATCTTGTTCCTTCCTAAAAGTTTTGTTGGGCCCTTTCTTGACAAGCGTCAGATTATCGAGGCCAATGGCTCCTCGGGAGGACTGATCACGTGCTGGAGTTCCAAAATCTTCGAGTGTTATGAGGTTATCGTACTCACTTTCTCTATCACGGTTCATCTCTCTCACCGAGCCAGTGGAGAATGTTTTTTTGTTACGAACGTGTACGACCCACACTCGGGGGAAGGGAAAGAATTTTTTTGCTCCGAGTTAGCACAACTTAAGAATTGCTGCAGGGATAATTGGGTGCTGTGCGAGGATTTCAACCTTACTAGATCCCGGGAGGATCGCAATGGTGGGAGGTGGGGAGGTAGCGCAACCTGTAGGTTTAACGAACTTATCTCTGAGCTCGAGCTTATCGACTTGCCTATGAAGAACCAAAGCTTCGCTTGGTCGAATTTGCAGCGGTTTCTATCTCTTGCGAAGCTCAATCTGTTTCTCGTCTCGGCGGAGTGGGACTCGACTTTCCCGCTGTCGGTGGTCGAGGCTCTACCTAGAATAACGTTTGATCACTGCCCTATTCTGTTAACCATGGGCGGAAAGAATAAAAGACGGAAAAAAATCTTTAGGTTCGAAGAGGTTTGGTTAAGGTGTGCGGACTTCGTGGCGAGTGTCCCAACATGGTGGAAGGAAGTTGAAGTAAATAATTCGGGGGTGCTAAACTTCACGGCGAAGTTAAGGCATTGTCGTAATAGGATTAAGAGTTGGTGTGCTATACACTTCTATAGCACAAGGGAGATGAAGAAGAAGTTATTGGTGGAGATTATGGAGCTCCATAGGTTAGAGGAACGACACGACCTCCCTTCACTTGTGTTTGATAAAAGGAATGAGTTGAAGGCTTTTGTTAACCAAGGTTCTGGATGATGAGGAGCTAATTTGGAATGCTCGAGCTAAGCTAAGATGGCTGAAGGAGGGTGATGAGAACACTAAATTCTTTCACATTTACGCAAATGGCAGGAGGCGATCCAATCTGATAGGCACGATTGAGGATGATGACAGATGCTACAGTAAAGAAGAGGATAAGAAATCCTATTTCGTGCGAAAATTCAGAGAACTCTTTTCTCCTAAGGACACAGGGCCGACGTCTTTTGGGGACTGGAGTGCGCTTTTCCGCTGATGTCGGCTTTTTGATACGGATTGGGGGAACCTGGGCGCACCTTTCAGCTTGGAAGAGATCAAGGCAACGATCTTCCAGCTTGGAAGGGACAAAGCATCGGGGCCTGACGGTTTTCCACTCAGCTTCTACCAAGTTTTTTGCGACACACTGAAGAATGACATTGGTATAATTTTTCTTGACTTGCATGAGGGTAGAATTTGCACGGGGCCGATCGACTACTCCTATGTACGTCTGATTCCAAAAAAAGAAGGGCCTCGGAAGGCGAACGACTTTCGACCAATTAGCTTTCTAAATGGGATATAAAAGATTATCTCTAAGGTTCTTGCTTAGTAAACAATTCATGCTCATCCATATGAATAGAGTCAAATTGACTTGTAAGCATCTGGAGCTTTTGAATTTTTACTTGATTAGTACCCTAATGTGTAATTTTGAGAATATCCCAAATCTCCTTTGCAGTTTCACACGTGGAAATACGTGTAAATTCGGTCGATGAAAGAGAACTAAATAAAGCGTTCATACATTTCCCGTTGTAAGAAGATTTTTCGACTTCCTCTGTGGACCATCTAGAGCGAGGTTTTGGGGTAGTAGAATTTCCTACTTCCTCAATTGGATGCACCCAACCGTATTCCACGGTTTGCCATACCCGCTCATCAATTGCGATGAGAAAAGCTCTCATCCGCATTTTCCAATACGCATAATTGGTCCCATAAAAAAGATGAGGTCTACCAATATTACCACCTTCACCCAACATGATAGAAAAACCTAAAACCCGCTCTGATACCAATTGTTGGTTTTTAATAGGATCCACAAGGATCTAAATAGGTACTATCAAACAACTAGAGGGGGGGTGAATAGGTGTAATACTCAAAAACCAATCTCAGTGCAAAATAAAAACCAATGCGAAAAATAAAAAATAGCACCGAGATTTATGTGGAAACTCCAATCCAGGAGAAAAACCACGGGACCAACACGCAATAACAATCCACTAAGAATAGAAGAATAACAAGGTGATTACCGACTCCACAGACTCAAACCCCTCATTCAACTTCTTCGGATCTTGCGCTCCACCGATTGCACGTCCACTGCACACGTTCGAATCCACGAACGCCACTCGAATCCACGAGCACACGTTTCAATCCACGAAACGCCTTCAACACACCGAATCCACGGTGCTACGTCGAATCCACGACGCAAACTCAACCGATACAGAATATGGGCTTCGATGGTGATCCTTTTCTTAGATTAACATTGAAGAACCATAGATGGAATCTCTAAGCAAAGACTGGATCAATTCGACAAAAAGTATGTCATGGAAGAACAGTCGAATTGACCTAAAAGAGGCCAAAGAGAAGAACGGTAAAACCAACCTCTAAGGTTGCTCTCGAGTGTTTTCTAAATTGATCGGTAGTTCTTGAGAAACCCTAAGTGTTTATTTATAGGTTAGAAACCTTTGGGAAGAGATAAGCATCAAAAACTGACTTAATAGAATTTTTCCCGCACGACGGTCCGGACTGGATTAGGCTCGATCCGGACTGTCGTTGTTTTTCAGAGAACTCCTGAAAAAATAAGGTTTGGGGTCCGGAACAAAATATCTACGGTTCGGACTGTTCATGCAATTTCTGCAAAATCCACGTTCGGGGTCCGGACTGAAACAGGGGTGTTCCGGACTGGATTTGCGCATGAACCAACCTACGTTCGGGGTCCGGACTGTAGTACCCTGATCCGGATCCTGAACATATAACAGTCCAGTTTCTTGATTTTTATGCGATTAAAAATCCATCCAAGTGTTTCTACATTATAAGAAGTATTCGGATCACCAAACTTATTTAGTTAAACGTACCTGATCCTTTTGAATTCTTTCTTCTTGAGATTGATGTAATTGATCCACAATTCTTCATCTTCAATCTTCAAGACTCAAAACACTGAGTGTCAACTTGAGCTCTTATTGAATTTTCTCTGAGTCTTCGATTGTTGATTGACAATTTGATCACTTCAAGACTCCGACTCAACTCACAAAATATGCCAACACAAAAAGCCGTAACAATCTCCCCCTTTGGCAATTTCGTGACAAAACCCAAAAATACATAAAACGCTCAAGACACTCATCTTAAACCAAAAAATCGAAACTCAATGTCATCACCAAAACATTGACTTTCTTTGCGTGAAAGATCCAATAAATAAGAATACAATTGAACCAGTCCTAGAATAAACTCTATGACTTAGGACTTGGAGTCTTAAAGTTATGTATATCCTGCAAAACAAAAACTCCAAACAAAATCAAACGTTAGTCGTTAGAAATTAAATGTAAATCCTATATTTGATTCATCCTTTTGGTTTTTTTTGTTTTTCAGCTCCTTTTTCATCATCTCCCCCTATCTCGAATCATCTCCCCCTATCTCGATGATCTCATCTCTGTCATTTCTCTTCTCCCCCTTTTTGTCACAAATTGTCAAACAATGAACATACTAGACAAAAGGAAATCACTAACAATATTAGTTCATAGTGAAAGAGAGATAAAAGCTCAGTTCCGGTATATAACAAAAACACAGATTGCGTACCGGTACTCAAAAGCAAAAATCACAAAAATTCTTGAAACAAATCCAAATTTTGAAATCTTTCAAATACCGATTTGCATGCCATCAAGAAAACAATTTAAGTGCTTGAAAATAATGAGATCACATAGATGTCATTCAATCCAATTAATTTTACAAAAATTAAAAAGATTTACTCCGAAATCATGAAAAACAAAGATAAAACATTATAAACCATTTTTCATATTATATAAATCAAACACAAGTCATCAAAAATAATTTAGAGATCCAAACTCTATCAAGATGTAACAGATTTATAAAGATGGCTTACAGAGATTTCCAAATGACATCAATTTGATTTCTACCCTTTCAAATTTGAGATAAACACTAAAATACCTAAGGGTGACTCTTTGAGCATCTTTCAACAATCCCACCTTATACCAACCAGGAGATTATTCAAAATATAAGAACTTTGAATATAAATCTCCAAATGCTTCATCTAAAGATTTTTTAAAAAATACTATCAAGCATCCATAACATGTGGTAGCTTCACACACTAACCGGACGACCGGGGTGGCAGCTCTTTCCAACATGTGGTGGTAGTTTTCACACTCCTTTCGGATGTAACTCTTTCCACATCTTTTGTAATTCATTTATTTGCCCTTGAAAAAAAAATGCAATCTCTTATGTGAAAGAATTAAATCCCAAATTTTAGTCTATCGGTTGTCTCATGTTTATCACAATGAATTCACACAACCGAGATAGGTAGATGGAATCTCTAAGCAAAGACTAGATCAATTCGACAAAAAGTATGTCATGGAAGAACCGTCGAACTGACCTAAAAGAGGCTAAAGAGAAGAACGGTAAAAACCAGCCTCTAGGGTTGCTCTCGAGTGTTTTCTAAATTGATCGGTAGTTCTTGAGAAACCGTAAGTGTCTATTTATAGGTTAGAAACCTTTGGAAAGAGATAAGCATCAAAAACTGACTTAACAGAATTTTTCCCGTACGACGGTCCGGACTGGATCAGGCTCGATCCGGACTGTCGTTGTTTTTTAGAGAACTCCTGAAAAAATAAGGTTCGGGGTCCGGAACAAAATATCTACCGTCCGGACTGTTCGTGCAATTTCTGCAAAATCCACGTTCGGGGTCCGGACTAAAACAGGGGTGTTCCGGACTGGATTTGCGCATGAACCAACCTACGTTCGGGGTCCGGACTGTAGTACCCTGATCCGGATCCTGAACATATAACAGTCCAGTTTCTTGATTTTTATGTGATTAAAAATTCATCCAAGTGTTTCTACATTATAAGAAGTATTCGGATCAACAAACTTATTTAGTTAAACGTACCTGATCCTTTTGAATTCTTTCTTCTTGAGATTGATGTAATTGATCCACAATTCTTCATCTTCAATCTTCAAGACTCAAAACACTGAGTGTCAACTTGAGCTCTTGTTGAATTTTCTCTGAGTCTTCGATTGTTGATTGATAATTTGATCACTTCAAGACTCCGACTCAACTCACGAAATATGCCAACACAAAAAGCCGTAACACATTAGGTGGGGGAGAATGTCAGAGACTAGAAAAAAATTCAGCCTAACCGAAGTTCTTGACCGAACTTTGCTAAACTGGTAGTCAAAAGGGCACCATTCCAGTAGATTTTGTGGAAGGCAAAGGGTCATGCAACTGCTGCAATAAAAGCCTCCTCCGAAAATCATAGCGAAAACCCAAAGGTCATGGGTACTCTTAGGTTCACCTTATATTTATGTGGGTAGTTTTTTAAGGTATTAGTGGGTGTGTTTAATGTACAATTGCCTATAAATATAGGGTTTTGCTGAGGTTAAAGTAGAGAGAGAAAGTGTATTTGTAGTTTTTATTTCTAAGCAATAGAATACCTAGTTTTTCTTAAAATTTATGTCTCTCTCGTCTCTCTTTCGGAGGTCCGAGCTAGCAAGATCAAGACAAATTTACCCATCTTCATGGAGGAAGGCATGCGCCACATGAACTTTGCGAGCAAAATTATTAAGTCCGTAACACTTGCCTACCTTACAATCTCAAGCGTCTACTTAATTTCAGCCCTTTTCCAATCAAATACTTAATTGCGGATATTTGACAATCTTCTAGTTGAATGTGAGAATTGTGAGGTAAATTCAATTGAGTTAAAAACAGAATGATAGTTAAAAGCAGAATGATAAATAAACAGAAAGTGTTTCGCTTAACGGAGAAGCGGATTCAATATCTTGGAGATGGCGCACCGATGAGTCCTTTTCCGTTAGTTCCGCCTATTCCTTCCTCTCCTTTGATGGGATCGACGATCGAAAGATCCGACAGCTTTGGTCGCTTAGGATTCCTCTCAGAATCAAGTTATTTCTTTGGCTGGCTTCCAGACATAGGCTCCTCACAGCTGATCTGCTCGCCAAACGCGGTTGGCAGGGCCCTTCTATTTGTGTGCTATGTGGTGCAAATGAAGAAAACCTGGATCACCTACTCTTTACCTGTGCTTTCGCTAGATCCGTGTGGTACAAGATTCTCCAAAGCTACCCTAGTTCCCAATCAAGGCTCCTCTCAGACTCGGGGGACTTAGCAACAAGGTGGAAATCAGCAAAGCAAGCTTTGCCGGGCCAAGCACGAGGGCCTTTCGACATATGGTTTGCAGCGACGTGTTGGGAGATCTGGAACGAGCGAAAGAGAAGGATTTTTGAGAATGCCTTAAATTCAAGCGGGGGGTGCGGACAAAGAGTGGCCTGTTCAGTAACGCTATGGACCAAAGTGCTGGGGACCTAAGGGCATCTGCACTTCGGGTCTAGTTCCCTCAGCTCGGGGCTCTTCATGGTTCCCAGCAACAAGGCTTCGCCATGGTTGACTCAGTTCATCAGCAGCTGTGGAGTTAAAAAGAATGCTGGCGTCACTGGTGAACTGCTTGGGCTGCTACTGCATCCCAACTATATGTGTGGGGATCATCATCTTGGTGGTTTCGTCACCTGGGTCAACGTTAGAAATGAAGTTCTGGATCTCTTCTTGCATCTGGTGGGGACTTCGAAACTTGAGCTGCAACAAGTACTTATCCAGGATGGACATTTCTGCGGCCTAGGGGTCGGCGAGTGCGTGTATCCCCCCTTCAGGCTACTGCCACTGCCCCACTGCTCTACTCATTTGTTTACTTATTTTATCTGCTTGTTTATTGGGTGTTCACTCGCACAATTCTTGTGATTATTTTTACTTCGGGAGCTGGCGAGCTCTGTGAGAGATCTCTCTTCCTACCGAGTTCCAAGTGCATCAACCCCATTCAGAGGATCTGTAACAAGAGAGAGAGAGAGGAGAAGCTTTGAAGCAACGAAAATGAGAGCAAGAACTGTGTATTTTGTTTGGACTCCAATTCACAACGATATCGACATAATATTTTATCGGATTATTAGTTTCTGGATCCTGGTTTTATTACAAAGCCTGGTTTCTGGATCCTGGTAGCTGATGTGTGATTATTACAAATCCTGATTTCTGGTGTGTGATCATTACAAATCCTGATGACTTTGCAAATGGCGGATTTATATATTTGCAGTCTTTGAAGGTCAACAAGTTGTTGCTGAACAAACATATCAAGCTCGTCATTGAAATAAGAGTAATTTCATCGACCTTTTATCTCTAACGGTCGCAGGGTTGGTTCGCTCTCATCACTTTCTCTCCGGTTCCGCCTGGTTGGTGACTCTATTTTGGGGGCGAAGTGGATGCGGTGGAGTTCCGGTTTTCTTTGATGTGAGGTTAACATGGAAGGAGCTTCATCAATCAGAGTTTTATCTTGTTACAGTTTCCTATATGTTGTGGGGAATTAGCGAGCTTTGGGACAGGAGCACAGAAGTATTTGAAGGGTCAACCGTCGAGAAGATCGAGTTTTCATTTGCTGCAGGTTTTGTTGGGATTATTGGACGGTACCAACTGGCACTCCTTCGTTTTCTGCTGAGCTATGGGGGATCTAGGCGGAGGGCGTCATCAATATCTGCATGCTCACGAGTGATTGCATTCTGATACTTTCTCCCCTTCTCTTATGATTAACCAGATGGGTCTTTGGTTTATCCCTAATGGTCGCCGGGACTGTGCTACGGTGTACATCGAGGCCGTTTTGGTGGAGGAATTTCTGTTGTTGTTTTTTTTCGCAGTTGTTCTGGTTGTTGTTGTTCTGGTTTTTGTAGTTCAGGCTATGTGGGTGCTGTTATAGTAGCTCAGGTTTTTCTTTGGGGCTTTTACCCCCTCTTGTGAGGGGGGCTCATCTCTGCTACTTCTGTTAATCACATCAAATAGGGTTTAACCCTGTTTAATCAAAAAAAAAATAAAGAATACTTTTAATGTTCTCCCCTTACGTTTTTGGCTGAGTTTTTGTTTGGTAATGTTGATTAAGTAATGTTGAATAACTTCCTTAACTCTTGGATTGATCATATTGTGTTTTTCTAGCAACAACCAAGACCGCAGTATGCCGGCTTGAATTTGAGAGAGGTGGTAGGTTGGCTCGCTCGCCTGTCACTTGTGTTAGCGCTAAGACTGGAAGCACATATCCTCTTTTCTCCAACTCTTACCTCTAAGTAGGCCAAATAACTAACGAGGTGAGCCACAGAAAGAGAGAAAGAAGGTTCGCGGAAGCTTCTTTTGAGGGTGACAGTAACAGAAGGCCAAGTCTCCTCAACCGTCCCTATCTGCGCATCCATCTCCAGAAAACTAAAATCGCCAAAGCTCTCACGCTGCCTACTTAAGCAGCCAGAACATATCTACCAATTCAATTATTTCAATTAACACTGCTTGTCCGCTTGCCATGACAGAGCTGCTTGTCCGCTTGCCATGACAGATTGGCTGGCCCGTGCCTCTTCCTATGACGTGTCTGCATGCTCGTCTAAGTGCATTGGCTTGCCCAAACCAAATGATTTTATAGTGAAAACCAAACTCTTTGAAGAAGTAAGAAATTATGGCAAGTATGAGATTATAACATCGCATTTTTCTCTACTGAATTCATCTGAAAAACTCTAATACAGAGAGGATTTGCACATTCTTAAATACAGAATCTAAAATTCTGTTTGGTCACATAAAAATTTTATTTGATATATTCTTTCGATTTATTCAAATAATTTGTTTATTTGGACGTTGAGAAATATAATCAAATGTAGAATGAAATATCGTATTAGACATTCGAATTATTTTTTCAAAATAAAATAAATTACTTAGTAGATGAAATATAATATTTTATCTAATCACGAAAAATAAGATCGTTTAGAAAATAAAATCAAACTTTCTATTTACAATTATGTTAAAAAAATTTTATACCTACATCAAAACAGGAGCTATTTTTTTTTTTACAAAATTTTTAAATTATCGCCAAAAAATCCCAAACCATTCAATTTAAATTTTAAATTTAAATTTAAATAAATTAAATTTGAACTAAAACACTAAGTTTGTAAATAAAAAAAATTTAATTTTGAATATAAGATTAAATTAATTTTATTTATTAAATTTACTATTTGTATTAAAAATTTGAGCTCAAGTACAAATTGAAAATTTAAACTTATACAAATATCATAAATATCAGTCTGGAAAATTGGTGTTATTCTATTTGTAATTTTCTTCTTGTCTTTTAAAGAACCCTCTTGCTTTCTTGGTTTAGAACTTGAAAATCCTTTGCATTTTTTGGACTTAAAGAAGGATGATGATTTGCTTGAATTTCCCCTTCTAAAGATTCGGCGAAATTTTCTTATCAAGAGCGCAAGTTGTTTCTCGAATTCCTCCATTGATAGATCATTGTTAGTATCTGAGGAGGATGAATCCGCGTCTTCTTCCTTTGTTGATTTCAATGCAAAACCTGAAAACTTAGAAGAAGAGGAAGGCTTTCCAGAAGAATAGTTAGTAGGAAAAATTATTTCATAAGTTTGAAGTGCACCAACTAATTCTTCTACTTTGATCTCGTCCGGGTGTTTTACTGTTTCAATGGCTGCAACCTTAGGGCGAAATCTTTCGGGAAAAGTTCTCAAGATTTTTCTTACAACATTAGATTCTGATATCTTCTTTTCCAAGTTAGCACATATATTCACGATGTCTTATAATCGTGTATAATAATCTGTGAAAGATTCATTTTCTGCCATATAAATAGAGTAAAACTTACTCGTAAGCATTTGCAGTTTTTGAATCTTCACTAAACTTGTACCCTCATGTGTAACTTGTAGAGTATCCTAGATTTTTTTCGCGGTCTCACATGCCGAGACGCGAGAGAACTCAGTTTGTGACAAAGCATTAAATAAAGCGTTAATTCCCTTGCCATTGTAAGAAGATGCATCAATCTCTTCCTTAGTCCATTTCGAGATAGGTTTGATGGTGCGAACATCATCGGCAATAATCTCAATAGGATTTGTCCATCCAAACTCAATTGATTGCCATACTCGTTCATCGATGGAAATCAAGAACGCTCTCATGCGTACTTTCCAGTATGCATAATTTGTTCCATCGAAGAACGACAGTCTATTGATGTTTCCACCTTCAACCATTGTTTACAACCCTATTCCCGCTCTGATACCACTTGTGGGTTATGGGATCCAAGGATCTAAATAGGGGAAAAACAACCTAGAGGGGGGGTGAATAGGTGCAAACAATAAAATTCAAAAATTTTTGCGTAAAAATAACCCAATGCGGAAAAATAAATAAAGTACGCAAGATTTTACTTGAAAAACTCCGTCACAGGAGTAAAAAACCACGAGACCGATAACACAGTGAAATCCATTAAGATTAAACACGTACAATGTGATATAACGTAACACTATGACTCAACCTTTTCCATACGCTCCAAGTAGATCTTCTCCGCTTGCTCCGCAACGTGCCTCGATCACACGATTTGCATCTAATGCCAAATCCACGACATCCAACCGAATCCACGATCTTCACCAATTTTGGTACGTATCGATCACACGAACGCACTTCGCTCCGAATCCACAAAAGCGATAGCACCTTGAATCCACAAGGCCACACGAATCCACGCGCCGATTGTCCTTTCGGAAATCGTTGTTTTGTTTATTGGTGGTGATGATAATCGAATACTCAGATCATATAGATAAACAAGGAAAATACCATCTAAGTATTCATTGATTTGATTCTTCAAACGAAATAAAGAGTTTGAAAATCTCGAATTAAATCGATAAATATAGAGAAAAAAAACCTAAAAATAAAACGGTGTTTACCTTTTCTTCTCTATACGTGGATTTATTTTTCTTACCTTTGATCCCTTTTTGGATACCCTAAAAGATGAACTTTTGGGTCTATTTATAGGTTAGAAACGTTTTGGAAGAGGATAAGAATCAAAAACAACCTTAACAAAATTTTTCCCGCACGGCGGTCCGGACTGGATTAGGCTGATCCGGACTGTCGTCATTTTTCAGAAAATTTTTTGAAAAAATAAGTTCGGGGTCCGGACTGGAATTTCTCATCCGAACTAATTCATGTGTTTTATTAAAAACAATATTCGAAGTCCGGACTGGATAGGTGTTGATTCGGACTGAAATTTCGCATGAACCCAACCATGTTTGGGGTCCGGACTGGATGTGGCTGATTCAGATCCTGAACATATAAAGTGTCCAGTTTTTTATTTTTATGCAATAAAAATTATTCCAAGTGTTTCTAAACTATAAGAATGTATTTAAATCATCACAAAATTTAATTTAACGTACCTGATGATTTTGAATCCTTCTTGAGATTGATGTATGTGATCTTCAATTCTCCAACTTCAATCTTCAAGACTCAAAACACTTCACGAAATATACCAATACAAAAATCCTTAACAGAACTATGCCTGAGCGAG